>JAOQMS010000180.1:34048305-34061124 GCA_027563885.1 Erythroxylum longipes
ATTTTTGTTCTGTTCCGTCTCCAAATTTCCGTCTCGTTCCGTCTCTGCACCCAGGAGACAGTAACCAAACGCAGCGTAAAGCTGCTTTTTTCCTTGAGCTAGCTTGTTGACCAAGAGCTGTTCTCTTATCGAAGAGCTAATTTCATGGGCAATTTAAACTTACATTAAATATTTTAATAAAATTTGAGTTTCTTACTCATATTCTAAAATTGTAGTTTTATTAAAGGTGATCATAATGAAAATTTTAAAAATTTAAAATTCTATTTTATACTGTGAACAAGTATAATTGTCAACTTCAGCAATACCAACAATATAAACAATAATAATGGAATCCAATTTTTAAATATCAATGATTCTAACATATTTTATACATGATAATAGAAGAGTTATTGTAATTCAATAATAATTTCAAACTTATTATTAATTAGTCAATATTACAAATTTCGTAAGCAACATATATCATCTTATATGCTCTTTAAGTGATTCAAAATTAAATTAAAATAATTATGTAAGAGAAATAAATTTAATTTAATTTAAATTAGATTATATTTTATTTTGTAAAATATATATTTAAAAAGTATTAGGTTACTAAATACTTTAGACATGGTACAAGTGAGAATTTGAAATAATTAAATACTTTTAGATATGGTACATGTGAAAATTGAGATAATTTTATGAATATTGACTTAAAATGGTTATGATCATTCAAAAAATAAATTAATTCTATTAAAAATATTTTTTATGAAAATTGATTTTATTAGACATATTTTCTTTTTAATTATTCACAATTAAAATTAAGGAGTAACTTCTATCTAGATATCTTTTTGAAATATTTCATAAAACGTTTAAAATCATGTAAGGTTTCTAGTATATGATTTTTTAAATAAAAATTGTATTAGGAGAGGAGGTATAACATATAAAAAAACAAGCCTTGGAAGGCATCAATGGTTTTAAAGAAGAGATAAAATCTTGATCAAAGCATCTTATTTGCATTCTTTCTAAACTAACCGTTCGATGTTGTTACATTATATCTAAACTAACCATATATTGCATGATAAGCTAAATAGTTTATAGATTATGCTCTAATAGTGTGAGTTCACTCTCTAGTTTCTTTCTTTTCAAAAGATATAAAGGCTAAGAGAAGAACTTTAATACTAGGGCTAGTTTTATGGCAATTGGTCTGTTATATTTTACGAGGAAGTAATTGTATTCTTACACTCTCTAATGATTTGATCAGTTAAAAGCTACTCTTTTATACATAATGTTAGATTTGCAAGAACATATTCTTTAGAGCTTTTAATTCCCTTGAAGAATCTATTGCTTCTTTTTCTTTCTTTCCAAATGATATACATAAAACAACCAAAAGCCTGTATATAGATAGCTTTATTCTCTTTATTGATTTCCCCATCGGAACATATCCATTCAACGATTTTATGGTTACACCTGGTAATATTGAGCTGATAGATGACTACAAATTTTCTCCATATATCAATTAAGTAATCGAAATTGAAGAAGAGGAGGGGAAGAGTTTCAAGTTGGTTTTTATAAAGTAAACAAGTTGGAGAATAAGAAAGCTTAAAATGTCTAATATCGAAGCTCTTTTTTTAATAACTAGCCACATGAAGAATGATACATTTGGGAGTGAGCTATTGCTCAAGATAGTGTTGTGATAAGATAGTTTTTGCCCCTTGGTCTGGAAAATCTATATATGAATGGTTTGTGAATTTTCCTAAGGATATCTAAGTCAAATATAAAAATCATTTGCTTCAAGATCGGGGCTATCGTAAGAAAAAATGTGCACAAGATCAGTTGGGCAATTGGACTAAAGATTTGTGCTAATCAGAAATTTTTTAACCTTAGAAGTTATTCAGAATTTTAGGCATTAAATATGAACTATTTAATAGCCCCCAATTTTTTCCAGTTATCATAAAACAGAGAAACCAATTATCCATTTCCCATTTTACATTTTTGTCTACTATAAGCAATTGGGAAAGGAACCACGAAGCTGAAGGCTGGATATCCATCCACTAAAGACTTTTACCCTTTAGGAAGTATGTATAAGTCCATATAACTTATTGAGACTTTTTGTTTGTCAATAATCTCTATATTCTCTTTTCCATTAGTACTTTATTGTTGATTTAGTTTCAGATCATCCTTCTACCTAAGGCTTGTAGACCTTAAACTAACTAACTTTAGCTAAGTATTTTTTTTCATATCCCTCAGATTGTAAGAAGCTTCTATATATCTTTTCTATTATATAAATCAATCACTTCAAAAGGGAAGTATAAGAGGTCTAGTAAGTATGGAGAGAGTTAAGAACAAAGTATATCAGTTGTAATTGACCTGCAAATGATAAAGCTTTGTTGCATTAAATTACTTAATCTCTTTTGGATCTTTTCAAACAAAGGTATGAAATCCTTATAATGAAGTCTTTTAGTGGAAATAGGCAAGGCTAAGTATATGAAAGGAGGATCTTTGATTTGGAGACTAGAGGTTAAGTATAGCCATCTTGCTAGATGTTCTCACTAGTAAAAACTATAAGATGATCTTTGCTTATATTGATAGATAATCTTGACAATTCTTTGAATGTAAGAAGAGAAGCCATTAGGTTACTAGCATATTTATCATTCGACCTTGAGAATTAAAGTAATCCATTAGTAAATGAGAGACTAACGAATCCAATCTTATTAAATTTACTATGGTATTTGAATTTAGTACCCTAATTGATGTTGTGCTCCACTAACCTAGTTAAAGCTTCTATACAGAGAATAAACAAGTATGGGGGATATTTAATCTCTTTGCATTTGACCTCTTCCATCTTTAATTAGGTTTTTTGGCTCTTTATTAACTAAGTCATAAAAAGAAGTAGTAGTGATATAATGGTGATCCGAGTAATGAAAGTTGTAGGGAACCTAAAAACCTCCAGCATATGCAAAATAAAGTTCAAACTAATTGAGTTACATGCCTTATGTAATCAAATTTACTAACGTAATTCTTAGTATAATTTTTCCTACTATAAACCTGAAAGAGCTTTTGAGCTAATAGTTTGTTGTTATCATTCCTTACTTAGATTATTTCTCAAAGATAGATTCAGAGATCGAAGATATGTCCAAAGTTCCATATGTTAGTAGTATGAGGTATTTGATGTGCATGATGGCTTATACTAAGTTAGATTTGGCTTATGCTATTAGTCAAGTTAGCAAGTTTATAGTGAAATATGAAAAAAAAAATACTTAGAAGCAATCAAATAGATTTTTAATAGGTACATCAGACAATGATATGCTTAACAGTTCCTTTAGTTATCAGATTTGTAGATTCAAATTATGCAGGCAATTTAGATAATATGATATCTACTACATGGTATATCTTTACTCTTATAAGATGACCTAATATTGGAAATTAACAATTCAATCTATAGATGCAATGTCTACAATTAAAATTAGTTATGTTGTAATGGCTAATGTTGTTAAGGAAGCACTATAAGTTACATGTTTAAATAAGGAAGTGGGTATTGAATAATTTTGGATTGAAGTGCATTCTAATATTTAAAGTGCCATTTATTGGACAAAGAGTAAAGTTTATCATATTTAGACCAAGCATATCAATGTGAAGTTTAACAAGATTAGGAAATTGATTGCATCTGGTCAGATCTTGTTAGAAAAGATTCCCACATTGGATATACAAATGAGATGTTGATAAAGGCAGTTACCACAGATAAGTTTAAACATTGGTTGGTCTTGACCAATGTCTTTTGATGTTACATGGCATTATAACCTAACCTATTTGGATATATAATTGTCAAAGTGGAGATTGTTATGTATGGATCATATATTATATTTACAAATCTTAGATTACTTTAATTGAATATGAACCAAATCATAGCGTCATGTTAAAACACTTTTTGCTCTAAAATTATAAAATAAAGAAACAACTTGATACATAAGTTGCTCAAAGGTGTGCTGAATGGTGAAGAAGTTACCAAAATATAGAAGGTTTGAAACACAAGGGTGTCTATATCTGTGTTCTTCATTACAAAGAAGTAGTGGAGTGCACGGTCTATAATATGAATATATTTTTTCTCATGTTTTCTTTTGAAAAGATATAGTATTAGACACAACTTAAGATATAATCATGTATGAGATATTCTTTATAATAAACTGTCTAATCTACAAATGAAGGATGTTTTAGAAATTATTGTATTGGAAGAACTCTAATTCTTGAAGGATACTAAGGACTTGAAGGAAGGCAACCTGCTTGAAAATACTTTGGATTAAGTTGCGGTAATTTTTCAATTTATTTAACTAGATGCAATATTGTTTCACTTATTTTAAAATTAATTACATTTTTACTTATTATTCACATTTGAAATTGAATGTTGTCAATATTGAGAACATTGATGTTTCAAACTGGATGTCTTCATTATTGAAACAAAGGACCAGGGATCACCGTTTTGGAACGAATGTCTCAAGAAATTATAATAATTTATATGATTATTGGGCCTCTCCCAAAGTTCAGGTTTGTTTTCTTTCCTTTCACATTTACTTACATTAATCTTGTTAGATAATTTAATGACTATCTAATCTATTTTCTGTATTTAGGAAAAATGTGAGAAGTAATAGGTCAATAGAAGAAAAATGAAAGCACCTCACAATCAAAGGTCCAAATCATTTATAATCGTCCAAAAGGAATATGTAAGATCTTTGTTTACAAGTTATAATTATTGATAAGTGTAAATTGCATCATGTTTTAGGGCATAGTTTGATATGTGTTTAGTCGTTAATTCGATCACTTGGTGTATGTTTAGGTTAAAATTGTGTTAGTTTGTGATTTATTTGTGTTTTAAGTGTTTTATGGATTAGTACAGGTCTTTGAGCTTAAATATTATATTTTTGAGGTACCTTAATGTGTTTGTCAATGTTTCAAGGTCAATATCAAAGAGCAAAGGAGTTTCAGAGGGAATCTGGTCCATAACACAGGCCCACGATCATGACAGGTAGGCCATGATTATGACAGAAGCTCCAGGTTCGACCCACGATCAAGGCCTGCATGCCACGATCGTGATAGAAGCTTAAGGAAAGGCAGAGAAAAGGGATCTTCCAGATAGCCACTTTTGAAAACCCTAAAGAGAGACAGAGGAAGAGGAAGAGAAGAGGAAGAGGAAGAAGGAGGAAGAAGAAGCAGTGTCGACGTGTTTCCCAGATTAGGAGGTTTTTTGACATTGTTGCCATCCTAGATCATCCATTCTAAGTGTCTATTTCCTTTTCGTTTCAATTTTATTAATATATAATGTTGGGATGGATTGCATGATGATAGATAGTGGAATGATGATGATGTTCTAGCTTTCTTTCGGGATTTTATTTTGATTTAATGATAATCTAGTCGATTGTGTTATCTGGATGAATGTCGTGATTTGATTATGTTCTTGTATAATTCAGTAATAAACTGAGAGGGTGAACTGAATGAAATACGATTAAATCAGATTAATGAGAGTTAGGTGATTTAATAGAAACTGTGATAAAACATATTGGTAATTGTACAGAGAGAGATCCCATGTGATGTTCCAATAGTTTATTAGAGTGTTTCAGATCTAATTAGGTTTTGGATAATTTGTGAATTGAGAGATTGCAAGTTCCATAATCTGATTAGGGTTTATAATTTAGGGTTTTATGGTTATAACTTGAGAGAGAGTAATATGCCCTATTACAGTCTATAACCGACACTCCATTGACACATAATCAGCTAGGTTAGCATTGATGATAAGTAAAATCCTGTTTCTCATAACTTGGTGAAATCTTTGGTTAATTTCAATTGTGCGTGCTTATTGCTCAATTGTTAATCCTTCTTGTTTAATTTCTGATTTATTTAGTTGAATTCAATTCTCGTGATTACTTCTGTTGCATTGTTTATTTTTAGTTTCATATATTGTTGGCATTAGATTTTAGGATTAGATTAGTCCCCCTCCTTATGGGATCGACACCTTTTATACTACAGTTGCGACCTTTGCGCTTACGGTATTTGAGGGCTTATAAATTTTAAAGCTCGAATGACACGATCAAGTTTTGGTGCCGTTGTTGGGGAGGTGTAGAATTAGTTTAATTCTTTTAGTCTAAGGCATTTCATTATCTTTTGTTATTATAGAAATTGATCACAAGCAAAAAAAGTGTAGGAAGTTTGGGCAAAAAGTCGAAAACACATTGATTTAGACATCACAAGGCAGCACTGATGAATCCAGAAAATTAGATATCAAGAAGAGATAAAAAGAACAATCATGGAGAATATATATTATAGGGAGCAAAGGAATCTTGCAGATTTCAATGAGCCCTAATTTATTTAGGAAATCATCATCTTCATATGAACATCACATTTCAAGGTGGCAGAACCACCCAGATTTCTATTGGTCTAGCAATGCAAGTAGTCACAAAGGATATCAAGAACTATTAGGATTTAAGTAAGATGAGTCCAGTTCATGGGATTCCAAATTGGACAAAATCATGAATAAGCTAACAGATATGGAAGAGACCCTGAAGAGACTGGAAGAGCAATTTAATTAAGTAACAGAAAATCATGCCTCTTTTATTCATGCATAACCTCGTGAATTTTGTAAGAAAAGTATGGAAGAATTTATAAGCAGTATGGAATTACATCAATGAGAGCAATATGAGGCTATCATAATTAAAAATGGGGAAGAGCAAGGAAAACAAATGGGAAATCAAGCTAAACCCCATCTTTTAGAAGACCAAGAGATGAAGAAAGAGGATAAAGAAAAGAATGATAACTCTCCCTGTTATTCCCTAGATCTTGATATACTATGCTTGAACATCGAAAAAACTTAGGTAGATGTTAATAAAAAGAACCTCATCATTTGGATTAGTGATGACTAAGTGACATTCAATATGTATAAGGTATTAAAGAATCTGGTGGAGGACGACTCATTCAAAAAAATTAATGTGCTTGAATCTTTGAAGGAACTAGAGGACGAAGGATAGTTGACAATGGACATCAAGTTTGAAGAAGCCATGGAAATCTCTGTTCAAGAAGCTAAAGAAGAAGAGGAGATGAGGACGAACGAGGAAGAACTAAGAAGAGAACAACTCACCCTTTTACCAAACAAACTACCAGATCATGGCTTGTATAGGGTAAGCGTGAAGACACTCAAAAACTTCATGTTTCGAGAGATTTTTAGACCTTTCAGTTCCCGAAAAAACACTAGGTTACCCAAAACACAAAAGAGTATAAAAAGAAAATAAAGAGGCAGAGAAAAGGGAGCTTCCGAGTAGCCACTGTTGAAAACCCTAAAGAGAGAAAAAGGAAGAGGAAGAGAAGAGAAAGAGTAAGAAGGAGGAAGAAGAAGCGGTCTCAACGTGCTTAACTGATTAAGAGATTTTTATAAACTGCTGCCTTCCCAAATCATCCATTCAAAGTTTCTATTTCCTTTTTTTTTTCAATTTTATTCATGTATAAAGTTAGGATGGATTGTATGATGATAGATAGTAGAATGATGATTCGGGATTTTATTTTGGTTTAATGATAATCTAGTCAATCGTGTTATCTAGATAAATGTCGTGATTTGATTATGTTCTTGCATAATTCGGTAATAAACTGAGACAGTGAGCTTAATGAAATATAATTAAATCGGATTAATAAGAGTTAGGATATTTAATAGAAACTGTGATAAATCATATTGGTAATTGTGCGGAGATAGAACTCGTGTGATGTTCTAATTTTTTATTAGAGTACTTCAGATCTAATTAGGTTTTGGATAATTTATGAATTGAGGGATTGCAAATTCCATAATCTGATTAGGGTTTATAATTTAGGGTTTAATGGTTATAACTCGAGAGAGAGTAATCAGCCCTAGGATAGTCTAGAACCAACTAGATTACTCTCTCTTATCATAGGATTTTATGATTAGTTTAGTCCTAAGCACAATCAATTATATCACTAAGCACTACATTATTTATTGTGCCTTGTATTTTCCTTTCATAAAACAGAGTGAGAAGGAACTACATGGATAAGTGTGTGATGAAATCGCACTGTACAAAGTCACTCACTTTAAAGAAGTTCAAGGGTGGATGTCAGAATAAGCAAAAAATAACTATATAAGTATAAATTTTAATTAAATTTTAAGTTTATTTATTTATGTAGAAGTACCTAATAATATTTTCATTGGATATTGGTTTTGTTTGTTTAATTTTAGAATAAGATGCAAGTGTTATTATAAAAATCAATGTCTTAAGGGAATGAGGTCAATGTACAAAACACTTGTAATATTGTGCTTGGTACACATTCTAGTTATATCAAAGGTCTTGGATTTGACCCTAAGCCAAATGTTTCAACCTTATCAAGATCTACATATGTTTAACGTCTTGAAAAGGAAAACATGACGTTTAAGGCTGAATTATAACATACTCGAAATTTTTTTGTCAATCATGATAAGTACCTTAAAAAAACTTGGCTCGGATTATCAAAGCAGTGAAGATGAAAGTGAATGGCATTAATTACATCTCTTATGCTTTTTATTTTTAATTCTTATTTGTATTATAATTT
This sequence comes from Erythroxylum longipes, assembly GCA_027563885.1. Taxonomy (NCBI): domain Eukaryota; kingdom Viridiplantae; phylum Streptophyta; class Magnoliopsida; order Malpighiales; family Erythroxylaceae; genus Erythroxylum; species Erythroxylum longipes. The sequence continues at coordinate 34,056,853 of JAOQMS010000180.1, forward strand.
AAATTTAATAATTTTATTATATTATAGATTTGAAGAAGATGCAACGGCTGAGTGATTTGTATTATAATTTGTAAAAAAGTCTATGTATGTATTATTTTGCATATAAGAATTGTTGAAGATGTAACTAAAATCTTGTATACGAAGAAATTTAATGATATTTTATTTTTATATACAATGCTTCAAATTATCAATTATTTTTTATAAGTTTTATAAAAAATTAACAATAAAATATATCGAAACATTATATACAATAATATGGATTATAAATGTAACAAATAATTTATTCCAACATGTTATAACATTTTGTTAAAACGTAGATCAAAATTTGACTATATTTTACAAACGTAGCTAAAAAAATTTGGCTACATTTTCAGAAAAGTAGCAAAAAACATTTGGCTACATTTCTAGAAATGTAGCTAAAATCTTTAGCCAAAATTTATAGAATCATAGCTAAAAACTTTTAGCAACATTTATGGAAATGTAGCTAATAGTTTTTAGCTACGAAAAATCTTTTTAGTCAACTTTATTGGCGACAATTCCTCCAATCATCTCTAAAAGTTGATCTTTATGAAAATAAACGTTGGCAAAAAAATTTTGCAATGATTAGCGTAAAATATCGCATATAGTTTTCAATTACGAGAATTTTGCAACATTTCGGGTGATGAAAATAAATCATCTTCGGTTCCTATTAATGATGATTTTAGTATCTTTAGCTACAATTTTTTTTCGTGGCCAAAAGGCTAACTTTGTTGTTTTGCAACCACGATAAGGAGATCAATTTAACAATATACTTGAGAACACTCTCATTTTGACAACGTTCTAAAGTTACTAGACTAGTATAAAAAAGTGAAGATTCAAGAGAATATGATTCATTTCTAAAATTATTATTTGGTAATATAATTGGGGAGAAGTTAAAAGAGAGATGGATTAGATTGAGAAACTCTCATTCTCCACTAGCCCGCTTAAAAAATAGAACTCATTGTTCACAAAACCAACTTTTTTTTTTCTTTTCTAACCACCCTTAAGTTGTCACATCTTTTATTTCCATTAATCTAGGTCTGGTTTTTATAGTTATTGATATGGCATTTAAGGCTCTAACAAACTCACTTTCCACCTTCCTTCCTGATTTAGCTTCTACCTAAACTCCTCTTATTTTAAATCAAAATTCTCTTCTTACATTACAACAAAATAGACTACTAGCTACGTTCTTTTTGGTAATGATATGCAAATTTTCGCTAAATGTCCACATTTGTCAACGATTTCTTAATTTGTCGCCCAAAAGTCATGGTTTTGGCAACGTTATAATGTATTACTGCTAAAGTAATATCTTTATTGACCATTTTCTGGAGTTGTCACAAAACCCATTTTTTAATGATGGTTTTAGTATTTTGTCATCAAAGTTAAATGTTTGACGATGATATTTTCAAACGTTGCAAAAAAACTTAGCATTTTGCAACAAAATTGGTAATTTGTCACCAAATGTGGACTTTTTATTGCGAAAACTTGAAATCGTCGTCAAAAGTCAATATTAAAGAATTTATAATTAATGATGTTAAATTGATAATTTTAATGCTAAGCATGCTTAATAATCCTAAAGTTAATTATAATTGAAATTTATATATGATTTATCATATTTTTCATTTCCCTTCTTTATAAATATTTTTCAATATATAGTTAACGTATTAAAACTCTATATAATATGTTTTTGGAAATAAAAAGATCAACATACCTAAAATTTCAATATTAATAAGATAAAATATAATAAATTTAAGTTGACTACTATTCTTAATCATTAATATTTATGAACAATATAATAATAATACATATAAATGTTGGAATATGGCAAGTAATATAATAGAATGATATATGGTAAGTATTACAAGACGTTAATTAGAAGTTTAATTATTTGTAAGGTAAAATAATAAATAAAGTTCCAGGCCTAATAATCCATTGAAAAGGAAACGAAATAATTATTTTTTGGATTCCAAGTGACATTATTGTCAACAGAAAAAGTAAAAGGGTTTCTAATGTCTGGATTCCCAAGAAGCCTCTTTGCATATTCCAAGCCAACAATTGAAATAGTTAAATTGACAGCCTCTTCTGATAACTTCTTTGCTTTAACTAAATTTGAAAAAGATACAGTGAATGATTTCTTAGATGCAGTATGCATGACGACATTAGACGAAACACACTTATTAAGCATTTCAGCTAATGAAAAAATAGAATAGAACAATCATATCAAAGCTAAATTAAATGGTATTAGGAATTCAAATTCAAACACATGCATAACCAATTGATAAACTCCATGATCGTCAAAATGAACAGACATAGTTTTTACAATTGACCACTGTTATGAAACAACCGATTTCCCGGATCTTCTTTGAATCATCGAGACATCTCCACTACCTCCATTTCCATCTATTTTCTCTTAAATATTCGAGGAAGCTGAATTGAACATATAATGCATACAATTAGATGTTCATATAATAGATTCGTAACAAAAAATGTGATATTAATAATAAAGAAAGATGGGTAGTTTAGATGATACTAAGAACTTAGAAGAAGAAGATCGACCATAGAAGGCAAACGGTTTGTCTATATTTATTTGTTCTCTATTAGGGAAAATTTTGCTACATTCCTCCCAATGAAGCTTATTTCCACCATTGCAAGCTAGTCACTGATAGTAGTAGATTGCATAATGTTTTAATTAGTAGTTTACTATGTGTTTAGTTGTTAAATTGAATGTTTAGTGCATGTTTAGGTTAGGATTTTGTTATTTAGTTAAATATTTGTGTTTTGTGTGTTTGGTGGGTTAGAGCACACAATTGAACTTCAATGTTATGTGTTTGAGGTTCCTTCATATGTATGCTAGTGTTTTAGGGCAAATATCGAAGAACGAAGGAGAATTGGAGGAAGCCCGAGATAAAAACCCATGGGTATGATCATGGCCAATGTGCCACAATCATGACAAAAGCATGGAGGAAGGGCCAAAATCGTTGCTAGTCTTCCATAATCATGACAAAAAGAGAAATTAAGTGCCACGATTATGAAAGAAAGGGAAATCAAGTGCCACTATTATGGCCTGCACGACAACAGACACGAACAATCTTCCGTATTCAAGTTTTCGAGGGACTTTTCAGAGCTGGAAAAATTTTGGGTTTTCTCACAATAAAAAAAAGTATATAAAGAAAAGAAAAGAACCCTAAAAGGATCTCTGCCACTTTTGGAAAACTCCATAAAGAAGAATAAGATAAAAAGGGAAAGGGAAGAGTAAGGAAGAAGGCCTATCTTGCAACTTCAACCTCCATTTTTCTAACTTTATTTCTTCTTTCCATCTTTCTTTTTCATTCATTTAAATGTATAAGATTGAGATGGATTGCATGACAATGGATTTGGGATTGATTATAATGTTCTAACTTTTCTTTAGGGATTTTGACTTGATTTAATGTTATTCTAGTTATTTTTGTGTTAATACCATTGGTTGCTATGATTAATTGTTGTAACTTCATGCTTCGATCATAAATCGAGAGAGTGAACCAAATGCAAAATGATTGGGTTGGATTAATGAGATTTAGGTGATCCAGTAGACCACATTATTAATCAAATCGATTTTTATATGACGAGATATCTCATGTGAGACCCGATTGTTTATTAGGAAGCTTAAGAACTAACTAGGGTTAGGTAACGAGGCCACCTGTCCAAGCAACATCATTTAAAATAAAACCCACTCTACTGAACATGATGCAAAAAAAAGTACAATTTTATGGATTAAACAAAGAGAATCATAATGCACATATCGTGAACTTCCTTGAGATATGTGATACCTTCTAATATCATTAGATGTCAGAAGACACTGTTAAAATGAGACTTTTCTCTTTTACATTAGGGGATAAAGCCAAAGTGTGGTATCACTCTCTTAATCCCATAACGTGGGAGCAATTGATACATGCATTTTTAAAGAAATACTTCCCCTAACCAAAAACACAAAGATAATCAGGGAGATTACAAACTTTTAGTAGAGCGATAGGGAATCACTTTACAAGGCGTGGGAGAGATACAAGGACTTGCAAAGGGGGTGTTCGCACCATAATTTACCCAAAGAATTCCTTTTGTAAACCTTTTATAATGGAGTGAACGCACCCATCTGGGGCACCATTGTTCAACTAAAATGTGAATTATGTACGCAATTGGACTATGATTCCATTGATTGTTTCCGGATGAAGGGGTTATGAATCAGAACAAGTGAATTACATATGAATGCAATATAGTCCC
>JAOQMS010000180.1:34065683-34082826 GCA_027563885.1 Erythroxylum longipes
CTCAAGCCTATTTTTTCAAAAATCCCATTTATCCACAATTATACCGGGAAAATGTCATGAATGCATGTACAGATATTCTTCATGTGTACAGATCACTGTTCACAATTGCATGAGCATGAGACTCGTTTTCCTAATTTCTCACGTGCATCCGTTTCTATAATTCAACCCGTTATTGGGAAACGGGATGTTACATCTTTACTAGGGTGGAAATTGGGCCTAGACTCAATTTTTTTAATTGGGTTTGGGCTTGGGTTGCTCAGGCCTAATTAAAAAAAGAATTCATTTTAAACTCTTAATCTAAAAAATATTTTAAAATTTTGAATGGGTTGGCCCATTGCCATCCCTAATCTTTACTTTAAAAGTATTATCAAATTCACTAGTTAGAGATTTTAAGAAATAATTATGTAATTGTAAAACCTTTCTATATATAATTAAGAAACTTTAAAATGAGCTCTAATTGCTATATAAGAAGCAGATGGTGTTTTGGCATACTTATGGGACAAAAGGTTGTTACTCTTATAATTCGATGCTACTGAACCTACACCGTTATATCTTCAAATGATAGAACTATTGGTTTCTCTCCCTAAACTACTTTTAACATCCCTACTAATCTGTATAAGTTAAAAAGATAATATAGGAGGGATGTAATCTTACATCAAAAAAATAAGTTTATCAATCACCTTAATATAAGCATACTAATAATCCAAAATCATAGATTTTTCTCTCTTAAGGACTCTTGGAGAATGGAAAAAGTGAGTCATCTCCCACATCTTATGTCTTATATAGAGGGATGGAAAACTAAGATTAGCCTAAATCAGTAGTTAAGGTTAAGGAGTGGGAATATTAGGATTAATATTTTTCTCATATGAAATATTATAGGGAAGTATTTTTAGAGAATCTTCGGACATAGATATGATTCTGATAAGTGTGAATTGCATCATATTGTAGGGTTTAGCTTGATATGTATTTAAGTGTTAACTTAATTGTTCAGTATGTGTTTAGGTTAGAATTGTGTTAGTTTGTTAATTATTTGTGCTTAAGTGTTTTTATGGGTTAGTACAAGTCTTTGAGCTTAATTATTATGTCTTTGAGATGCAATATCAAAGAATAGAGAAGTTTTGGAGACATTCGAGTCAAAATAATGGCCCACGATTGTTGTACAACATAGGCCACAATTGTGACAGAAGCATTTGAGTTAGCCTACCACGATCGTGATAGAAGCCTATGACACAACCCACGATCATGGCCTGCCTGCCATGATCATGACAGAAGGCTCGTATACAGCCCTTAAATGTGGCATATAGGGCCACGATCGTGGTTTACGATGGCAGATGCATAGACACTCAAAAATGTCAAGTTTTGAGGGAGTTTTTGGACCTTTCGAACCTCAAGAAAATCTTAGTTTAACCTTAAACTCAAAAGAAATAAATAGAACAAGAAGAACAGCGGTGAGGAGCTTTTGCCTCAGCCACCATTGAGAAACCATAGAGAGAGTTCATTGAAAAATTGAGAAAGAGAAGAAGGAAGAGAGGCGTGGAGAAGAAGCTGACATGAAGTACTTCTTGGAACAAGAGATTTCCCGACATTGCTACCTTCATCAACCGTTTAGATCTTGTTTCTGGTTTATTTTCCACTTTATTATTGTATAGAATTGGGATAGCCATTGATGATAAGATTGTATGAATGTTAAGGATGCCTAAACTCACCTATGGGTTGTTTTATCTTTGGTTTAAAGAGATTTGATTGTTTGCGCTTTTGCTAGGTTTATTATGAATTAATTTCTACAATTGAATAATTCGGTGATAAACCGAGAGGGTGAATCAAGTAAAAACTAATTAAATTAGGCTAACGAGAGTTAGGTAATTTAATAGAACGAGAATTAAATCAAATCAGTAAATTGTGTAAAGAGAGATCTTATATAGGTTCCCGGTAGTTTTTGGACAACTTTAGATCTAATTAGGGTTTTGCATAGATTTTTAATCGAAATATTACGATTCCCATAATCTAATTAAAGTTTATAAATTAGGTTTAATTATTATAACTCGAGAGAGAATAATCAACCCTAGGACTATCTAAAACAAATAATCTGGTAATTCATAATCATTTAGGTTAGCATTAAAGGTAGATAAAATTGCCCTTTCTCTCAATTGATAGTTCTTGAGGTCGATTCTTGAATGTGTATGTTGCCACTGCTACTTTGTTAATATTTTCATAATTGATTCTTAGAATTGAATGCGTGATTGAATTAAATTCTTGCCTTAGTTTTGTTACATTTTGAATCACTGCTCATTGTGTTGGCCTTAGATTTTAGGATTAGATTAACTCTCCTTGTGGGATCGACACCTTAGGTACTACGTGAACAACCCGTACTTTTTTGAAATATTGAGGTTAAGTATTAAAACTTATACACGTTGGAAAATCACAATCAAATTTTTGTACATCCCCACACTTAAACGTTTGGTTGTCCTTAAGCAAACAAAGCAACAAATACACAAAAATTCACATAGCACACAATGTGGTAATGAGACAATGGCTTCAATTTCATGAAATAAATTTAATTTTAAACACAATCATTCGAGTCATTTCAAATCATTGACATCCAAAATCTGCGTTGCCACCTATTTTGAATAAGCATACTCTAAAAAAATAAAGATAGATGGTCGAAGATCATTGTAAAGATTTCAAAGTAGAGTTATAAAAGGAATCCTAAGACAAATTGCTAAAGGATAATGCTTCTTTTATACCTATGTCTAGTAGTCCTACAAAGATTCATAATTGGTGCTTGAGAACAATTTATGTAATGGCATAGCTTAACTATGACAAGTTGTCCTAATTAAGTTGAAATCCATACAGATACAAGTACCAAGAGTTTCATTCTTGGTTTAAGTTTTGATGAGAATTTGGGGAGGGGAGAGGGGGAAATTTTATATTATAAAATAGATATTCAAATCAGGCTTTAGTTTATTTAATATGACCCATCACCCTTTTTCAAGCTTGCAAGATTTAGACCTATATAAGAGGTCTAACTATTTGAAAATAATATGTTCAATCAAGATAGAATTCATTGATATGATGATGTAAAGTCCTAATTAAAAATAACTAAACTATTTAGTAGAAGTTGGATCTAACTTTATTAAGGATAATTTGAGTCTAACTATACTTCTTGAAGGATTTCCTAAAAGAAAGGAGATTCCTTAAGTTAAATTGTTATAACCAATATTATTAAGCTTAGTTATAGATTTTTTTGCATACTTGACACTCTTCACATTTCACTAACTTGAGTGTCCTTTTTCAAAAACACTTCTGATCTCCAAGTAGTTACTTTTATGAATTTGTAAACTTAAAATTAACATAAAAGACTTACTCCAATTTAGTTTGCATCATAGCTTATTATAAAGGGATAGCGTATTTAAAAATATTTAACCTTTTCATATTTTTCAATTTAGTGTCAAACATTTTAATGTTTTTAATTTAGTGACTAACTCTTTAAAACTTGCACAAATTAGGTCAAATTGTTGTTTTTACTAATGTAGTATGTCAACTAAATGCCACTTGGATGTCCATCTATTATTCATATGTGCAAGATTAATGTTTTAACCTATTTATATAAAATTTGAAATTTAATCACTAAATAAAAAAAATTTAAAAGGTTTGACACTAAATTGAAAAAATCTCAAAAGATTAGACACTTTTAAAGATATTATTTCTATTATGAATGAACCATTTTTTCAAAACTTTCTTAATAAATAACAGTGTATAAACCAAAAAGAATCTTAGAAAGTTATAATGTAATATTAACTACAGGGATTTATGTTTTATAGCTCATATTACTTATTAAATATATTACCAATTCTGTTGACACTATAACAAAACAAACTATTAACTACGTCTTTTTTGGCGACGATATGCAAATCGTCACTAAATTTCCACATTTGGTGACGATTTCCTAACTCGTGGCCAAAAGTTATAGTTTTCGCGACATTATAACGTATCGTCACTAAAGCAATTTCTTTAGCGATGATTTTCTGGAGTCGTCATAAAAAGGCCTTATTTTTGTGACAGTTTTAGTAGTTCGTTATCAAATGTCTAGCGTTTGGCAACGATAGTTTCAATAAAAACATAGCTTTTTATGACAAAATTGGTAATTTGTCACCAAATGTGGACTTTTTGCAACAAAACCTTGAAATCATTATCAAAAGTCAATATTAGAGAATTTATAATTAATAATGTCAAATTAATAATTTTTAATGCTAAGTGTGCTTAGTAATCCAAAGGTTAATTATAATTGACATTTATATATGAGTTTTCTTATTTTTATTTTCCTTCTTTATAAATTTGTTTAAATATATAGTTAATGCATCAAAACTCTATAAATTATCTTTTTGGATATAAAAAGATAAACATACCTAAAATTTTAATATTAATAAGATAAAATTATAATAAATTTAATTTGATTTTTATAAACAATAAAATAATAATACATATAAATGTTGGAATATGGTAAGCAATATAATATAATGATATATAGTAAGTACTACAAGATATTAATTAGAAAGTTAACAATTCTTACAGACAAATAATAAATAAAGTTTCACGCCTAATATTCCATTGAAAAGGAAAAGAAATAATTATTTTTTGGATTCCAAGTGACATTAGAGTCGATAGAAAATGTAAAGGGGTTCAAATGTTTGGATTCCCAAGAAACCTCCTTGTACGTTCCAAGCCATCAATTGAAACAGTTAAAGATCACCCATTAGGGTCTGGTGAATTGACACCATCTTCTGACAATTTCTTTACTTTAACTAAATTTGCAGAAGATAAATGAACAATTTCCCATATGTAGTATGCATGATGGTATTAGATGAACCGCACGTACTAAGCATTTTAGCTAATGAGCAAATAGAATAAAATAATCAAAGCTAAATCAAATGGTATTAGGAAGTCAAATTTGAACACATGTATACCTAACTGATAAACTTCATAATCGTCATAATGAACAGACATAGATTTTGTAATCAACCACTATTCTAAAATAATCCATTTCCCTAATCCTGGAAGAACCATTGGGACATTACCACTGCCTCCATTTCCATCTATGTTCTCTTGAAGATTCAAGGAAGCTTAACAATAGAAAATGAGATAATGATAATAAAGAAAAAGAGGTAGTTTGGATGATACTAAAAACCTTAAAAAAGAATATTGATCATGGAAGGAAAGGGGTGATTAGTGTTTGATGAGGAGATTTGTTCTTCACTAGGGAAAATTTTGCCACATTTCTCCCAGTAGAGCTCATTTCCACCATTAGAAACTAGTCACCATGTCGATAATCTGCGATGAACTAAAGTTAACATTTTTATTATAAAAATTCAATTGAAAAATTATTATTTGAATGTTCCAACATTCTAGCAATGCTGATTTTGTGATTTATCAAGTGAGATTACTTCATATGATAAGATTTTGAGAATGTTAAGTCTGTATGTACTATGTTTAAGGGACGTATAAATATCCTTTGCAACTTCAAAACATGATTATGCTTATTGTTGTTGTTTCGGTTATGTTTATGCAGAATGTTGTTGTTTGACTTATGTTTATACTGAGTGTTGTTGTTTAAGATATGTTTATGCAAATTGTTAATGTTTGACTAATGTTTATGCGGAATGTTGATATTTGATTTATTTTTATACGAAATGTTGATGTTAACTTATATTAATGCGGAATGTTGGTGTCTGAGTTATGTTAATCGAAATCTTGGAGTTTGATTTATGTTTATACGGAATGTTGCTGTTTGAGTTATGTTTATACAAATTGTTGATTTTTAACTTATGTTATGTGGAATGTTTCTTTTTGAGATATGTTTATGCAAATTGTTTATGTTTGACTTATATTTATGTGGATTGTTGATGTTTGAGTTATGTTAATTCAGAATGTTGATGTTTGAGTTATGTTTATACGGATTGTTGATATTTCAGTTTTGTTTACGCATATTGTTGATATTTGAATTACGTTAATGTGAAATGTTCATGTTTGAGTTATGTTTTTGTGGAATGTTGATATTTGACTTATGTTCATACAGATTGTTGATGTTTGAGTTATATTTATGCATATTGTTGATGTTTGACTTATGTTTATGTGTAATATTGATATTTGAGTTATAGATATTCAATATAATTGCACCTAGTAGAAACAAAGGAAAGAAGGTGACAACTAGCGAAATTGTTCCTCCCCTACAACAATCAGATCAATTCGACCTTATCCAACAACAACCTCTATCTACTTCATCTACCAATGAGCCAATCAGCAACAACCTCTATCTACCTCAACTAGTGCTGAGGGATCTTCAATTTTGTTAATCTTTACCACCTATAATTAGACTTATGCTCAAATATATATTTACATGTTTAATGTGCGTTTTCTTATCATTATTCTTTTGTTGTCAAGATCCAATACTGGCAACAGAAAAAGAGTTAAAGGTATCACTAAAAGTTCTAAGTTGTAATGCATGAATATTGTAATGAGCAACAAGTTGTTTGTACATATTGATACCTTACAATGTCATCCTGTTGACAAGATTCAATCTGCAAAATTGTATAGTGAGTTAGGGGTCACTGCTAGGACTGAATTGCCTTGTATTTATCATGTCAAACAATTGAGGCAAAACAACTTGTTACATAAATCTTTGGAAAAAGTTTTGATAATTTTTTAATGTATTTAATTGTATGCAATTTTTTTTTACTTATTTAAAGATTATTTTCACTTTTACTTGTTGTTCACAGATGAAGCTCAATATTGTCGATATTAAGAACCTTGAAGTTTCAAGTTGTGTGAGTTCACTGTTGAAACAAAAAGCCAAATATCATCGTTATTGACTGCATAAGTACTACAAATCTTTTCCTTTAGATGAGGAGGCAAGGAGACATGTTTCCAAACACGTGAACCCAGAAAATTGGAGTCAATTGTGTAATTATTGGGCCTTTGACAATGTTAAAGTTTGTCTTCTTTCTCTTCACATTTGCTTCCATTAATCTTGTTACATAATTTAATGACATTTCTTTTCTTTATTTAGGAAAAGTGTGAGAAAATCAAGGTTAACAGAGGAAAAATGAAAACTCCTCACAACCAAGGACCTAAATCATTTGTTTTCATACGAAATGAACTTGTAAGTTCTTTGTCTAGAGTTTATAATTATATTAGTAAATACAATATTATTTATTATGTTTTCAATTCTTTTCTTTATAAAACAGAGTCAGAATGAACTACATAGAGAAGAGTGTGATAAGATCACACTCTACAAACTAACACATTATAAGGAAGGTAAAGGTTGGATGTTTGAAATAGCGTACAATAATTATGTAAGAATAAATTTTTAAAAAAATTTAAGTTTATTTATTTTTTTAGTACTAACTAATAATATTTGAATTAAGTATTGATTTTGTTTTTTAATTTTAGAAAAAGATGCAGAAGTTGTTGTAAAGATCATTGTCTAATAAAAATGAGCCAAATGTATATGATATTTGCAACAACGCGCTTGGTACAAGATTTGACTACATCAAAAGTCTTGGGTATGGCCCTAAGCTAACTGCTTCATCCCCATCAAGACCATCATATGTTACTCATCTTCAGGAGGAGAACCAATCGCTTAAGGCTAAATTATAACATAATGAAGAAAAGTTAGAATGAAATGAATAAAGTTAGAATGTAATGAACGAAAGTTGGCCAAGCTTGAAAAGATGGTCAAACAAATACTTGGCCCAAATTATGTAAATAGCAATGACGATGAAAACGAATTTTAGTTTGTACATAAGTATTTTTGGTAACGTTTGTAATTAACATTTAATGATATTTAATTGTTTATGCAAAATGCTTATAATACCTAATTATTTTTAATGATATTTTCATATAATAAATTATAAAAAATCTAAATATTACAAACAATAACATGGATTAAAAATATAACCAATAATTATAATTAACATGATAAAATTTTTATTATTAATTTTTATCAAAAATAAAAGAATCGTCATCAGAACTTTTTAGCTATGTTTTGAAAAATGTTGCCAATAAATATAGCTAAAATTTTTTTGCTATGAATATTAAATCATCGCAAATAATGGTGGGCAACCATTATTACTTCATTGATAAATGTTATTACCTACGTTTATTGTAACATAGATAATAACATTTAGTCACGAAAGAAAGTCGCAATGTTTGATGAAATGTAAAGTAAAAATAGAATTGAGGATATGATGAGATGTATAATGCAATCTAATGCAAGTTTCGTGCGATTGGTTACGTAATGACCATGATTATACGTTTAAGAAAATATGATTCTAAACACGGTGTGACACAAATTTATTGCATTATAACTTTTATAAACAGTCAAATAAAAGTACTAATAATTTAAATACAGTAAATGTTACATCATGTACGTGCCAATGCCGTAGTCCTATTGGATTATCTCAGTGAGAGCTATCTTAGAGTGCGTTTGGTTCAGCTTTTGGTGAGTGGAAAAACATTTTTTTTATCGCAAAAGCTATTTTAAGAAAAAATGAGTGTTTGGCTGTAAACTTCAAAAACACTTTTGGAATAGAAATATCTTTTTTAAAAGTTAAAATACAGTTTAGCTTTTCAGAAAAGCTCCTTATTTTAGCTTTTTCAAGTAAAATTTTTTGCGTCAGTTACGTATATAACAAAAGTTGTGTCACTTACGTATATAACCAAAGGTTTTATTCTCTTTATAAAAGTTTGTCTTCTAAAAAACACAGCAACTCATCTTTTCAAGACGGATCAACTCACAGGTTTTTTTTTCTTGTTATCTTTCTTGTTATTTTTCTGCATTATCTTTCTTGTTATCTTATTATTTTTTTGCGTACGTTGTCTACGTTTAACGCAGACGTCGGTCTACGTTTAACGCAGACGTTAACGACGTCAACGCAGACGTTGGTCTGCGTTTAACGCAAATGTTAACGACGTCTGCGTTCAACGCCAGCCTGCGTTTAACGCAAACGTCGGTCGGCGTTAACGCAGACCTTTGTCTGTGTTAATATGTCCAAAGTGATGATAATAATGGAGAATTGTAGTCGTAAATATAATAAATTGTACTTTGCATATTGTTTAGTATACTTTAAATATTATTTATATGCATAAATAATTTTATTATAAAATAAAATATAGTTAAAATTAATAAAAGTACTTTTTATTTTTATGTTGCCAAATAGTCTACTGTATACTCTTTTTAAAAAGCTGTTTTTTTAATTGACAACCAAACAGTCAACTAATTTTTTAGAAAAACTTTTCTCAAAAAAATTCTATTGACAAAAGTTCTACTGATATAAGCTCGTACAAACGTGCACTTATAAATAAACAATTGAAGGAAGGCAGCCATCAGCTGCATCGCTCGGCACTATCGACATTGATATACTTACAGAAGGAATAAATAAATAACAGTAGTACGTAAATAGCAAGTGAGCTAGCTAGGCTCTATTTAATTAGATCACATAGAAGCTATGGATGCTTATGCTAAACAGTCATTGCATAATCTGACACTCCATTGTACCAGAGTCATTAAAGTAAAAGGAAGGTCTTGACAAAATATAAATATATATTATCTAAAGAAAATACAAAATTCAAATTCCTTTATTAATCTTTTTTAATTAAAATTTTCTTTATTTTATTATCAAAATTTCTATAATCTTAAATATTTAATAGTAGGATTAGTTGCTCATTTACTCTTAAATTTTCTAAATTGAATGCAATTGACACATGTTTATACTTATTCAAATTGTTATTATTCCTGTGAATATAAATCTCTTAAATTTTCATTAGATTATTTAAAACTATCTTCGCATAAGTAGGTAGGCACATCTGAATAATAATAACCAGGGCCGGTCCTAAGATTTTATAGGCCCGGGGTGAAAAAGAAGATGTGGGCCTCTGACTTTAATTAAAAAATAAATTTAAAAAAATGTTTTTTTAATAAACTATACTCCACATGTAATTTTTTTTAAAAATAAAAGTGGGCCTTGGGCAGGGGCCCAGCTCGCCCCTGCCCAGGGCCAGGGCTGACAATAACTTGACTATTTATATAAAAAAATATACCAATGATATTATATTTTGCTCCCTAAATAAATTCTTTCAGATTTTCTAGACCTATTTCACTAAAGTAAAAAGCTCTAATTAATATCAAATTGGGAAACAATAAATTGCAAAAGTATAATTACTTGTAATTTAAATTCAAAGGTTTCAGATTCTATTTTTGCCACAAGAATTCACACTAAATTTTAAGACATTCAAGGAAATTGTTTCTTATTCCTCCTCCTAAAAGCCTGAATAAGTTTAAGACATTCAAGGAAATTGTTTCTTATTCCTCCTCCTAAATGCCTGAATACAAATAATAATGTTAATGCTACCATCATTCATGTACCATGAAAGTAACTCCATGCATTTCTTATCCAATTCCAATTACGTACATCCAGGGAGGTGTGACAGCAATTAACTTCAGTGTTAACAACTCACCTTACAAAGTATCATTCAACGCCTTCCAAGAAGGACAAAACAGCAGCAAGTTCAAAGTTCGAAACTATGAAGTCTCTGTTTGGTTTGGGAGTTGGAATTTTGAAAGAGAGAGGAAAAACCCACTTGGCATTTTGCAACCATGCCCACAGTACTGCTACAGCAAGGCATGAGCTTGGATTAAACGTGGTGAAGGAAACCCAAGCTTCTCGTGACTATATAATATATATCTACCCTCTCTCTTTCACCGCACCTACTACCCCATCAGCCCCTTATCTTCCTCCTACTTTTCTATTCCTTCTTATTCAAAACTCTCTCAATTCTCTTCCTTCACACTTGTCTCGCTACTGTCTCATTTCCCGATGTAAAATCAAAACTTGGAGACAACCTTATGTAACTCCATTGGAAGATGTGGGTAGAAATTTTTTGGTTTATGTAAACTAAGACGTAGAACTTCAAAAGAAAAGTAAAGCAAGACACATGTAATTCTGGTACTCTTTTATGTAGAGTCAAATACTTAAATTTCATTATTCTTTTGGGCTCTGTTTGAAATTATTGTTAAAGAATGTTGCGAGTAAAAGTTAGTAAATAAATAACCGTTTATGGAAAGATTGTGTAAGAAATAGTTAAGTATTTGATTCTCGTACCAATGAGATCAGTAAGGTTGGTTAATGCGTTTGGTAAAATTACTGCGTAACGATAAAAAGGACAAGTAATTTATTATTAATAAATAATAAACTGAAGACATAAAGCTATGAACAATAAATTTTATAGTTTAAATAAAAATCAAATCACCCTGGACCATAGTTAAAAGATTATGTATTTTCTCAAAACCATGAATCTTTTTTTAGGCTGTCGTCAAAAATTCCAGAAATAATGCTAAATAGACTCTTAAATTTGACAAGAAAGAAGTTCTAAAGAGTTTTTGGTATTAAATGAAAGATTTAAGAAAATTATTGAACTAGCACTACTTGTAAACTTCAAGACAAATCAGTTAGCCAATTCAACGTATACTTAATAGTAATATAAGTTAGAATAACATCTAAACTAAATATGGAAGAAAACGAATTAACTACAATTATTGTTGTTTTTACTTGAAGAGTCGACGTTTTGCAATTCTTTTAAGTTCTCAATTCTCAAGTTTTATCGTGTATATTTTTAGAAGAGAAAAGAAGCTTAGAGATCCTAAAAGTTTGTAAGAAAAACATACATCAATATGCTCCCATCAAACACATTGTCTGTTAATTACCACAAAAACAGGAGATTCATATCCATTAACTACATAACGTTGGACCATTAATGGCATTAAATCAAAATATGAAAAAATCCCACAAAATCTTCTAACAACATCAAAAGTACTAAAATGGTGAATTTAAAAATCGAAATTGAGATATGTAATTTATTGAAATGCTCAAACCTATCTATTAATGTAAACTTCCCAAACTTGTCAACGCGTTAGTGCTACAACTACCTTTTAAAAGGATTAGTGTGCTTAGAGTCATAATAAATCAAGCTTGAAGTTTTATTATCAAATCGTGTAGAATTTTTTAAGATTATTAGTTAAATTTTAGAGAATCGTGCATAACAATTTAACAAATAATTAGACGTAATTACTTGACATGGAAGCATGATCTATAGACCTTATTAGATTTTACCTTCATATATAATTCTTTCAAAACTAAATTATATATAAAATTATATGAAAAACTTTTAAATTCTGAAGTCATGACTACCACAACAAGATCTTGTTAGATAGCTTAATCACAAAAGTTAAGGTAATTAAGGAAAATTGAAAAGAAATTACTTCTTCGATTTCATGGCTGCTCTGGATTCAAAGGCCATTAAGGGATAGCAACATGTTTAAATACAAGTTACTTCCTCCTTTCAATTCACTTGATACAGCTAACATGGCAACCATGTAACTATAGCTGGAAAACATAACTTTTGTTGTATAAATATAGATAGGTTGTACCCGGTGTTTAGATTTGTCTTTAGGTTAGCAGCTGGCTAATTCCAACATGTGAAGTGGCTCTTAGTTTTCTCTTAGCACATATAATCATAATTCAAACATCACCATTAATTTTCTCCTAGAATAATGTACATTAATACTATGTAATTATTTAGCTAATTTAATTTCATTAGTTGGAATCGCTAGAAGAATATAAATAGATTAATGTACATAAAATTGAATATACACATAAATACAAAAAGCCTTTTGTTATTCCTTTTTTACTCTTCATTTCCACATGGCATCAAAGTCTCCATCCTAAAAAGGAGTCAAATTCTAGAGTTTTTCTTCAATCCTTTCTTTGCAACATTCTTTCATACATTTGGGGTTCTTAATCTGCTCTAACTACAATTTTTCATAAACCAATTGATCCTCTATTTGAGTAGATTCCAAAATCACAAAAAGCAACAACACCGAGCATCACACACGCCCTTACATGCCACCCAAAGTCTCAGAACTCAAAACGCACCCCTTAGTTGTAGCTATTTAGAGGAAAAAGATGATCTATATGGCGTCGTTAAGCTTCCAAGAAAAATCGTACCGTTTAGTCACGAAAGGTTAGAAATTCTATGGAGCCACATTATCTACCACATCATCATAAACACCTACCACATCATCTAATACCCTAGTTAGCGCCATATCATCTTTTGCCATGTCAGCTACCACATCATTGTCCACTTCATTATCATCTCAACAAATATTCAACACATCCGCTTTCCATGTTGCACTACCTGATTTTTCCATTTGTTAGCATAAGTTCTCTTCCTTGGTTTGGTTTAAATCCATAGGTTTGATTTGGTTTAAAAGGAGTTGACTAGTACTTTGACTGTCTGATTTAGTTTTTTTTTTTCAATTTCTTTATAAACTAAATCAAGTCCTAAGGCTTTTCAACGTTTTGAATCTAATTGTGATATTAGAATAATCAAATTCCATCTCTATAAGTAGGCTTGCTCTTATTTTATTGTCTTCGTTCACTACAGATGCCTTTAAACTTCTCTAATACATTCTCAATCCTATTAATATCATCTTTTTTGGTTTTAAATATGATCTTTGGGTTGAGGAATGTGTAGCTTTCTTAAATGGAGACTTCCTAGGCTTATTATTACTAGAGAAATACATAAACCTATTCAAAAGAAAGATGAAGACGTTGATGCATTCACCGAACGATTGGCAGCACAGGAAGGAATAAACCATCAAATCTTAACATGGTTTCGAAATACATATATCAAAGCCATTAAACTTGACTTCCAATGTTTTGACATAGCCTAGGAGGTATGAAATTTTCGAAAAAATTGTTATTCTGTATTTCATAATGTCCACTAATTTTATTTGTATAGGAGACTTCATTACATACAACAATAACCTATATAAATAATATATAGTTATGTGTCTAAATTATAAGAACTTTGGGATCAACTAGCACTTATTGATCCTGCTTGGCCTAGTCCTAATGCTGCTGTGAGCTACGTAAATCTTTGAGATAGTCATCATATATGACATTTAGTGATGACTCTTAAGGATTAATTTGAACTCATTCATAGCTCGCTTCTTTATAAAGGAAGTCCCAATCTCGAAATAGTGATTAAGGAGCTCATCTCATAGGAAAGTCACATCAATATGCTCCACATAGAAAAATATTTCCCATCTACTGATGTTGTTCTTGTAACTTGCTAGACCCCGTTTCCGGAGCCCAACAATTCCGGATGTCATAGAATGTGAGCATATTTATTTCCCTGTAGTGTTATTTCCATAAACACTCATTGGTTCGTCTACATTATAATAATATCCCAAAAGGGATGAACCCGGGTCCCTTTGCCTATCTCAATTCGACGGTTTAAGATGGTCGGGTAACAACGAGTGAGAGGGAGGTCGAAAACTTAAAATTATAAGAAAATCTTCAGCATTAGCGCGGTGGGTTTGCCACGGCGAAATTAGGGGGTATTTTGAAGAAGCTCTCAAGAAAAGTTCGTCGCGGTAAACTAAATGTTTTGCCGCAGCGAAATTTGGAGATATTTTGAAGGATCGCTCGGTTAAAGTTAGCCGCAACATACTAAATGACTTCACCGCCGTGAAACTAGGATAATGTTCTAAGGACCCTTCAGAAAAACTTCGCCGCGGTGAAATTATAAGATAGAGGCAGAAGTACCTTTCAAGAAAAATTCACCACGGCTGAATTTGGTTCGCCACGGCGAAGCCTTCGAATTTGCATCTTAACCTAAACATCTAATACCATTTACACTCAAAATCTTTCCAAAATCACTTCCTCCAACAATTCCATTGATCCCTTACATACGTCAAATTCACATTTTTCATTATGGCTATCCTATAAGCATCCTGTGCAGCATTACTAAATTATAATGATCATATCTTCCGATCACAATATCCAAAAGTTTAATACTTCATATCATTGGAAAGCTAAAAAGAAAATCAACCACACTAAGAAGACAACTCTGTCTAATTCAACCTAGATCATTTCATATTCGCCCTAAAAGTCAAAACACCAAAACTTTACCCTTATGAATGCTTAAAATAAATGAAATGTACAAACTTTGAGGATCATGAGTAACAACACAATCATATTTCAATACCATCAAAAGATGAGAGTTTACAAAGCTTTAATGGGCATTTCAAGCCTTAATACATCATAATCCAAAAATACAAAAGTTACACCAAGTCGACTTGCCCAAAATGCAACTAAAGCTTTGTTTTACAAAAGCTAACTTAAAATACAAAATAAATAAAATCCTGATTAATGCCTTTATGCTCGATCACTTGATTTCTTGCTCATCACCTATAGATGGGACGGAATAGGGGGTGAGCTTAAAGCTCGTGGGTAACAGTTTTATAATCGGTAACAAGCAAAACCATTTTAAAATGCACAACGCATAATGAAACACCTATTTCCCAATTCTCAAATCATCAAACACTTTTTAAGCAATTCAAATCATGCATTCAATAAACTTGTCAACACATAAGCACATTAAAATGGTTTGGGTGGTCTATAAACAGAACGAGCTAGCACATTCCCATGAAATGGTCCTGTGTAGTCGTGAATAGAACGAACTAACGCAATCCCACATAGTGGTTTTGCGTAGTCGTAAACATGAGGGAGTCCTTGAAGGAGCTCCATGCCACTAGTGGGCAGGCTAGAGAAGCCTTTAGTCAAAGTGCACTTGACAAACAGAATGGACCAAACCAAACCCACATAACACGTATTTCATATATTGTAAACTTGTTGTCCAAAATGGCATGTTTTTCGAAAAGTGATTTCATAAACCTAACATAAGAGAATAAAATCGTTTTCACATTCTTTTCATGATTCTTCACACAATATCCACATGGCAAGCATATAAAATTTTATCAAAGCATTTAAAAAGCAATGGATGCACATTTATAAAACAATCGAAAACATTTATTTTCTTTGTTTTGAAGAAACATTAATGGCTTGTTATTCAATTATAAAAATGCAACTCACCTTGAATTCCTTGCTTATCACTAGCTCAAAGATGCCTCTCCTCTTGCTCCTCTTGCCTCTCCTCTTGATTTCCTTTAATATTGCCAAAATCCCAATTTCAAAAGGACTTCCAATTGAGAGCTCAAAGAAATACATACACTAACATTAATCTTAGAATACTTAAAGCCATGCATTTCTTAAGCTTCATGAATCAAAACCCTTCCAAAAATCCAAAAGTTAAACATAAACTTACCTTGAATCTTCACCAATTAATGAGTTTCTTAGCTCAAATGGAAGATCTAATCTTCCTCTTTCTTTTTCCCTTCTTGAACAACTTCAAAATCACTCTCTAAAGCTAAGAAGTATGGAAACCTAACTAACTTCCTCTTCTTTTCTTCCTCTTCTACGACAACTCTCTCTTCTCCTCTCTTCAAATTCGTTTTCTCCCTCTTCAATTTGCAAGCCAACTCTTCTTCTTCCTATTCTGCCCTTAATGAGCCCAAAAAGTCCATTTTACCCTTCCTTTAATGCTTCTTGGTTTCTAAGCTTAAGTAACATGCCAAAAATGCCCTCAATTCATTCTTACTACTTTAATACCACTAAACCATATAATAAAATCCTACTAGCATTAACACAATAATTAAACTCCAAAAACTTAACCATCAAAACCCCATCATTCATTTAAATCATGCTTAACTAAATAAAAAAAATTTGGGGCCAACATTTCTCCCCCGTAAAAAAAAATCGTCCTTGAAATTCTTACCTGAGTCATCGAAGAGATGTGGATACTTCCCCTTTATGGTTTCCAAGGGCTCCCACGTAGCCTGTTCCAAGGAATGGTTTCTCCATATAACTTTGACTAGATGAACTATCTTGTTTCTAAGAAACTTTTCATTGATATCCAAAATCTCTACTAGAGTCTCCTCATAAGTCAGATCATCTCTTAACTGGACCTCAGTGGGTTGAATGATGTGAGAGGGATCCGATCTATACCTCCTTAACATGAAAACATGGAAGACATCATGTATCTGTGATAGTTTCGGTGGTAATGCAACCTATAGGCTAGCGGTCCAATTCTCTCAAGAATCTCGTAAGGACCTACATATCTTGGACTCAACTTACCCTTCTTGCCAAACCTCATGACTCCTTTCCAAGGAGATGTCTTAAGGAAA
>JAOQMS010000180.1:34089529-34115386 GCA_027563885.1 Erythroxylum longipes
AGTAGAAGAGATGGTTTAGGTTTAAGATGGGATATATGTGAAAGGTGGGAAGTTAAAATCTGGAAAATGAAACATGTCAAAGTTCGTCGCGGCCAACTCTCCTTAATTCCCCGCGGCCAACTTGAAGGATGAAGTTCACTGTGGCCAACTAGGGGGTTCGCCGTGGCAAACTTCTAAGATTTCACGCGAACTTTTCCTCTCTGGAAAAGTTCGCTGCGGCAAACTTTTCTGGGTCGCCGCGGCCAACTTTCCAACACAGAACATGCTTCGGTATTTTGAGTATATCTTTTTCTATAGTTATCCAAATGGAATGATTTTTGATTTGGAGTAAACTAGAGACATAGGGATACAATTTTTTCGCAGAAATAGAATTTTAATTCTATCTCCAAGAATTTCAAATTCTGGACTGAAGTTGAATGCAGGGTACTGTTATAGTTTAAGAACAGTCCGAATTTATTTGGAGTATAATTTTCATATTTCTTAACCAAATTGAATGGTTTAGGTGTCATTAGAAACCTAAGATAATGGGGAACATTTTTCTAGAAGGAAATGTTATCAAATTTCTTCCATTACCTAATCATAATAAGGAGTTTAGTAGATAGATTAAATGAAAGAAGGGGTAAAATGGGAAGGACAAGTTAAATGAAGGGTAAACTTGGAAAACCAAGGCAAAATGTGGTCTTGAAAAAGAGAGAAAGGAGGGAGTCGTGAGAAGAGAAAGACGTGGGAAACAAGAAGAAGAGAAGGAAAAATCGCGGAGGAAGAAAAAGGAATAAGGTTTGAGTTAAGTTTAAGGTAATTTTCTTCATCTTTCTTCTTGTTTTGTTAGAAAATCAAAGGGATTTGAGAAAGAGATGATTTTATATAGAAATAAAGAAGAAAAAGATGGATTTTTATAGGTTCCTAAAGTAGGTTTTGGTTTTTCTGACCTAGATAAACTATGGGTAGGTTAAGCCTAAGCCCAATTTAGCATTTATTTCATTTTTATGATTTTTTGAAGTTTTATGAATTTCTATAGGAATGTTGTGTTGAATGAGAACTTAGTTGTTTTAAGGAAACCAAGGAATGCCAATCTAAAAGCAAGAGGAAAGGCAAGCTTGACTTGGATTTTTCAAGTAAATAGGTGGGTAATGTATTTATAGTTATTGTGTAATTGGGCAAATTCTTGCTTATTTGTGTGTATATTTGATTGCTTGAATTTGATTTTCTTGAAATTGAATTGCTGTGAGTGTTTGGAAAATGGATGATGAATTATGATTATGTCATGCTTTGAAAAATGTATGATGTTTTGCATAATCGAAAAAGAGGAAAAAGCATAAGATGCATGAAAGTATGAACATGCAATGAAATAAATTGAGAATAATAATTTGTTTGTGATTGGGTAAGAGAGGAAACCGTTTTGTTAGTCACGTGCATATTGACCTATAGCCTTCTCCCGGCTGCCCGCTTGAGGCCACGAGATCCTGAGAAATCGGACTTGTTTTGTTCACGGAGTAAACTTTGGTTTCTCTGTTTCGTTCCACACTGCAGCCATTTGTTTATGCATTGCATTTTTTTTAATTGTCAAATATGATGCATTTGAGTGTCGTGTTAAATGGCTAAAGTCTATGTTATGTGTTATGAGTTTTGAGCTAAATTGATTGGTGTGTGAATTGCTAGAATATATTGAGAATGCTTAAATTACTAATTATAAATATGCATATGGTGGAATTGTTGTCAATTGCCAATGGCTATAAATATATTAGCCACTGAGTTATGTAGCTCAAACTATAATTTTCCCTCCTTAACTGTAGAACGAGAAGATTAGCGATCCTTGCAAGGCATTCGGAACTCCAAGATAGCTAGAAATCTTTTGTACTAAGCTAGTGATTATTTTTGGATAGCTTTATAGGTATATCAAACATGAGCATCTTTTATATGTTTGTATTAAGATTTGATGTGTATGATGGTATGTAAATAACCTTGTTCAAATTCTTTAAATTATTAATGAGATTTGAGGAAGGTTCCTTTATATATGTTCTTGTTGTCTTTGGATTAATTTCTATGGTTTTGTGGGAAAATTGTATGTGTATGTGTATTAAGTAGTGTTGGATGTTGGGGTTCGGGTCTTTGATTTGAAGGTTTCACCACAGCGAACATTTGATTGCTGCAGCGAACTCCACCAGTGCCGATGCTGTGATTCTCTTTATAAGTTGAATCCTTCAGCTCTGGTCTCGCATGATCTTTACCGACCGTTCATATTTGTCGCCTCAGGATAAGCACGGCGACCCGGTCCTAACATGTTTGGTATTAAAGCTCCGAATGAGACGATTATCGTTCACGTCTTTTGATATTCCAGATAGTTGGGTTCCGAAAATAGGGGCCAACAGAGACAGTCGACTTAGAAGCCAAAATTTGGGGGCTGTAGTTGAGGGATGTCATGATGATGATTTTATTGACTTCTAAGATGTCGTCTCTGGTGTAATAGAGTTGCATTACATCAAGGATAAAATGATTGTTTTATTTAAGTGCAAATGGTTTAATCTTGGTGACATAAAAGTTAATGCCAATATTATGAGCATCAATTTTAGTAAGAAATGGTATAATAATGACCCTTTTATCCTTGCAAGTCAAGTGAAGAAAGTATTCTACCTCAACGATAT
Source organism: Erythroxylum longipes (assembly GCA_027563885.1). Taxonomy (NCBI): domain Eukaryota; kingdom Viridiplantae; phylum Streptophyta; class Magnoliopsida; order Malpighiales; family Erythroxylaceae; genus Erythroxylum; species Erythroxylum longipes. Next base: position 34,092,172 of record JAOQMS010000180.1, read on the forward strand.
GGTATTAGTGTTGGCCCCGGGTCTCGATTCTTATTTCATGGCGACTAAGTGCCAAAATTGGGGAATTTTGGAAAATAATAGTAAAAATAAAAATAAATAAAATAAACATAATTCACGGTTAGGAGTAAAAACAAATACACAAACAAATAAAAAAAAGAGAATGTCACGTATGTGCTTTTGAAAATGTCACGACCATGACGGCAAAGAGTCACGGGCGTGAGAACCAGAAGTCACGGTCGTGCTTGTGCATGATTGCGAGCTTCCAACTATAATGGCATTTGCACGATCGTGCTTGTGCAAGATCGTGCAACCCTACTGTGCATAACCACTTCTAATCTTCATAACTTTTAATACCGAAGTCGAAAAATTATAAACTTTATGTCATTAGAAATCTAAAAGAAAAAGCTACAACGTTCATGAAGACAATTTTGTCTAATTATGCCAAGATCATTACAGTCTATTCATTAAAGATTCAAAACACATTTTCATCCCTTTTTTCTCTCTATTGTCAATATACACCTTACATAATATCACAAGACCCAAAACCAACAACATAAACTATGCATACAAAACTCCCATTAAAAAAATTTACATAAAGAAAACCTATCCAAAATCGATCACACAACTAACAATTTTATTCCCAACCATAATTGAAACTTAACAGAGAAGAAATTTCTACATATATTCAAAAGAGAAACTCTACGATTCTTACTGTCTTTTCTCAAACAAAACAAAGTTTCATTTCTCAATCAACATAGCGTTTATACATAACTTCAATTACATATTAAGAGTCAAAAGAGTAGTATAATATAAAAATACAATCATGAATGCATGATTTCAAAGCTACCTAAGGTATTTGAACTAACTTAGTTATAAAATATGAGCTTCTTGGAGATTCGACAAAGTTTTTGCATGGTTCACTATTGATATGCTGATTCTTGCACCTAAGAAGTGGAAAATGATGGGGTGAGCTGTAAAGCTCAGTGGCTAGTACGTTTATAGCCATCAGTGATGAGCCATACATATACATAACCAAACATATTTATATACACCAATCCATTTCACAGAACACTTAATTTAAATTACAATCATATAATCTATATCATATATTTTACAATCATCAAACAAAGTATTCAATTATAAATTATTCTTGGCAAATCATAATAAAGTACATAACAATATGGCTCGAGAAAATCCCATAAAATAGAATGGTGAAATCGAAGTTTACACCATGAACAGAATGAGTTCATTTTTCGGAGCTCAAGTGCCACAAGCGGGCAGCCGAGAAAAGGCCTTAGGTAGGTCAACGTGCATGTGATGAATAGAATGTTATCTCTCTTAACCACATAAGCAAATTTCCAATGCCTACATATTTCATATTATATTCATATTTTCATGCTTCTTAAATTTTCTGTTTTTCATTAACATCAAAGCAGCAGAATTCTTGCAAAGCAAACATGATATTAAATTCACATAACATTTTTCCCACATTCACAATGATTCAAGACAAGCAATTTAGCATATGTGCAAGCAAATATTTTAGCTCATCATCACAATAACTATAAACATACTACCCACGTATTTACTTGTAACTCCAAGATCAAGCTTGTCTTTCCTCTTGTTCATGCCCTCGACTTTCTCGGTTCCCTTCAAACAAACATATTTTTCTTTTAAACAACATGTACGAATAGAAATTCCCTAAAGCTCTATTATCCAAAAATGAGCTTAGACTTAATCTACTCTTAGTTTATCTAAGTTAGAAGAATTAAGATCTAGTTAAAAGTTTATAATAATATAAGAGAAAGAGAATCTCGACTCGCTTCTTTCTCTCATCATTTTTAGCACATAACCTATTTTCTTTACTTCCTTCTTCTATCAAAACAAGAAAAATAAATAAAGGTTACTTATAAACTCAGCTGAATATTCTTCTTCCTCTTCTTATCTCCTTTATCTTTCTTTCCTTCTTCTTCTTTTCTGATTAAATTTCTTCTTCTCTTCTTCTACTTCTTCCTACATTTTTCTTCTCTCTTTCTTTCTTATTTTACATGACTCTCTCTTTTTCCCTAACCTCTCAAACACGTCTCTCCTTTACACGACTCTCTTCCTCTTTCTCTACTTTCTTCTAGGTTCTTCTTTACTTTCTTTCTTAACCTCAAACATGTCTCTTTCTTTCTTATTATTATTATTTTTAGTACTTCACTCACGCACCCTTCATTTGTTCTTCTCTTATTAATCTAAAACAAACTCTAATTTTCCAAACTTACCCTTCCATATTTATTCTAATACCTTCTAACTCCTTAACCTAATTCTAACACTTCCATTTAATCCATGCAACCATATGTAATTAAAAATATTCATAAATAAACTCCATAAATTTCTAATTCAAGAATTCTAATTTTTTTACTCATGACTAAAAGTCAAAAAATTCTCATTTAATAATTCTAACTTCCAAGAAAAGTTCAGGGTCCAACAATTAGGCAATAATTATAAGGTTGTTCAAAAGTTCCAACATAAAAATCTCTTCGATTTTTATGAAAGGGATAATGGTCTAATGAGTGAGGATGGTGATAAAGTATATCAAAAGATTGAATTCGAGTTAAATAACAAAGCCATTAAAATAGAATATGGAGATATATCATCATTCCATAGGAGAGATGTTGATCCGAATATAGTACAAGTAGATGAAGTACAAGCCAATCTTATCGTAGAAAGAGATGAAGACTACATTGAGGATCAATTATATGAAAATGACGATACTTTGGCCAAATATAATAGTGAGGAAGAGTCAAATCATAATTTAATTAATGATGATGATTTTCAAGATCTTAATCATGATGATTAAAGGTAATAAAAGTGTTGTTTATATTGTTTGAAATGTATTATTGATGTTTAAGTTATGTTAATGCATATTAATGATGATTCACTTATTTTAATGAGTATTGTTGATATTTTCTTGATATCTACACATAATAATAATGCTGAAATAAGCAAACATGAACTACCCTTTTGAAACAAACACATCTATACTATTTCATCTCATTTCATTTAGTTAATGCGAAAATAACTAAGGACCAAATATGTTGGTGTTTGACCAGTGTTTATACAGAATATTCATGTTTGAATTATATTTATGTGTTTGAGTTATGTTAATGTCGAATGTTAATGTTTGAGTTATATTAATGTGGAATGTTGATGTTTAAGTTATGTTTATATGGATTATTGATGTTTCAGTTTTTTATGCGTATTAGTGATATTTCAGTTATATTAATAAGAAATGTTCATGTTTGAGTTAAGTTTTTGTGGAATTTTTATGTCTAACTTATGTTTAAGTTATGTTTATCTTATTGCTGATGTTTGACTTATGTTTATGCGTATTGTTGATATTTGAGATATATATATTCAGTATAATGGCATCTGTTAGAAACAAGGGAAAGAAGGTGGAAACTAGCGAAATCGTTTCTCCCCCGCAACAACCAAATCAATCCAACCCCATCCAATAACAATAACCAACTTCACCCACCAATAAAGCCAATCAGCAACAACCTCTATCTACGTCAACTCTTGCTAAGAGATCTTCAGGTCTATTAGTCTTTACCACATATAATTAGACTTATTAATAAGTGTAAATTTCACCATATTGTAGGGCTTAGTTTGATATGTATCTAATTGTTAATTCAATAATTTAGTATATGTTTAGGTTATAATTGTGTTAGTTTGTTAATTAATGGTGTTTAAGTGTTTTTATCGTACAAGTCTTTGAGCTTAAATATTATGTTTTTAAGATACATTGATGTGTTTGTTAGTGTTTCAGGGCCAACATCGAAGAATGCAGAAGTTTCAAAGACATTTGGGCTGAAACAATGGCCCACGATCGTGGCACAATAAGCCACGATCATGACAGAAGCACCAAAGTTAGCCCACGATCGTGGCCCACATGCCACGATAGTGATAGAAGCCCAGGACATGGCATTATGGCCTGTATGCCACGATCATGACAAAAGGCTCAGATGTGACCCACGATCATGGCCTACATCAAGCATACGCTCAGATACTAAAAAACCTCAAGGTTCGAGGAATTTTTTGAACCTTTCGTAGAAAAACCCTAAGGCTAGTCAGAACACAAAGGATATTTGAAGAACAAAACAAAGAGGCAGAGGAGAGCTTTTGCATTAGCCACTTTTGAGAAACCCTAGAGAGAATTCATCGAGAGATTGAGAAAGAAAAGAAGGAATAAAGAAGTGGACAAGAAGTTGACTCGACGTACTTCCCAGATTAGGAGTTTTTGGACGTTGCTGCCTCCTATCATCCATTCAAATCGCATTTCCTGTTTAATTTCAATTTTATTAATGTATAGAATTGGGAATAACAGTTTGACAATAGGATTTTTGAATGTTGAGATCTTCTAAAATAACCTTCGGAGTTTTATCTTTGAATTAATGAAATCTAATTGTTTATGTTTTATTGGTTTATTGTGATTTAATTTTGCAATTGTATAATTTGATAATAAACTGAGCAAGTGAATCGAATGAAAAATGATTAAATTGGGCTAACGAAAATTAGGTGATTTAATGGAACAAAAATTAAATCAAATTGGTAAGGTGTGTGAAGAGAGATCTTATATAGGTTCCGATAGTTTATTAGACAACTTTAGAACTAATTAGGGTTTTGGATAGGTTGTTAATTGAGAGATTGCAAATTCCATAATCTAATTATTATTATTAATGGTTATAACTCGAGAGAGAGTAATCAACCCTAGGATCATCTAGAACCAATAATTTGGTAATTCATAATCAGTTAGGCTAGAGTTAAGGATGGGTAAAATTCCCTTTCTCTTATTTAGTAATTTCATTAGGTTGATTCTTGGGTGTTTGTTGCAACTATTGAATTATTAATATTTTCTTGATTGATTATTAATTTGATTTTATTGATTGAATTAATTTCTCGTTTTTAGTTTCGTGCAATTGAATTTTTATATTGTTTTCTGGCTTTTAATTTTAGGACTAGATTATCCCTCCTCGTAGGATCGGCATCTTAGGAACTTCGTTAACGAACCATGTGCTTGTGGATTATCAAGCTTATTATTAAAATTTACACACATCAAAACATGGTCACTTATGCTCAAATATATATATTTATATGTTTAATGTGTTTTTTCTTATTATTATTCTTTTGTTGTTAGGTTCCAATACTGACATCAGAAAAAGAGGTAAAGGGATAGCTAAAGACTCTATAAGTTGCAACGCATGAATGTTACAATGAACAATAAGTTGTTTGTAAATATTGACATCATGCAAGTTTGTCCTATTGATAAGATCCAATTAGTAAAATTGTCTAGTGGTTAAGGGTCCTTGTTAGGACTGAATTGCCCTGCCTTCAACATGACAAGCAATTAAAGGAAGACAACTTGCTACAAAATGATTTGGACAATGTTTTAGTAATTTTTCAATTTATTTAATTATTTGCATTCTTTTTAGTTATTTAAAGTCTAATTTCACTTTTACTTATTGTTCACAGATGAAGCTCAATATCATCGATATTGACATCCCTGAAGTTTTAAGCTGTGTGACTTCAATATTGAAACAAAAGGCTAAGGATCATCATTATCAACTATATAAATATTACAAATCTTTTCCTCCTGATGAGGATGCAAAGAGACATGTTCCCGAACGAATGTCTCCAAAAAATTGGAGCCAAATGTGTGATTATTGGGCTCTGCCAACGTTAAAGTTTGACTTCTTTCTCTTCACATTTGCTTCCGTTAACCTTGTTACACAATTTAATGACTATTTCTTTTCTTTATTTAGAAAAAATGTGAGAAAGCTAAGGTTAATAGAGGAAAAATGAAAACTCCTGAGAACAAAGACTAAATCATTCGTTGTCATACGAAAAAAATGTAAGTTCTTTAGTTAGAAGTTATAATTATATTACTAAATAAAATATTATTTATTGTGTTTCAATTAATTTTTTCATAAAATAGAGTTATAAGGAACTACATGGACAAGAGTGTGATAGGATCACACTGTACAAAGTCACTCATTATAAAGAAGGTGAAAGGTGGATATCAAAAGAAGCTCAAAATAACTATACAAGTATAAAAATTTGCTTAAATTTTAAGTTTGTTTATTTATGTAGTACTAACTAATAATATTTGAATTCAATAGTGAAGAAGTTGCATCTCCACTGCACTACCAACAATCTCTCCCCCTGAACGTTTGAAATTACTTATGATTCACGGCTGATCCAATAGTCTAACATCTCTATTTTTTGTCCTTCCACCTTATATGATTTTGTAAGGATTGTAGTATGGTAATCCCCTCCCAGTTATGTTAATTTGTACTACCTTCCATATCTATTCGATAATAACATTTTTTTCTTCTAAAAAAATATTTGAGATCAATGTTGATTTTGTTTCTTTTTAATTTTAGAATAAGATATAGGAGTTGTTGCAAAGGTCATTATCTGACAGAAAAGAGGCATGTGTAGATGAGATTTACAACAACGTGCTTGGTACAAGATTTAGATACATTAAAGGTCTTAGATTTGACCCTAAATCAACAACTTCATCTTCATCAATACCGTCATATGTTGACCATCTAGAATAAGAGAACCAGTCACTTAAAGCTAAATTAGATTGTAACGAGAACGCAATCAATGAAAGTTGGCTAAGCTTGAAAAGATAGTAAAAAAATATACTTAGCCGAATTATGTAAGTGGTAATGACGATGAAAATAATTGTTAGTTTGTAAATAACTATTTTGTTAACATTTGTCTTTAACATTTAATAATATTTTATTGTTTATATAAAATATTAGCTACGTATGTAACTCGTAGCAAAAAATAATTAGTGACAATTTGTTAAAAACGTCGACTATAATTTTTTGCTATTGAAATTTTGCGAGGATTTGGGTGAGGATTTAATATCATTGCTAAATATTATCAGCTACGAGTGAAGGACTTTCAGTGACAAAAGATCCTTCTATTGTAGTGTTTCTTGGTTCACCAGGCTTGACTTTCAAGAAAGCATTACCAGATAACTTGGAGAATCACATGGCGCAAGGTGCGCGGTGATATTGACACGCTTGGAAGTATGCGTCATGACCTACCTAAATTAGAGATCTTTACTAGTCTACTTGAATATAAAAGTTGAAGTATGCAAACAATTAATTGACACATAATTAATAAAGCATTTAATATGAACAAATAATTAGCATAAAAATGAAAACTTTTATTATTTAAAACTGACTTTAAAATAATTATTGATCAAATTGCTATTTCCTTATGTCTAACAATAATAGATAAGTGGATACATTGTTTGACCAATAAGTTTGAATCAGCTTAAAATATCTTCTTATACATTATAGGAATTTTCTTTTTGGTTTTATATTCTTTTTGAATTACCTGAATCCTAGCTATATTTCTATAAAATGCTATGTTCGAAATGTCGAACAATAGTAGTGAAGACCAAACCAATATATATTTTATTATCAAAATATTTTCCTTCCTTTAAAGTGATATAACCACAATTAATCAACTCTATACTTTCTAAGACTTTAATATCAATCTCTAAACCAATCAATAACTATTGAATAATATAATCTTAAAGTATGAAATTTTCAATATTTCATAAACATCAAAATCTTAAAACTTCGAAATCTGACAAGACCTAAGTACATTGTTCCAATAGAAAAAGAGTTACTAGTTTTACTTTTATCTTTTTCCCTCATCTTTACTTATTTTAATTGATTTTCTTCTTATCTTTAATATAATAATTTATGATATAATAAAGTATATATTGCATACAAGGTCAATTCTTTGTTACTTATCTACCAAAATTACATAACCAATTGCGATCCAGAAAATGTCTGTGGTGAAATGCATGTAATTCTGGTAAAAGGAACAGCTTTAATATGAAATTTTGTCTACTTTTCTTTTCTTTTTAAGAATAATCCACTTCTACAAATCAAATTTTTAGCATTTTGGTATGTAAAATCTAGAGGAATTTCGGATTGGTCTATCCACAACTCAGTGAAAATGAACGCCGTTCCTTTTCGGTAGTTACGAACAAAAATCATATGTTTGTCTAGGCCGCTAACATATATATGCAATAGGAACTCGGAGTGAAAAGCACATTATTGTTTAGTAAGTATGAGATTGGCCCCCTTCATGTTTATTTGATATAAAATGTCGATCATAAACAACAATCGTGGACGGTAGGTCAATATAAGCTTTAGAGCGTCATATTTTATTTATCATATCCTATCGATGTTATCTACTAACAATCTCTACACATTATTTAAGATTTTATCAATTGGACCAACAAAAATTAAAACATTTTATTGTCTTTGACTTATTTTTATCAATCCTTGCTAGCTTGAAATACTTTATTTTCTTAACAACCTAACTTTCTGCTTGTATAGAGATTGTGAAAGTTGACCCCTAAGTAGTAGATAAGAAATTTAAAAAATAAAATCAAAGTTCTCATTTAGTTGATTGACATTTTATAGCTAGCAGCACTCGAAAGCAAAAGGAATAAAACCTCCCTGCACGTCACAGCCACATGAATCTAATAAATCCCTTCCAAATTGTCTCCAGCTTTGACTTCAGCGGCGACATTCCCTTCGTGCCATCACGTAAGGTTAGCTTCTTGAATTACAACTTGCAGCACATACCTTAGGAAGTTAAAATTATATAAATGTCGTAAGTCCAGGTCAGTGAGGCATTCTACATTGTCATCGAGCCCTCAAACCAAAAAACCATGGCTTCTTTTCATCATCTTATGTTCTTTCTGTTAGGATTGACATCAATGCTCATCGGCAGGACAATTGGGGTTGGCTATTCTACACCCGTTTTCCGGCCAAGCCAATGGAAACCTGCCCACGCTACCTTTTACGGCGATGAGACTGCCTCTGCGACCATGGGTATGTTGTGGTTGTAAACAAATGGTGTAGCTTAATTAATTTGTAGGTGTGGGTTTGGTAACGAAACAAATACTTAATTTTGTTGTTTTCTATGGATAGGAGGAGCCTGTGGATATGGGAATTTGTTCCAAAACGGCTATGGAACAGATACAGCTGCATTGAGCACAACGTTGTTCAACAATGGTTTTGCATGTGGGACTTGTTATCAAATCAAGTGTGTAAAATCACCCCATTGCTTCAAAGGGGTGTCATTTACAACTGTGACTGCTACAAATCTTTGCCCTCCCAACTGGGCCCAAGACTCCAACAATGGAGGCTGGTGTAACCCTCCTCGAGTTCATTTTGATATGTCCAAGCCTGCATTCATGAAAATTGCAGACTGGAAGGCCGGTATCATCCCTGTAACGTATCGCAGGTATTTCTTTTGCACCAAGATTAATTCGCACTCTCTCCTCTATTAAATTTGTATTTAAGTATTTTTAAGGGTATAATTTTTAGCCTTAATTCAACATTTCCGGGATTCCACCCTAGTTGATAAGAAAAATGAAACTCTCCTATTTTATGAGCTAGACTAGCTTTGTTAATAGATTTCTTTTGGTAGCAACTTAGGACAAATTGATGTAATAGAGAAAAAAGAGTACACATGGACCCTTAAATTTAGACCTTAAGAACGACATAAATACTATCAAACCATTAGCTTCAGACATGTAATGTTTGCTTTTAATAGTATGTTCGGCAATTGTTGCAGAGTGCCATGTGTGCAAAGAGATGGATTGAGGTTCACCTTCCAAGGAAATGGGTATTGGTTGTTGGTTTATGTGATGAATGTAGGAGGAGGCGGTGACATAGCCAGCATGTGGGTTAAGGGAAGCAAAACTGGGTGGATAAGTATGAGCCATAACTGGGGAGCTTCATACCAAGCTTTTGCTACCCTTGGAGGCCAAACCCTCTCTTTCAAGCTCACTTCTTACACAACCAAGGAGACCATCTTTGCTTGGAACGTTGCTCCTTCAAACTGGAAAGTGGGATTGACTTACAAGTCAAATGTGAATTTCCATTGACGCTTCCGATTCACACATTAGTCCCCTTTAAGTTTCTTTTGCTTTAGTCTTTTTGCTCCTCAAAGCCTCTCTATACAAGGGCCTTGTTACTTCCATGTTTTGGAAGGAGAATTTTCTTTTTTGATGCGTGTGAAATTATGATAACTCCAGGATTTACTCGATCAAAATTTGTGCGTTAGTCAATATTTAGATTGACAATCACCCAATTTGATCTTAAATATGTAAAGTCACTATCTAGTTAAGCAATAAGTGGCTATTTTGAACTTTGGCGGCCAATTTTCTTGTTTGTAATGTTCTATAGAAAGAAGTTAATCTCGTACCCGTTATGCTAAAAATATCCTACCGCTAAATACGTTAAATCACTTTTGTTACAAAGTAACATTGTTCAAAATTTTAATATTTTAATGATAATTAAATATATTTATTATTAATATTTTATTTTTAGATATTAAAAGAAAATAAAATGAAATTATTCGATATTATGAATCAATTTACCCAAAGATATTATGGAGCAAAGCTAAGTCTTAAGGGAGTTATAAAGTTAAAGTAAGGAATGAAGAAAATTTATGAGTTTCAAAATATTTCAATTTGTAAAGATTAATGTAAACTTTCTTTTATTCTTAATTTGATTATTTTAATCTTGTAGGGACTCCACTTGTATGAACATAACATAACATAATTTTTCTTTAAAGAGGGACCACTATTTTAATTTTTAAAGAAAAATCTCTGAATCTTCAAAATAATATTTTAGAATCTTTGAAAATGAACAAAGTCAAGTTTTTTTTTTAATCAAATTATGGTTTTTTCAATTTAAAATGAATTCATTGATAAGGCCTGAAGGACAGTAATAGAGTAATAATACAAGGCTGTGCTATACTGAATGTATCAAAATATAATACATCATGCAACTTATTATCTACATTGACTGCTAGAAACCATAAAGCCAAGTTATAGCAGATTCCAACTTCTTCTAAGGCAGTGATTCTTGTCTTCAATAGCCTGATGTGTAGTAATGAATTCTCTAATCCAACAACAGATTCTGTGAGCTAGAGCATGTCTATCAATTTTATAGTTGATGAGCAATGTTCGATTCCTTTCCATCCATATTGAATACACTAAATAATTTAGGCTTAGGCTTATGAAATGTTGATCTCTCCATAATTTTTAATTGATTTTTAGCCCAAAATAATATGTTATCCCATTCTGTAACTGGATAATAGAGATTAATGATTTCTTGTATTATAGCCTAGATAGTAGTTACGTAATTGCATTTAAAGAAGAGTTACAGCTTAAGCTTCAAGATAGCAAAGTATATAGATCTGATCATTGGATCCCTTTAATTTCTAATTAGCTTTTAGTCTCCCTCTAGCAGCCAACTAAGTGATAAAGGAGGCTGTAGGCATTAAGGAACCTTTCCGAACAATATTATACCAAGGAATGATAGAACGCAATGTCTAAGGGTTTTTTAAGAGGAGGAGTTGGGGAACTCTCTATTTTTGTTAATGTACCATATTGGTTTATTAATCATTGTGGAGTTAGGCAAGTAGTAAAGAAGGTGGTTCTGCAATCTTTTTGCACCCCTTCCAGTAACTAGTTATGAGTTATGATAGATAACCTTCTTGACTCAAGCTTGGATTGGGATTCTAGCTATAAGTATAGAAATTTCTCCTCTTAAGATTAAGGGGCTTTGGTTGGCCCAATTGTCAAACAAAAACTAAGTGTCTTTACCATTGCCAACCTGAATTCTGATAAAGGCATATAGAATTTGTCTTATTTTAGAGTATTTGTATGAAATTCCATGAATGTTCTTTGTTTTCACTTATTTGCCACATGTTAGATCCTTTAAGGTAATAATCATTGATAGTTATAGTTTACATTATGTTTTGGTTGGTTTTTAGTGTATTTTTAGGAGTTGATTAGATGATTTTGTGCATGTTTAGGTTTATTATTATGTTAATATGATTGTGTGTTTATGTTTTTGAGTGTTTTGTGGTTTAGAGCGTAATATTGAACTTTAATTGTATGTGCTTGAGGTGTTTTGACGTGTTTGTTAGTGTATGAACTTAGATAAAGAAGATTGAAGGATAGAGAAAGCTTGGATAAAGGAACAAGGTCATAATTATGACACTCCTATCACGATCGTCATAGGAAAGGATCACACTATGTCACAATTATGACAGAAGCCAAATTTTAAGGGTCATGATCATGACATCCCTGTCACAATCATGATCGTGACAGGCGTGTGGCAAATATTGGGATCTCCTTCTGTTTTCATTTTTAACGGTCTTTTTGGACATTTTGGCTTGGTTAAAACCTAGTTTTTACTCTAAATGGCCCCAGGACTATATAAGATCATTTTCAAAGCAGCCACCATCTTGCATTCTTAGATCAAAGAAGGAGCATCAAGGAGACAATTGGAGATTTCCAGATTTTGAGTTCAAGTTCCAAATCAAGTTCTTCTCTCTCTCTTCTTATTATTTTCATTAAACTTGATGTATGAATTGAATTTGACGATGTTCTTCATATTTATTATGTTCTAAGTTTCCATATTAGAATTTGTTCTTGAATTATTTTGTGAATTTGATTTCAATTGATGTAATACAATTTTTGTGTTGTGTTAATGATGCATTTTATACTTTGGCAATAAATTGAGAGAGTGAGTCAAAAGTAATCCAATTAATTTGCACAAAGAGAGTTAGTAGACTAATATATCTCGCAATTAACAAATTGACCATCATTTGAAGAGAGATCTTAAGTGAAAATTTGGTTATTTGATATATCACATCAGAACTAATTGAAAATGTTAGGAAAAAAGTTGTGAATTGAGAGATTGCAATTCTAGAATTTTTATATTCAATTAGGGTGAATCAATTAGGGTTAATTGATTAGGTCTTGAGAAAGAGTATTCAATCCCTTAGAAGATCTATAATTAACGCATAACTGAATCAATAGTGGTTAAAGAAACAAATTAACAATAGAATAAATCATATGCTTCATCTTTAATTTTCTCACATATTTGTGGTAGTTTATTTGTTATTTAATTATTTTCTTGATTTAATTTTATGTTTTAATTTTATTTTAATCATTTTTATCTCATTAGACAAAGTTAGTTTCATTTAGTTTTTAACTATTTCCTTATAGGATCGACACCTTTGATACTATAAGTTACGATCCGTAAACATGCGGATATTGGGGATTTTATTAGAGGTAAAATTTGCTCAACAATCATTCATCCATTTGCTCTAAAGAGACTCCTTATCATTAAATAGTCTTTTAGATTCTCCTAGCCACTTGGATATTTTGAATCATATGTAAATAGACAAATCCTAGTCCCCCTTCCTATTTTTTTTCCAGCATAAGTGCTCCCATTTGATTTTAGTTCCTTCGAAATTGTCAATCTTAATAGAAAAGTAAAATTCTTGATGCATTTCTTTTTTCTTTGTTAATTTTGTTAGGTAGAAAGAGGTAAGTGCTTTAGTGAGTGTGCAGATTGTTAAGTACTGAAATAATGATCTATACTTTTCTAGATTATAAGAGAGCATTATTCTGCCGTGCATTTATCTTCCTCTTGAATTTGTCCAAAATCTAAAGACAACCATGAAATCTTGGCTTCTTAGAAGACATGGGAACACTAAGGTATTTGAAAGATAGATTATGTACATTTAGAGATGTCTAAAGAAAAATATACTTTGCTCTTGTGAGTTGAAGTTTATTTAGAAATAATCAATGGTACTAGCCCTATCACAATAGTAGAATTTAGGCATGTTGATGGGGAACATGCCAACCTGTTAGATTACTGAACAAGATAAAGAGCAGTGGATTGCAATGGGCTCTAAGACATTCAGAACAAAAGCATGTAGAATTTTCCTTTAAAGGGAGACAAATAATATAGTAAGTTGGAGACATATTGTATGGGACTGTGACATGAAACCCTCATATGCATTCATACTATGGATGGGACTAATAAAAAGGCTACCTATAAAGGTTAAGATGAAGTTGCCCATAACTTTACTAGAGTGTGAAATCTGCCACCATCATTAAGAAACACAAGATCATATGTAACGCACTACTTCCACTAGTTAGATCCCTGAACATCCTTAAGACATTCGAGAACATGCCCACGATCGTGAGCCTAGTTTTGAATTGATAATTTCTGTTTTGTGTACATGTTGAACAAACTAACAAAAAAATCACTCTAAATTGGTGTATTTGGACTTGATTAAGGCTTGGAATGAACCTAGATTGTTACCTGATTAATTAGTTAAAGAGCTTGATATGTTTAGGTTGATAATTGAGGTTATAACATAAGAATGGATTGATGATATTAATGTAACTAATCTGTAAATTTATGAGTATTATATGAATGAAGGTGTTCTTAGGAAAGTAAATGCGATCCAAAGAAAGTGAGTAAGGTGTATTAGGTATAAATGAATGAGAAATTTGATCTTGTGTGATTATAATGTTAGAAAAATGATTTGAGAATATGTGAATGATGGATGTAGAATTGATGATATTAGAATAATCAAGTTTTTTTGAGGTGTAAACCTAAGGGAAAGGAAAATAGGTATGGAGAAAGTGGGTCTCCCCACCTTATACCATTAGCTCCTCTAAGTATTTGGTTGTTTATTGAATTACAAGAATATTATAAGAGAGAGTTGAGAGACATGTATTGATCCAAGTGATGAAGATGTTGGGGAAACCAAATCATTTTATGCTATTAATGAAGAACTTCCATCAGAGACTATCAAATTCTTAAGAGCAATCCACTTTAACGGCATAACTATTAATGGTTCTATTGGGATTATAGTCCTTTATCAACTCTTGGATTGCAAGGATATTATTTGTGACATTTTTCTCGGGATAAAAGCTCTTTAAGAAAAATGAATAAGATGCCAGAGAGATTCTTTAAGTTTGTTGGTTAGGACCTTATAGATCACTTTATAAATAGTATTGCATTATAAAATATGAAGAAATTCATTAAAGTAGTTAACATTAGGCACTTTAAGAATTAATCATTTATGGGTTGCTTAATTTTCTTTGACAAATTTCCAGAGTTTAGGAATTTGAAGACAATTTCAACTAGTAGCTTAACAGTGATGTCCCATGTGCTTTAAAAGAAGTGAACATCATAAAAATTAGGACCTAGAGACTTCTTGAGAATGAGAGTGAAGAGGGTTACTTTAATTTCCCAATAAGTAGTTGGTTGTTGTAGCTTTAGCATTGACTTCTGAGGTAAAGAGCTAGGGGCTCCATTCAACTACACTAGTTCTTGTAAATTATATAGACTTAATGGCCTAGCTCCTAATAGATCTTCATAAAATTTGAGGACATAGCTATTTGCTTAAGGTTACACGCTCTAAGTTTCAATATTTTTATCCTTGGTAATTACCAAAGCGCACGGGTTGTTCGTGTAGTACCTAAGGTGTCGATTACACGAGGAAGGGAACTAGTCCTAAGTCTAATGGCAGCTAGGTCATAAACCTAACAACTACTATAGAAAAGTAAATCAATTAATAATCGGATATGGCAATTGAAAGTGCTAAAAGTAACAGAAAAGCAATCACACAACTAAATCCAAATCAACCTAGAAATCACCAAGTGAGAGAAAAGGGATTTTAATTCGAAATTAAAGAAACTCAATCAATTATGCAATTATTAGCTCAACGGGCCTAGACGATCCTAGGGTGAATTACTATCTCCTGAGTTATAATTCTTAAACCTAGCTGATAAACCCTAATTCAATTTATGAGAATTCTGATCTCTCGATTCGCAATCGACCTAAAAACTAAATTAAATCTAAAGTTGTCTATTAACCTACAGGGAACCTATGCTCGATCCCTCTTTACACGATTCTACCTGTTTGATTTAATACTTAACCTATCAATGCACCTAACTTTCGTTAGCCCAAATTGATTATTTTCACTTAGCTTACCCTCTCAGTCTATCGCCAAGTTATTAAGAACAGGACTTAAATCATAATCTAATCAATAAAAGCACAATTGAATAAACTTCATTAATCATCAAAAATCAAATCCAAAGGTGAGTTTAGACATCAACTCAGCATTCATCCAAACAAATCTCAACACCTATTCCAATTCTATACATGAATAAAATTGAAATAACAAAAATAATGTAAGGAATGGAATGGACAGTGACAGCGGGAAACCTCCTTTTCCAGGAAGTACTTCGCATCAAGCTCTTCACCATGTCTCTCTTCCTTTGTCTCCTTCCTCAATCTCTTGGTGTCACCTTAGGTTTTCTCTTGGAATTGACGGAATGGAAAATTTTTTGTTAAACTCTTGGCTCTTTCTCCTCTCCCTCTGGCTGTCATATCATATTCTATTTATATCTTCGAGGCTCTAAGTCAAAGTCGGGCTTGAAGTAGTCCAAAAATTCGTCCAAAACTTGAGTTTTTCTGTCAGTCCGATGTAGTGCACAATCGTGGCCCTACCTACCATGATCATGACATGAATTGATGCTCTTTGTCACGATCATGGCCTGTGTGCACAATCGTGGCCTGGCTGCTTCTGGTTCTTCCTCTTTAGTCACAATCATGGCCTGTGTGCACGATTGTGGCCTATTCCTTTTGGCCTGAAAACTATTTAACTCTTCTTGTTCTTCCCTGTTTACAACACTAGCACAGACATCAAGGTACCTAAAAAATATACAATTTAAGCTTAAAGATTCAAACTAACCCATAAAAACACTTATACACAAAAACTAACCTAATTAAACCCTAAATGCAAACTAAAAACTTGAAATGACATTAAAATACTTATCAAATCTAACCCTAAAAACAAATCACAACTATCAACATCCCCGCACTTAAACGTGTACTTGTTCTCAAGAAAATAAAACAACAACACGTAACATCAAAGACACACAATGCAATAATGCGACAATGACTCTAATATTCATGAAATAAATTTAATCATGGACACAATCATTCGAATTATATCAAATCATCAACAAACAAAATGGGTTTCTAGGGGCTTTAACTAGATATACAACTTAATCAAGACCCATATGCTAACTTATGTACCCTTTTTAATTGTGCACACGAATTAATAATTTTTCCAGTCTCTCAGACTCTGTAACCATTTCCTAGGTATTTTCATGAAGAAAAAAATCAAGCTTATTATAGGAACAATTTGTTTTTATTTCAAACTTTTTTTTTCGAGACTTAGTATTTTACTCAAAGGCAAACATTGGTGATGAATGTCGATCTGGTGACTTGACTAGGTGATTTATTAAAAGCTTGGTTGGAACATTAACCTTTTTACACGAAGGCACACATTTATAATGCATGTCGATCCAGTTACTCAGCTATTATCACGTGTTCAACTGGCTACTAGCTCTATTTATAACCCAAAGGTCAGTAAAATAGTATTTACTTTTTTTAAACCATTCGTTTCCATGTAAAAAAATAATAGTTAAGCTACTTAACAAAAAGGCCTCAAATTATGAATGAATGTGACAACTTAGAGGGAGCTAAATTTATGCTAAATCCTAATTATGCTGTATATTTATTCAAAGGCTCCCTAATTCACTAATTTTGCATGCTAATAATTATTAATAACCTAATAGACTCAGTCCAAAATTAAATTAATTTCACTCAAACCTGAGCCATTGAGCCATTGACACATTTCGCACAATGTAGCCTACTACTATCATACGATATGCAAAGTCACATATAAAATAAAAACACAGAATCCCTCCCCACACTTGAACAACACATTGTCCTTAATGTGAGAAGAGAACACCCACAGCTCATACATTACGGAGATGTGAAGATATATATATATATATTACTTTTTTTTAACAAGGAATAGTAGAAAAGTTAACGATAAAAGATAAAATGAAAATAAAACTAACATAAAAATAAAATTTAAAATAAAACTACTAGACATTAAAAAAACACACAACTACAATAGAATTGAATAAAAATTATGGGTTAGACTAGAATCCTAAGGAGATGGAGGTGGTGATGGTGTAGGAGGTGGTAATTGGATGCCCTGAGCTTCGAAATACCGATGAAGTCGGCAAATCTCACAGCTCTGGCGTCTTTGTGTACGCAACACTTCCTGTAGTGTTCTGTTGGTTTCGGATAGTGTATGCAAAACCTTGGTCCAGTGTCGGTCCTCTTCTTCCTCTTCTTCTAATTCCTTGCTTATTGAGTTCCTTGCCTGCCAAGGTGGAACGGAACTTAAGCTTGCCTGACCTGTTTTAGTCTGCATATGTGTCTTTTCATTGATTTCCCGCAAACTCATGTTGGTGGAGTGAATGATCTCTGCCCGATATAGATGCTCAGGGTTAAGGAATTCAGGTAGATGCACTGTTAGTCCCCTTAGATCCATATAAAAATGCTCTATGATGGCAAAAACCAGGTACCCCATTCCCAGATGGTTGCTTCACTTTCGTGGAACTACAGCAAGAGCATTTAGCACATGCGTGGATGTGCATGCTGGAATAATGTGATCCATACACCACAGTTGGAATAGTTCCTTGGTAGAACACTTGTTGGTCACTGATTTGTCAAAGACCAGCTGGCACATAAATTTGTGCAGCAGCAAGTGTTCGTGGGATAGGATAATGTTGTTATGGGCATTTTTGGCATAAAACGCTTAATGTCGGTTAGCTCATGCCAATATTGAGAGGGACAGAAGTCGTTATATTGGTCGACAATGGTGGATTTAGCGAATCAACATATGTCACACAAAATCTCTACTATCAACTCATACACTCATCCCCTCAATCTAAACCAAGTTCCTTAGTGTTTTTGGGGTCAAAGGTCAGAGACGTAAAAACTTTAGGATAAGCTCTTCATAAATGGGGAATTGAAACCTAATGAATTGCCCCCACTTGATACTCTCTGCTAAACTCTCCACCCACTCACTCACTTTTATCCTATCCACTGTATTGAAATCAAAATATTTAGGCACAATAACCTGCCTAGAACAAAGGAAACAAAAACAAATACCTTCCTTCTCGGTGTAGATACGAAAAGGAGCTCTAAAGTTTGCTGCTCAATTTTATCTCCCACATCTTGTGACTTGCTGTGTTCTGTGAGGTTCCTATCGGGCAATTTGCTTGATACGAGGCATGGTTGGGTCGAGATTGGATATTGACGATGGAAAATTATAGAGAGATGTTGTAGTGTTTGATGTTGGAGTGTTTGGAAGTTGGAATTCTAGAGAGATAAAGTGAAAATGAAAGTAAAGGTGAAAGTTAAGTGAGAATTGAATAAATAGGTGGTAAAAGGATAAAATGGTGAAGTTGTCACGTAAAAATTGCGTCCCCCCTTTTTGTGTATAATCGCAGGCCACGATCATGGCATGCGGCATACCACTGAAGGACTTTTAAGTCGTGGGCCACGGTCGTGGCCAATGCTTATAACTTGATTCCAAGACCTTCTTCTTCCAATCCTTTCCTTCTCTCAATCAATAATTCTTCTTCACTTCTCTTAATATGCTTGCGTACTCTTCCCTATGACTCTGAAATCCTTTTCCTCTTTTTTTGCTTTCATTGAACGAAAACAAGAATGAACCTAACTATGAAATTAAACTAATTTAACAAAACTCAACATGAACTAATTTTTCCATTTGTTGCCTCCCATGCAGTGCTTCTTTTTAACATCAGTAGCTCGATGCTCTTCTTTGGAAACTTAGCCAGGATCAATTATAAGCGGCTTGCTTCCATCCTTCTCATTCAACATCAGTTTTGTAGCACGTGAGTAAGCTACAAATTGCAAAATGATCAAAAGGACAATATTAATAAAGTTGAGAAAACCAATTAAGCTCATCAATGTCCTTCTCATTAACAAACTGTCAATAAAATAGGGAATAACAAAACTCCCTTAATCTTCCATTGAATCCAACAATTTGTCCTTTATGAAGGTGAATTGCTCTCTTTCTTCCTTAGTCACCTTCGTTTCCTCTACTTATTCTGCTTCCCGAACAGAGACTTCCTTCACATCTTCAAACTCTAAGTCTGTTGTCATCTGTTCTTCGTCCTCTTATTCTTCAGAATAGTTAAACACATCAATTATGCTAAATGAGCTACAAACCTTTGTGTTGAATGTCTCTTCATCATCATTAATCCAAAGGGTAGGGTTCTTTGTATATACATCTATCCTAGATTTTTCGATGTTCAAATATGGTGTACTAAGATTTGGAAGATAGGATGAAGGGTTTCCATCCTTTCCTTCATCTTTTTTCCTTGAGTTCTTGATTTTCTATAAGGTCAGGATTAGCTTAATTTCTCACTGGTTCCTTTAGGTCTACCCTAATCCTAAGTGTGATAGCCTGACATGGCTTTATTGAATTCATTCTCATACTGCGCAGACAGTTTTCCACACTTTGCCTACAGAATTCCCTAAAAAGCTGGCTTACTTGAATCTTCAGATTGTGAATAGAAGCGGCATGATTTTCTGTTACTCGATCAATTTTCTCTTCCAATCTCTTCTGGCTCTCTTCCATATCCGTGAGCTTATCCAGGATCTTTTCCAAATTAGAATCCTATGAACTGGATTCATCATATTGAAATTCAAATGGGTCTTGATGTCCCATATGAGTACTTACATTGTTTGACCAATATAAATCTGGGTGGTTTTTCCACCCAAAATTGTACGTGTTCTTATAAGGATGATGATTTCCCCATCCACATTAGGGCTCATTGAACTCCGCAAATATCCTTTGCTTCCTATAATATACATCCTCCACGATCGTTCTTTTTATCTCTTCTTAGCATTCAACTCTTCAAATGTCTCATTCTCACTCTAGGAAGTCTTAATGTGTCTTTACCTTTTGCCCAATTTTTTCTCTTTTCTCTTTTTTTTTTTCAAATTCGAAAACAAAAGATAGTGGTACAAAATTAGACTAAAGAACTAAGTAGCCTTCCCCAGCAACCGTGCCAAAAACTTGTTCGCTCAACGTTACATGCTCTAAGTTTCAATAGTTTTAACCTTGGTAATTACCATAAGAGCACGGGTCGTTCGTGTAGTACCTAAGGTGTCGATCCCATGGGGAAGGGAACTAGTCCTAAGTCTAATGGCAGCTAAGTCACAAACCTAACAACTACTATAGAAAAGTAAATCAATTGATAATCAGATATGAGAACTGAAATTGCTAAAAGTAACAAAAAAGCAATCACACAACCAAATCCAAATCAACCTAGAAATCACCAAGTGAGAGAAAAGGGATTTTAATTCAAAATTAAAGAAACTCAACCAATTATAAAATTATTGACTCAAAGGGCTTAGACAGTCCTAGGGTGGATTAGTCTCTCTCGAGTTATACTAATTTAATTTATAGGAATTCCGATCGCTCGATTCGCAATCGACCCAAAAACTAAATTAGATCTAAAATTGTCTTCTAACCTACAGGGAACTTATGCTCGATCTCTCGTTACATAATTCTACCGGTTTGATTTAATCCTTAACCTATCAATTCACCCAACTCTCGTTAGCCCAAATTGATTCTTTTCACTTAGCTCACCCTCTCAGTCTATCGCCAAGTTATTAAGAATAGGATTTAAATCACAATCCAATCAATAAAACACAATCAAATAAACTTCATTAATCATCAAGAATCAAATCTAAAGGTGAGTTTAGACATGAACTCAACATTCAACCAAACAAATCTCAACACCTATTTCAATTCTATACATGAATAAAATTGAAATAATAAAAATACTGTAGGGAACGGAATTCAGGACGGTGACGGCAGGAAACCTCCTTTTCCAGGAAGTACTTCGCGTCAAGCTCTTCACCATGTCTCTCTTCCTTTGTCTCCTTCCTCAATCTCTCGGTTTCACCCTAGGTTTTCTCTCAGAATCGATGGAACGGAAACTTTTTCATTAAACTCTTGCCTCTCTCTCCTCTCCTTTTGGCTGTCACATCATATTCTATTTATTTCTTCGAGGCTCTAAATCAAAGTCGGGGTCGAAACGATCTAAAAATTCATCCGCAACTTGAGTTTTTCTATCAACTCGACGTAGTGCACGATCATCGCCCTGCCTGGCAAGATCATGGCATAAATTAATGCCCTCTGTCACGATCGTGGCTTGTGTGAACGATCGTGGCCTATGCTTTTTGGCCCGAAAACTCTTTAATTCTTCCTGTTCTTCCCTGTTTACCCTGCAACACTAGCACACACATCAAGATACCTTAAAAATATACAATTTAAGCTCAAAGATTGAAACTAACCCATAAAAACACTTAAACACTAAAACTAACCTACACTACAAGAAAACAGTAATTTAGAGATGGAATATACCGACGGAATAGGTGAATATTCCGTCAGTATTTAATATTACTGATGGAATATACCGACAGACAAAAACTTGATAGATTCGGTCGTAGCTAAATTTACCGACGGTAAAGAAATTTCCATCGGTAAATTTAGCATTGGAAAATAAGTTACCGTCGGTAATTTTAACCAAAATGTACCGATCGTCACAATTTTTTCGTCTGTAAATTACCGATGGGCTAAAAGTTTCCAACGCTAAATTTACCGACGGTAAGTTCCTTAACCGTATGTAAATTTAGCATTGGAATGTATAATACCATCGGTAACTTTATCGATGGTAACAAGGATTCTGTCGGTAAATAAGCTTAACCATTACCGACAGAATGTGTTCTCCGTCGGTATATATTATAGACTTTTACCGACGGAATTGTTGATGTTTCGTTGGTAAAGTTATTGATTAAAATTTTTTAAAAAATATTTTTTCATTATATTTAAATCATAACTGTCAGAAATTTTTAATAATTAAATATTTATATTATATATTTAATTTAGTTAAATAAAAATTTTGATTAATGAATAAAAATTAAAATATCTTAATTGATAATGAAAACGTTACATTGTAAATAATAATATCTGTAATACAAACTAAATGATCAATACTACACTACTGATCAGGAGCTGGTGGATAGTCTGGTTGGTCCGGTGACCTGCTGCCTTTACCCTTCAATCCATCCATCTCCCGATGGAACTGAGCGTACAGTATCATTGACTGTTGTTGCGCTGCCATCGACTGTTGCAACTGTTCCAACGTTTGTTGCAACTGAGTGGATAATGTTTGCACTATGCTATCAAGCACCTTCACTTTACTGTTGTTGGACCGCCTAGTAGACGTTGCTGTACTAGACGTGGAGGATTGCGAATAACAAGTATTCACAAATGATCCTAATCCGAATATCCTCCCACGACGATCCCTACCACCAACTGCTTC
>JAOQMS010000180.1:34120246-34131942 GCA_027563885.1 Erythroxylum longipes
GGTTCTTACCGATTTATATTACTTGTCGACGGGGTGCACTTGCCTCTAATTGGTCTAGATAGAATTTAATTTATATTATTTTGTTTAGACCGCAACAAAAACCCACTTAACCTTAAATACCAATGATTTTCATTTCGAAAACTTTACAGAACACTACAGACTATTTGAAAATAGGAACAAAATCCATAACTCAACTTTAAGCCATAATTCAAAAATCTTAGATGTACAACAAAATTTTAGTTCCTTCATCAAAGTTTTAAACCTATATTTTAATCTTTAATTGGAATTGTCCAATTTAGAGGTCTACAGGCCAAGATATGGCTAAATTACAGAAGTCTATTTAGTTGAACCTATCCATTTAGCGAGGTGCACACCACAAATAAAGTAACTTTGGTCTTATCATGCCAGAGCAACACAAAATTACATCCAATTTAACAAAAAATATCCCATTTTCTTATGGAATACTTCTTTTATCAATTCCCCTCACATCATGCTCATAATCCAAGCAAACATATCAAAAATTTCCAAGCATATTTCACGTCTAAGAATGTATGTCTATGCCGAAGCGAACAAATTATTCATTTACCTATGTCTTTTACATTAAGTATCATTATGTCTCTTACTATACTTATATGCAATTAATTCATTATGTTCACTTCTTAATACATCCTCAATGTATACTTTCAGTGTATATGTCAAGGCCTTACATTTCTCTACCCCTTAAAAAGAATTTTGTCCTTGAAATTCATACCTGTATCTCCATAATGACATAATGGGATGGATAAAACCCTTGTCCAAAAGCTCCTGTAACTGAATCTTCAACTTTTTTAACTCTATAGGAGCCATTCTATAAGGTGCCCTTCAAATAAGAGCAACATTAGATACAATCTTAATAGATAGTTCTACCTTCATCATAGGTGGCAAACCTAGTAACTCTTTTGGAAACACGTTAGGAAACTCATTTACTACTAGTATGTCTTGAAGCACAAAAGCCAAATACACCTTACAACCTTTTTTAAGAAGTTGTCTTACTTATATGGCTAATATTACATTAGTCAAATGACTAGACTGAATACTATTTACCACTACTTGTGAACCATCAGAATCTTTGAGCATAATTGTTTTCAACCCACAATCAAGAAAAGTTTGGTGTTTGGATAACTAATCCATGCCCAAGATCAAGTCAAGTTTATGGAAGGGTAACTCTATTAGATCAGCAGCAAATTGTTTCCCATAGACCATAATAGGGCAATCTCTATACACTCGATTCACATATACACTATGGTCCAATGAACTAGTCACATGTATATCATGGGCTAGTCGATCTACTAACAACATTCTATAACACACTCCTTAGAGGCTTAGGAAGACCTGAAACTGATTGGTCTCTCCCAACCACACTATTAGTTGAATCCTCATTAGTTTAACGAGGTCCTTCTATTTCTAATATTTATAATAAAACAGGGACATTTGGATTGGGCCAACACAACACCAAACCCGATCACACATTACTAGACTATTATTGATCAAAATCGCCTAAATCAGGCTCTAATACCACAAAATGTAAGATCCCCTATACGGAACCTACAACCATCCACACACAAGGGAAAATTTTTCCTTTACTTACATTCACGGCATACATTTCGATTCAATGCTATACATATACATATTATATAATTCTCTAATGCTTAAAATTATCATTTAATAGTAGTAAAAACATCTTTACATTTACATGGTAATATAAAAGAAAACATACAATTTCCTTTAACCATTACATGTATAATCATCTTTAACTAAAAACACCTTCTAAAAGTACTTTTCTTCTATCTATTGTCCTTAGTCCCTACAGATGTTCTCTGTACCTCACTCCTATGACTTAGAACTACACAGATTAATACCCGTATTAAGCTTAAAAACTTATTGGGGAAACGTTTAGTTTAGATGACCATCCACAGCAGTCATCCACCAAGCACATACATTTATGAACATCGCAAAAATATAAATAGTGATAGCATACTTAATCAAATAAATAATGCAAACATGCTTCAATACATTGTTCATATACCATAAATTCACCTTCGAAAGTCAAAAATTGATATGAAACACTCAATGATACAAGTTATCAATAGAAATGCAAATGATCATTCATAAACTGATTATTTATGTTGTCATATTGTATTTCTTATTTATATCTATTTACTTTACTTTCTGTGTTAGGCTTGCACATTCCTGTGGGTGTGGATAACAGGAGCTGTAGATATCCGAAGATATCAAAATTGTGGAAACCCAAAGGCACCAAACTGTAGATACTTAAAGGTATCGAACTGTAGATACCCGAAGGTAACAAATTGTGGACACCAATGGTGTCAAACTGTAGCTGCTACACTATATCCCTATAGGCTTACCTACCTATCCACAACCAAGACAATAGAGTAGACACTATAACATTTCCTCTAACCATTTTCAAATTTCACAACTCATATATTAATAAATCATATGATATACATTTCAAGTCATAAAATATATATTGGCATTCATACATGCAATTCATGGCTTACCACCATTAGAAAGGTATCAAAATCACACTTGTATAATCATTAAGTTCATATGATCTTTTAATCAATTCACTACTATTTCATCATTTCATGTAATATAAAAATTGGAAAATTCACCTTTGGCCTTTGGCTAGATAGAAAAAACTAAAAGAGGGATACAAAAAGTACCATTGACAAGTGGATGGTTGATTGGTATAGTAATGATCATAAATGAAAATACTTATTTGATTGTATTACAAATCGAAGCTGAAAAAGACTACTGATAAAAAATAACTAAAAAAGAAATAGAAGTAGAAATATCCAGGCGTGAAGCAGAAAGTGCTTGTTTGCTTATCTTGTAGAAGAGAAAGGAGATGACAAAGACAACTAAGAAAAAATTGATGAGGACCAATTGATGCAGGAAACTCTTTATAGAAAATTATAAATACTAGCTTGATTGTGATGTAGATTGAAGTTGAAAAGTGAGAATTACAAACCTTGCTTGATTATGTTGTAGATTGAAGGTGAAAAGTGAGAATAGCAACCTATGTTATTTTACACTTTTTATCCTTAATCATATCAAATATAATTTTGTACATCATATATTTCAAAGGCAAGATAACTAGTAGCACTGTTTTTTATTACAATTCTTTCATACATAACATTACTTTGCCAGATACAAAGCGATTTCCTACTGAAATTTAGGAGATCCATTTTCCCTTCATATCAGAAGTTATTTCTTGCTCTATTTCAAATGATATCAAGAGCTTCCCTCCCAATTTTCTCTTGCGTTAAGCATCATATGATTTGGGATCCTTTAAAACCTTGCCCTAAAGTGTTACCACGCAACTTTGTTTCTGTACAAATTTAATCAAAGGGAACGTCCTCATAGCTCCACATATGAACAATTTTCTTACCCGAATAACAAACCGCCGCCACTTGCATCACTTCTAGCTGCAGGGAAGCAAGCAGGTAATTATAGACTAAAAAGAAACAATTACAAGGATGATTAGGGAAATAGATAAAGGCTTTACTCAATGTGAACCACAGATCGTAAAGGCTCGTTTGAGAAGAATGCCTTCAAGTTGGTGAAGATCAGCTCCTGTACTGCTTCCAAGGATTCTGAGGTGAGAACTGCACGATGTGGAGACAACACAACGTTTTCAAGAGCAAACAGTTCTTTAGGTACGTGAGGCTCGTTCTCAAACACATCAAGACCTGCGCCATCGATGTTCCCTCGCATCAAAAATTGCACTAGCTCCTTCTGGTCGATGAGAGCACCTCGCCCAACGTTAATGATAACTCCTTCACTTCCCAGTGCTGTCATTACGTCCTTGTTGACAATGTGATGAGTTTTTGGAGTCAGTGAACAAGTGATAATCAGAATATCACTATTGGCAGCTAGATCACAGACACTGGAATAAAATGGGAATAGAACAGATGGCTTCTTCTTCCTTGAGTTGTAAGCAACGGTACAGCCAAATGCCATAAGCCTTTTTGCAACTTCAGAACCAATGGCCCCAAGACCCACTATCCCTACTCTCCTTCCTCTCAACTGAACAATGAAATGCGCAAGTAAATTAGGAGGTAGAACGTAAGCTGAATATGCACTTATGTAGGTTTATAATAACAAAGGATATTGCCCTTGATCTGTCTTAAATACAAATTTTTCGTTTCTCATTGGTAGCCTAACTTAATAATATTGAAACATACTATAAAGGGAACCCTCCATTCCCCACCACATTTCAGAATTTGGACTTGGTTAAAACTTAGAAGGGAAGTAAAAGATCATCTCCAACCATTTAACTCAACCTAGGGGGCGTGCTGTATATACTTCGTTTTCGGTAATGCCATCCACTTCCTAGCTAGTTTCATAACCTGGATCTTTTTTATAAAAATTAGAACCTAATTCCTTCCATGTTGGTCTTGGGTTCCTACTTTTATTTGTCACTTTATACTGTTTTCTTGGGGCAAGTTGTATAATAGGCACCAAATTGTCAAAATACTAGTTAACCGACATATAACCATGGCTCTAAGCAGGATTGTATTAGAGTTTCTTTTGTGCAATGTTTTCATTGGTCACGCCCAACATCCTTTGCAAGTTTGGGCAACATGGCTCTGAATAGAGATGAACAGAATTGATTAAGTTGCTGGGCTAGAACAAAAGGCGTTTGGTATAAACTCAATTCAGCACTTTATCACCATATCTATGGCAAGGAGGCTACCTAATTTAGTCTTCAATTGCTAACACAACTTGTGATATGTGTTGAGTGTCCAGAGATTTTGGATGATGTGGCAAGTAAGATCACAATAGATAGACATTAGCTCTAAAAGATAAAGACTATATGAGAGGATCATTTAAAGATAGTGGAGATCTTCATAGATATGGATGTAACATTCATAGATAGATATAATCTCTTATCTTGTTAGTTGTGATGTAGATAAATCCTATCAGATAAAATCCTATTTAGATGGGATGTCATCTTATTGGATAATGTGACAAAATCTGATTAGGATAAGATGTGATATAGCTAGTTGAGTTCAATTAGGATTCTGACTTAACTATCAATTCGTAGGTGCCTATAAATAGCTCATTTGGGCCTTGCTCCATACAAGAGATAGCGAATGTGGCCACAACATCCAAAAGTGAGGAAAATTAGAGAGGGGGAAAAGATTGTTGTATTCTCATCCTTATTTGATCGTTGTATAGATTGGTTAAAAGGTTTGTTGATTATGATATCAACTTTAGTTTCAATCTTGAAACTTTGTGAGCCAACTTATTGTTGGAAGGTGAGAGATCAATTTTTCTTGTAAATCCTTGTTTAATTTAATGGATTTATTTATCGATTTGTTTTTTGATCCATGTTAAATCTTGGAATTTGTTTCATCGTTTAGTTTCTTATTAGCATATTTTTCTACTACTGCAACAAGGAGAGTTCTTTCTCGACATTAATATTTGGTTGATCATTTAGAGAGTTATGTATTTGCCTCCCAACAAATAGTATCAAAGCCATCACAATGGAAGATGGAAACAACCCTATGGTCAAGTTAACATCATTGAATTACTCGTTATGAAGGCCCATGGTAGAGGACCTTTTATATTGCAAGGATCTCCTTGATCTTATTGATGTTGATAGATGTGTGAAGGATGATGTTTCTTCAAACCTAAAAAGATGTCAGACAAAGAATGGGAAAAGATGAAGTGGAAAACTCTGGGCACTATCAGACAATGGATTGATATCAACATATTCAACTATGTGCCTGATATTTACTTAATTGATTATGTATTTATTCTATAACACTTAATGTTTAATGATATGAAATGTACATTCACTTTAGTTCATATTTGGTTTTAGGTACAATTTGGAAGCAAAGGAACTAAAGTGAGTCAAAATTACTATATTTGAGCTATTTTTCAAAGATTCACACTCACTTTTCTTCATAAAACAAGAAGAAGAAAGATTAGAATGAAGATGAGATAAGAAAGCACTAAAAAGAATGAAGAATAGCTTTGGAGACCTATGGAGGGCTAGACATTCCGACATCGGTTTGGAGGTGACGTCGGCACTTAAAAACCCCGTTAAACATATTTTTCATTATGTTTGTTATTCTTACTCTCTTTATGGATTGATTATGTTATCTTGTGTTTAGTGAATTGGATATTGTGTAAGAATGATTGAATGCTCTATCTGATTGTTTTTATGTATGAACCCATTACTCTAACCATTGTTTTTCCTATTCATTTATGGCAACTAATGTTTTTAATCATTAGGGATAACATAGCATAGGTTAAATAGCCCGAGCTTGTTTGATTATTACCTAGATTAATCTGTTTTCTTAACTCGTAATGAGGTTGTCCAATTAATCTAGAGATCTTATTCTAGGTTGTTCGATAGTTAGGTTTAATTAACGATCTCTTCTTAATTAAACATGATCTAAAGGAAAACCAGGATTAACAGAGCTTGTTGTTAACCTAAGAATAATAGTCACTAGGAGAGGTATAAGGATAACAATTCAATAAAGTATGTTTAATTAAGTGTAGGCCGAGGTTGAAACAATGATCAGGTCCCTAACGCTTTCATCACTTTTCATCATTTTTGAATGTTTTCTTTAATTTGTTTTCATTATTTTAGTTCATTTTAGTTTCTTATTTTAAAACCAAACGAAAACCCCTATTAAACCTAAACACCAATTCTTTTCTTTTCAAAAGCTTTGTATGCACTCTCTGTGAAATTAACATAGACTCATCACTATTATAGTTGTAGGTCTAGTTATTTTAAGTAGTGTTACGACATGCTACATCAATGTCTCAAGAAACAAACCCTTTTGAGCTATAAAAGAAGCTATATGGTCTGTATGAAAGGAAGATTGCTTATAATAAGGCCTCTATGATTAAGATGCATATGAATTTGAAGTCGAAGATTGGGAAATCTATTTTGAGGCATCTAAGTGATTTCCAGGAAATATTCAAGAAGCTTACAACAAGGAAGATCATTCTTGATGTCGAGCTTCAAGCTCTGTTCTTGTTGAGTTTGTTACTAGATAGCTAGGAAACGCTAATGGTGACGGTTAGCAACTCAACTCCTAAAAGTATGCTCTCTTTTTTATATAATCAAACAGAGTATGTTTCAAGAAGAAATCAAAAGAAATCAGTAACTACATCCAATTTGCAAAAAAAAAAATCCAATTTATTTCAAACTCATTTTTTTGAAAATTTTAAAGGAAAAGCATCCTCTACTTTTCTTTATATCTAGATGATCTATCTATAAACAGGATTAAGCTTGGGTGAAACTAAGTGGAGCTCGAACCAACAGATGTTAAATGTTTTTCTTCTTTTCCTTCTTTTTGATCTTGAAATAAAGAAAGTGAGTAAAATGAAATAAAAAATATATATTCTATATGAATATATAGAAAGATCTTCTACCTAGAAAAAATATTGCGTCTAATAGGATTTGAACTTGTTCTATAAAAAAAGGCGCTTTAGGTAATTTTCCTCTTTATCCTAGAGTTATCGGTATTTACAAAATATGTTCCTATTTAACGAAACTAGGGTAAGGACCAAGAGTAGGGGCCCTAATGGTTATGGAAAGTCTAAAAACAGTTCAAAGTCCAAAGGTGAAAAAGATGTGAAGAAATGTCGCAATTGCAATAAGCCAGGACACATTAAGAGGTTTTATTATAAGTGAAAGAGGCATCAAAAAAAGGAAGCTCATCAGGATGATGATGATGATGATAGGAGTATAGCTGTAATTACTTCAGGCATGGATGATAAGGTATCATTAGTTTGTAAAACTAGTAAATGCTTCCATGTCAGCAATTTTAGTTCTAAATGGTTGATTGATACAGGAGCGTCCTATAATTATATTCCAAAGGTGGAGTACTTCTCAAACTATAAGAGCGAAGATTTTGGAAGTGCAAAGATGGGAAACCAAAGTTTTACTAAAATTTTCAGTATAGGTGATGTCCGAGTCCAGAAAAATATTGAATGCTTACTGACCCTGAGAGATGTACAACACATCCCTATCTAAGGCTGAATCTGTTATCGGTGAATGTGTTAGATAAAGGAAGATTTAAGCACATTTTCACGGATAGGCAGTGGAAACCATCCAAAGGCGTAATGACGGTTGTCTGAGGAGAGTTATGTTGCTTACTGACAAGACACACTTAAAGGTGTGTGGTGGTGAAGAAGTATACACATTCAAAGAGAAAACTGCACCAAATATGTGGTATCGATGATTGAGACATATGAGTGAGGAAGGATTAAATTTGCCAGCTAGAAAATCCCTTATACAAGTTAAGAACTCACAACTGCTTATTCCCTTTGAATTTTTCAGTTGGAATGTAGCATATAATCACTTTTAAGGGAAGATTTGTAAGGAAGTCAAAGTTATTGGAGTTGGTGCATTCAGATTTCTGAGGTCCTATTGATGAGGATTCATTAGGAGGTAATAGATATTTTGTTGTGTTTATTGATGATTCTTCAAGAAAGACTTGATTGTATATGTACAAAGGGAAGTTAAAAGGAAGTTAAAGCACTTACGTATAGACAATAGAGGGGAGTATACTTCTAAGGTGTTTGAAGAATAATGTACATCGCTTGACATCAGACATGAGAAAACCAAACCAGGGACTCTACAACATGATGGGTTTGCTAAAAGGATGAACAAAACCGTTATGGAGAAGGTTTGTTGTGTGCTCATAATGTCTATATTGCCAAAGACATTTTGGAGAGAAGCAGTCCAAATAGTGGTTTACCTAACAAATTGAGTTCCTCAGTTTTGTGAGAGTTTTTTCCCAAAAGGTATTCAGACACGTACCCAAGGATCAAAGAAATAAGCTTGACTCAAAGTTGATACCTTACATATTTATTGGATATAGTGGTGATTAGTTTGACTTCATATTTTATGACCTAGGGAAGTAAAAGGTGGTTAGAAGCCGAGATATGGTGTTCTAAGAGCACGAGAGAAGTGTTAATCTTCTAAATAAAGATAAATCATCACGCTATAACTTATCATATGGTATAGTTAGGTCTTTACCAATTCCTTCGACCATTGAGCAATCTATAGGTGAAGAAGATGAATTTTGTGACCAAGCACATATTGGTGGTGACCAGATACAATCTAATATTGAAGAGCTACATGAACCACGTCTAGACAATACCAAAGATGAATCCATTAAAGAGATGAGCAGGAGAGCAATGGGATACAACAGCTTATGAAACACAACTTCAAAGGTCAAGAAGGAAGAAAAGGCCTTTTAGAAGGTATCTAAGTTCTAAGTGCCTATTACTTATTGCTGAGGTGGAGCCTGAGGATACGCAAGAGGTTGAATTTTGTAAAAAATTCACATATAATTGATTGAGGTCTGTGATAGAAGAGCAACAATTATTGTTGAAGAAGGTTCATACAGATTTGAATGGTGTTGATATGCTAATTAAAGTGGCTCCTAGAAACAAGTATGATTTTTGCATTAAGCTTGGCAAGATGAATCTTAGGTAGATGATTTTCCCCATAACTAGGATAAAAAGGGAGATTATTAAGTTTCTAGCTCTATTTTAAGATCTTGGATAATATGGTGGACAAGATCATAGTAGACAGACATTATCTTTAAAAGATAAAGACCATGTAGGAGGATCATCTGAAGATCTTCGTGGATATAGATATATAATTCCTATATAGATGTAATATCTTATCTTTTTAGCTATAATGTAGATAAATTCTATTAGATAGAGTCCTATTTAGATGGGGATATCATCTTATTAGATAATGTGATGTAATCTGATTAGAATAAGACATAATCTAGGTAGTTGATTTCAATTAGGATTTTGACTTAGCTATCAAGCCAGAGGTTCCTATAAATAACTCATTTCGATCCTGAAATTTTGTGAGACAACTTATTATTGTGGGGGATGAGAGATTAATTTTTCTTGTAAATCCTTACTTAGTTTAGAGTATTTATTTGTGAATTTATCTGTAATTTTTTCCCCTCTATATTGAAGAGTTTTTCACTTTAAATCTTAGTATTTGTTTTATCGTTTAATTTTTTATTCTCATTTTTTTGGGATGTTGCAACAAGGAGATTTCTTTCATATTGTTAACATTAAGTTGATCTTTTAGAGAGTTGTATCTTTGTCTCCTGAAAATATGATACATTCCTCGGCTATTGTTTCTAGCCTCTACTCGTTCAGATCTTCGTGATCAGTGATTCTTTTCAAAGCAATCCTAAAGATTCACCAAAATGACTCAGACTGGAATATTACTTGTTGCATTCCGTCGAACTTATAGACATTAGATTTTTAAAATTCAAGAGCACCATGATTTTCCTACCGTAATCAATCACAATTAAGGTGACAAATTTACTTTATAAACGAGTACAAAGGAGTTTTAGTTACACAAGAAACAAACCTTGGAACCAAGACGGTAATCTCCCTTCGCAGGCCACATCCTTCCACGAACATACCTTTCAGCGGCAGATATTCTCCTCAAAACATCAAGCAACAGAGCCATCGCATAATCAGCCGCGTCCTCTGAAAAAGCCAGACTAGCATTGGTGACTACGATTCCTCGTCGGTGACACTCTTGCAAGTCAACTTTGTCAAGGCCAGCACTAGAGCCCACTACAAGCTCTAAAGAAGGAAGGAAGCTAAGAGTTTCGGATGTAAGAGGTGTGTAACCTATGACCACAAGGGCTCGAACAGAGTTTGAGAGGGAAGTATCAATAGGCTCATGAGTTGAATCACAATCACAAGGGTCAAGTAGACGAAAGTGGTTCACTAGGCGATCTTTTAGTGGAAGGACAAATGATGGTTGACGATGCACATATACTAGAGGTAGATCGTCGTTTGGCTCCTGGCTTCTTGGGTTCTTGTTGGCAGCCATTGACGAGATTTGCTTCTATTGTTTTTCTAGAGAATGCTCACCTTGCTGCTTCTTTTCGTTTTTGCATGTAGTTTAAGAAGAAATGAGTTGTCATGAATTAGACATCAAATTAAAGAATAGGGATATGGTAGTCTATATTCTATTGCATAATGTTCTTTTACTCAAACCAAATTCAATGTTTGTTAGAGTCGTTCTCTATCTCTATTGCCTCCATGAAATCAGCAATTATTCTCTTGAGCCGGTTCTATTGGTGGGTACGCGTGTACTTTAAACCATCGTCGTCCTTCTGTCGCTATTAGGTGGGGAAAAAAAGGAAATGTGCTACAAATTATTTTATTGCAATTTAGAGGTTCTAGGAGCACTATAAGAAAAACATCGTTTTGCGACGAAAATTACCGACGGAAAATATTAACTTTCTGTCGGTATGTAGTATTAGCAACGGACTTTACCAACGGACAAAGACGTCGTAGAAATGGCCGTAGCTAATAAATACCGACGGAAAGTAATTTTCCGTCAGTAAATTTACCGACGGAAAAGAGCACTATAAGAAAAACATCGTTTTGCGACGGAAATTACCGACGGAAAATATTAACTTTCTGTCGGTATGTAGTATTAGCAACGGACTTTACCGAAGGACAAAGGCGTCGTAGCAATGGCCGTAGCTAATAAATACCGACGGAAAGTAATTTTCCGTCGGTAAATTTACAGACGGAAAATTATTTTCCGTCGGTAAATTTGTCAACGATTTACATTTTTCCGTTGGTAAATTTACCAACAGAAAATC
>JAOQMS010000180.1:34153636-34198311 GCA_027563885.1 Erythroxylum longipes
AAGAAAAATGCATTTCCTTAATCTCTCTTTAAGCTTACATGCATTGAAATTTTAGGTCCTAACCCTTAATATGGGGATGGGATGTTACATTGAAAACATTAAGAATTCACTTAACTTATCTAATACTGGTATGTCACTAGAAATTCATTTTGAAAACACTCCTCAAGCTCCACCAATAACCATCAACATGTTGAGGAAAATGTAGCTTCAAGTTCCACAACCCCTGTATTTTTTTATACTACTTTAAATGATACTAAGATGGAATGCGAAGGTAATCCAAGAAAATAGAACTTAGTAAGCTTTTTCTTCCTACAAATCAAACAGATCTTTGTCCAAGCAATGGTTCACAACTTCCACAAAAAGGAAATAAAATATAAAAATCTCCCTCAAAGTGGCAATAGTTTATGGAATGTTAGGGACGTAATTGTCCCTTAAAGTAACTAGCTCTTAAGAATTTCATTGCTGATAATAAACCTTTTCTCTTTTTGTTTATGGAAACTAGGCTAGAGGATGATAAATAAAAGCACCTCCAATTCTTGAGGAACCATTGGGAAGTTATCACCAATCAATAGATCCATTATAATAGAAGATTTATTGTTGCTTATGATAATGAAAAGATTGAGATTGTACACACCATTATAACTGACCAACTGATTCATCTATTAGTGTTACTAAAGAATGAGCATATTGAGTTATAAGTAACCTTTGTTTATGCTTAAAATCTTATCTTTGTGTTTTGAAACATGCTCAAAGACATGGGTTCATCTATCAATTCCCTTGGATAATTTTAAAAGATTGTAATAGCATGCTTCATCCCTATAAAGCTGAGGGAAACTCGTTTTAGAAAAAACTATGTAGCCAATACTTAAATTACAAATTTTAGGATGAACGTAAACCCTTATACATTATGTAATAATCAAAAAGGAAGACAATTATTAAGGAAAACATTAGATAGAGCAATGGTTAATTTTAAAAGGATGTAAGCATTCCTTGATAGTAAAGTTACATTTTTTATCATTTATTTCAAATAATTCACCTATAGTGTGCAGATTATAAACTTCATTATTAAAAGAAAATCTCTATTTTGATTTAATAATTTCCTGCCAAATATAGTAAGATTTTAGGAAGTTATTCAAGGAGAGCTCAAACTTGATGTACAAGGTTATAAACTATATATTTTCTTGAGGAAGATCTAAACGATTAAAAATAAACTCTTGTCCCTCAACTTGGATAAAGCTCACAACTCTCAGAAGTTATTCATGCAAAGGAAAAGCTTAATAAATTCTAACCTTTGGTTTATTTGAATCCCTCTAACTCAGACCTCTAAGAAAAGAAAATAACACTTTAAAACTACAGTTAGGCTCTAAACATCAATCATTACCTCTTAATGTACAGATCAACAATCCTCTAGTTAAAGGATGGAGATTAAAAAAATCTAATTTTTTTATAAAGTTGTTCTTTGAAAGTCCAGTACTAACATGATTTTGTCTCTAAAGAATGATTTCGATTCACTTATTACCTCTTAAATGAGTTCATTTATGAGGCTTTTACTTTCGTATCTAGCTCCTTAGGAATCCCTATAGATTATGCTTCAAATGTGGATAGAGCTTTATTTTCTCTACACTTTAATAAAGCAAATGTGGATAGAGCCTTATTTTCTCTACACTTTAATAAAGTACTAGGTTAGATGGCATAAATGCTTTCTTTTTCTAGAGAACTTGACCAACTACTAAAAACCTAGTGATAAGTGCAATCTTTGAGTTCTTCCTTAATGGAAAAATCTTAAGGGAGATAAATAAGAATTTTATTTGTCTCATTCCCAAAGTGCAAGCTCCTAATTCATTAAAACAATTTAGGTTAATTACCTATCACCACGCAATCAATAAGATTATATTTAAGCCCATTATGGTCATATTGAAATCCATATTATCTTTATACATTGATGATTATCAGGGTGCATGCATCATAGGAGCAAATAGGGGATAACATCTTGCTTGTTCATGATATATTTAAGAATTACAATAGGAAGCATGCTATTGAGAACTATGCACTTAACATTGATTTCCACAAGGAATTTGATTCCCTTAATTGAAACTTCATCTTGAATACACTCAAAGAATTTAACTTCCCATGAACCCTCATTGGTTGGATTGAGCAATGTATTACAACAGTTTCTTACAGTGTTTTGGTCAATAAGGAGCCAACCAAACTTATTAATGGATTAAGGGGATTGAGGTAAGGTAAACTTTTATCTCCGTACTTATTCACCTTAAGTACGAAGGTCCTTTAACAAGTTGATCGAACTGATTATTGGGTAGGATCAGTAATTCAAGTATTATTTTAAGTGTATATAATTGAGAATTGTCATTTTTTGTTCATTTGCAGATGATTTAATATTATTCTCCAAATACAATGCTAACTCACTACATGCTTTAATGAATAATTGAACACTTTCAAATTCCTAAGAAACAGATGACATATGTATCTCAGGAAAGTCTAGTGTAAATCTAGACACAAATTATAAGGCCACTTACAAAGCCTAATTTTGCTTTCTAGATGAGATGTTGTACGTCTTTTACCATGCTCTTAAGAATTAATATAATTTATTTAAATTCTCAAAAAACATCCATCATAAAACTTAAAATATTAGTTAAATTCTAAAAATACATATATAATATATTATTCAAGCAGTTTAGAATACTTATACCCCAACATATTAGTTGTCATAAATATTTTGGCATTTAAAGATGCATAAAAGTAAAAGAACAAAATTAGAGGAGGAAGCAATATGGTTGGGAGGACAACTGATTTAAGGAGCAGGCACAGCATCCTAAGCTATATAATTCAAAGGTTGTTTCAACCTTTCCTAAGAAACGCCATTATTTATAGTTGTCAAATATTTTTGTAGATGCGACATTTAATTTTGCTAAAAAATGGAAGCTAAGAAGGTTTGTATTTTCAGGCCAATGTGATCTTAGGCAGATATCCTCATTGTATAAAGTAAATAGTATCTTTTTTCCTGCTAATCCTGAGGACTAGAAGTTCCAAATAACACATTGAAGAATGCCATTTAGATTTATTGTCCGTCTATTTCTAATTATATTCGGCAAGATCATATCATATCCAACAGCGGAAGCTATCTACCTTAATGTTAATCATAATAAGTTCCACTAAGTTAGGTGGAAAATAATAATGAGAGCTCATACACGTAAGAAGCTGATTTGGCTGTATATATATTATAGTAGTAGAAAAGGAATATTATATTATATTTGATTAATTTGAACATGCAGTACTAACTAGAAGTTTGGAAGTTCCATAATATTAAAGATAGAATGATACCCATTAAAATTAAAGCAAACAGTGCAATGGAATGGTTATAATGTCCTTATATATAAATACATATAAGAAATTTTTCTAGGGATATGTTTTGAGATTGGGGTAGTTGTAAGGGCCAAAAGGGTAGGCATGGTAGTGATGGAAATGGATTGCTATTGGCTATTTGGATTGGCATTGTGAGTAGTTAAGCCAGCATTGAAACATGTATGGATTGCACCACCTAGATAAGGATCCAACATACAACAAACAGACAACATCTTATATCAGTAATGAGTTGGACATATTGCTCTTTTATATGTTATCTAATTTATTAAAGAATCTCAAGCTCCATGGCCGTGCCAATAATCCTTTTCCTTATTCAAATTTTGAATGGGGTTAGCCAGGAATAGGTTGAGAGTAGATAATTTAAACTAGATTCGTTAGTTACAAGTACAAGCGTAAAAATTAAGGGAAAAAAACATTAAGCTGATCAGAGTATCCAAATCATATTTAAAAACTGTTACAGAAAATAAAAGCTTACATAGTATTGGTTCATTTATGTTGCATTAATCGATATATGTACTTATAAATGTCTCCCCATTTTCTTTCTTGATCTTTCTACTTTTGTTAGATTATTCTAAACCAACTTTTATATTGACGAGATATCCAGTGACAAAAATTTTTGAGAAAAATGAGCAACATGTAAGTAAAGTAATAAGAATAAGTTATACACTACTTCTACTAATAAGAATTAGTTATACAATACTTCTACTAAGTAAAAGTACCATAATATGGATTTGAAAACTATTGGCACAAAAGACTCGTCTCTCAACTCCCCACCTGCACCAAACCACCAAACCTTCTCTCTTTGAACTTTTCCTGGCCCATACTTTTTGTTTCTCCTGCCAAGCTCCTTCTTCTTCTCCTTCATTTGCTCACTCTCCTTATTGGAAAACTTTTTTGCTCAGTCTAAACCGAGTTTTTTCCTTTTCTGGCAACCCGCTCTTTTCATCGAGTACCAAGCCCTAACATTTTATCAGTAACGGTAACATGTCACTTGGTGCTCCATTCGTGCCTCCATCTCCTTCAGAGGTGAAAAAGGACTTCCCTCCACTATCTACTAACCCTGCACCCTCCTCTCCTTACATCCCACTTCATAAGGTAGAAAAACCAACATAGAGTTGCATCGTAAAAGATTTAGAAACTTTTGAAAGCCTGAGTTCATTCTTGGTGTTGCAGAAGGACTAGTCTCCCCACTAGAAGCTGTGTTATAGTTGGGATCTGCCAAATGGCAGTTATCCCTTGTACGCTACTTTCTCGACAAGAGGACGGCTTACCCCATTGCTCAATGATGGGTAGATCTCAACTGGAAAAAATGGGATCTCCAAACCACTCTCATCACAAAGGACGACTTGTTCATATTTTAGTTCTCTTCAGTTGAAATGGCAACAAAGGTGATGAATCTCGGGCCTTGGCATATACAAGGTAAACCTTTATTCTTGAGAAAATGGGAGGTGGGTTTTAAGTTGGATAGAACAGATATTAGAACATTACCTATTTGGATCAACAAGTATAAGGTTCCTCTTGAGTATTGTTCATCGAAAGGTTTAAGCTACTTAGAAAACTACATTGGCATACCTCTTGTCATGAATGAGAACACAGCAAACACCAGGGTCTATGTCAAAGTTGAAAGTAGGAAATGCATTCCTGAAAACATCCTTATAATGAGGTATGGTGAAGTTGAAAAGTTGACTAAAGACAAAATACATTTGTCTTACCCATGGAAGCCTTACATGAAAGACAAGGCCAAGGTATAGATCCCTAAGAAAAACAAATTGAAGAGGAAGACAAAGGTGCAAACAACTCACTTCCCCCATTAGGCACTAAAGAAATCCCAAATAGTGATAATCATCATCAGCTTAGCAAACAACATGGAAAGTGCACAAAACTGGAAACCATCCTTAAATGAAAAAATGAGAATTAGGATTTGCATGAAACCTTGATGACGAGTGAGAAGAGTTGCACTAGTCTGGAAGGGTTTGATCAATACAAGATAATGGAGGAGCGAGTAGATTCATCTGATACAAATATACTAAGTCCCATTGTTAATCAACGGCTTAAAGTTATCTCTCGAACAGACTCGCCCATATAGCTGAATATTTGTAGAGATTAAGAAACACAAAACAAGCGATGCTCGATGGATATATCAAACAAGGATTAGGGAGGAGGAAATGTGTCACCTACCAAAAACAACATGATAGTTAAATCCAATGGCGAGACAAAAATCTCCAAACAGAAAATTGATCATTTGCTTGTAATGGGGTCAAGTAGTAGGAGATCCAAAAGGAAAACCAAACCTAAACTCCCCTCATGATCTATACAATATGGAATGTAAGAGGACTCAACTATCCTAATAAATAATTGGCCCTAAAATACTACCTATGGGTCCATCATGTGGCTTTTATTGGTTTGGTGGAAACTAAAATAAAGGAAGAAGTTTTTTTAAGAGGTTTGAAATTTGTACCAGTAGAATGGAAAACATTAAGCAATCATACAAAGCATCCAAATGGCAGGATCACAGTTGCACTAGATTCAACTCTTCTGAATTTATCTAATTGGTTTTGCACTGAACAACTCACCCATTATGAACTCATTACAAAAGCAGACAAAATGCCTTTAGCAATTATTATAATATATACACAAAACTGCGAGTTTCAGAGGGCTAGTTTATGGAGGTACTTACACATCATTGAATTGAGCATTACAATTCCTTGGATGCTTGTTGGAGACTTAAATTGTCTTCTTTTTCTAGCTAACCAATTGGGAGAAGAAGCACAACTCGTGCATATATAAAGAAGGTAATTGAACTCACCTCTTGGCTGGGATTATTTAGGGTCCTATTTATACCTATAGCAACCATTAATAGGGTGCAGCTTTGATTCAAAGGAAACTAAATAGATTTTTGGTGAATGATTAGTGGCTTACCAAAATGAAAAAGAGTTATGCAGTATTTAGGGAGCCTCTCTTTTCGGATCACTCTCCAATCAAATTCCATGATACCAGAAGCTCATGATAAGGAGATCTCCATTCAAGTTCTTAAATTCTTTATTAAAGCATCCACAACTTGATTCAATTATTGCAAATGCTCTTATTATAAGATTTCAAAAATCTAAAGCATAGTAATGTATGCAAATTCTAAAGTTCATTAAATCTGAATGTATCAAACTACTAAGGGGAGTCATGGATCCTATAAAGACTGATAAAGCGCAAGCCGTGAAGGAGATATCACTCACTCAAAAATAGTTGGTAAATGACCATGTTGATGTCACACTCATTGAGAAAGAGAAAGCATACCCTAAGAAGCATCTACAAGTTCTTGACACTTGCATTTCGCAACTAAGGCAGAAGTCTAAAATTCAGTGGATCCAATAATGAGATAGAATTTCTAGGTATTTGTTGAACGTGATTCAAGGCATAAGAAATAGAAACAATATTATGTCTCTAGAAGACAAGAATGGCATAGTGAGTTATGATTAAGAAGAAATGAA
Source organism: Erythroxylum longipes (assembly GCA_027563885.1). Classification (NCBI taxonomy): domain Eukaryota; kingdom Viridiplantae; phylum Streptophyta; class Magnoliopsida; order Malpighiales; family Erythroxylaceae; genus Erythroxylum; species Erythroxylum longipes. Next base: position 34,160,500 of record JAOQMS010000180.1, read on the forward strand.
AAAGACAGCCAGAAGCTACTTTAAAGCTATAAATTTCGAAACCACCTGCACTACTTACTTTTCAAAAGATTTGCTCAACAGTATGTTTGGTTTCATTAATCTTTCTCATCATTCAAAACTCCTCAAGCATGTTACCACTGAAGAGATAAGAAGGGTTTTATTCTCCTTTCATCCTGATAAGTCATTAGGATAGGATGGATTCAATGTAAAGATTCTTTTAGGAGAAATGGAATGTCTTACAAATACCAGTGATCAATGCAGTGCAAGAATATTTCAAGAGTGGGAAGGTGCTTATAGAGATGAATAAGACTTATCTAGTCTTTGTCCCCAAAAGTCCTAATCCTAAGAGCTTGAATGACTTCAGACCTATAATGTAATGTAGAAGATCATTGCAAAAAGTCCGTGCTAACAGGTTGAACGCTACTCTACCTGGCTTAATTAATCCAAGTCAAGGTGATTACATTCCTGGTAGAAATATGAATGACACCTTATTAGCCCAAGATAGACTTCAAAACGACATATGACATTATTGAATGGAGTTTCATCATCAACTCACTGCATGCTTTTGGATACCCTTTTGAGTTTATCAGATGGATTTAGGCTTATATCACCACTATGTCCTTTTCAATGATGATAAATGGAGAACGTACCAAACTTTACAAATTTGCAAGAAGAATTCCTTTCTCCCTATTTGTTTGCTATTACTATGGAACAAAGAATTACACAGCTTTGTATAAAGTATAATATGAATTTCAGATTTCATAATCAAGGTAGGGATCTTGGCATTACTCAACTTTCTTTTACTGATGACTTTGTTATGCTTTCTGCCAATGATCTTACATCTATTAGAACACTCTTAACAACATTGCAGACATTCCAAAAAATGTTAGGTCTCAGATTCAATCCAAGCAAGAGTGTTGCTTATCTAACCATGCACAGTGGTGATGATTCAGTGAGAGTGATAGAACATGTTGGACTCGCTATTCTTTAATTACCACTTACACACTTGGGGGTTCCAATCTCTACTAATAAGCTCAAGGAAGTTGAATGCAAGACCCTTATTAACAAAGTGAACAGAATAATCTCTAAATGGAGTAACAGGTTCCTATCATATAGAGGTAAAGTGCAACTAGCCATCTCCATTCTTAACAATTTACGTGTTTATTGGTTATCGCACTTAGCTATTCCTAAAGGAGTTTTAAATAAAATTGACAGAAGTGTTAGAGACTTCATTTAGAATGGACAGACTTCTAGTGTAGGGAGAAGTAATAAAGTGAATTGGAGTGTCATACGTCTTTCTAAGCAGAATAGGGGTCTAGGAATCACCTCAGTTAGTAAAATGAACAAAATCTATTAGCTAAAAGATTGTGGAACATTTGTTGTGACAAAGAGAGCTTATGGGTAAGGTGGGTTCACATATACCACATCAGACAAAAAAGCTTCTGGTCTATCACTTAGAAAACTGCTCAATCCTATACCTTTCAACAAATTCTGCACAAAAGGTCATTCATATGCCCTCACATCAAGCACTACATTTTGGTTTGATCATTGGCATAAATTGGGCCCCTCTATAACACTCCACTCTTTCCAACTTTAAAAGGTTCTATTCCAGAGGATACTAAAGTGTAAGTTTTAATTCGAAACTATAGATGGCATTGGCCTTTTCTTATAAGTAGAGGAATTGGATTGATTGTAGAACACTTGCTTACATATCATCTAGACCAATCGAAAGAGGATGAAATCAAATGGGAATTTCACAAGTCTCATTTATTTACTACTCAGTCTTATAAGCAATTGTTACTAGGGCTTATAGTCAAGTTCCCTTTTCATACTCTTATATGGAGATCACGTATATCACCAGCTTATTCTTTTATTTTATGTTTAAATGCACTACGTAGAGTGGGAACCAGAAGGATCAAATTTCAAATTCTTGACTTAAGTTGTCCTTTATGTTCTAAAGAGAATGAAACACTAGATCATATGTTCTTTGATTGTTTTCATGCTAAGTAGATATGGAGTGCATTTCTCAACTTCTTTAGACTACATTATCGAAATCTTAACTGGATAAATTGTTTAGCTTGGGTCAATAAGTTAAGATGAATTAACATGAAGGATCAAAAGGTCTTCGAGGTTGGCTTTGCTATGTTGGTGCATTATATATGGAGGATGAGAAATACTAAAATCTTTGAAAAGGAATAAGAGTTCAAGGAGTATGGGTGGATTCAATTTTACCTCAAGCTAAGAATGGCAATCATGGTTAATGTTGATCAACAATGCATTTCTAATCATATTAAGTTGCAACTGAACTAATAGAATTTCTGTAATAGCTCCTCCCCATGGAGTTTTAACTTTAAACTTTTTGTAATTTCCATCTTTGTTGAATGAACTCATTACTTAATTTTCAAAACAAAACTATTGGCACAAAAATCTATTTAGTGCACGAAATTAAGTAACCAATTTTTTAAAAAGCCATTAGATTCCTTTATTTAAAGATTATTTTTAATTAAATAAAGAAATTAAGTTGATTAGAATAACTATTATAAATATTTTTCAACAAAAAATTTTAAGTTCTACTTGTTGAATCCTAAATTTTCGGAAAACAAAGATTGGGAGTACATTTATCTACGTATATAGATATCGTACTTTTGCCTCTATCATGCTATTATCCCCTAATTTAATTAGTCTACAAAAGCAATAGCTATTGTTTAGGGTTACTTCACTAGGAACTTTGATGTGCCCAAATCCTGACTTTTTATTATTACATGAAATAAACATGCTGGTTAAACAAGATCTATATGATGTTAAACATTACTAGGTTGGCAAAGACATGAACAAAGGTGATCATCTGATCATGATCCTCTTTATCTGTACTAACTCAAATCAATCACTGAACCTGTAGTGAATCATTAAAATTTAAGTGAGTAATTGAATATTCCAAAAACCTGCTTTAAAAATAATGTTATTTAATATTTTGGGGGATATTAGATATGAAGGCATTGAAATTCGTTTATTTGTATAAATTCACCAATTTATAAACATGGCCGCAATAAACGACACTTTAGAAACAAATTTTCTTTCCGTATTTGTTACTTGATGATACTACAAAATATATATATACATTGCTTAAAATGAGCGACAGGCAACATGTGGAATTTAAAAGAGTGTTTCTTGACAAATTGTTTCAGTGCCCTTGATCCTTGAAAAAGCTTTGGTGATAGTGAAGAGAGTCCACATTCACAAAAGTTTGTAAAAATTTTCGGTTTGAATTTAGGGGCGAATCCAATAGCGTAGTACTTCAACAATGAACGAAAGATAAATTATAAAATATAATAGCATATATTGGCATAAAAATGGTTGATTTGAACTAACTCAGTTATGTAGCAAGATGATATTTTGGTTCAATACTTCAATCCACAGCATCTGTCTAACTGCACAGTTTCAACTCTATATATTAGGTGGCAAAAAAAAAAAAACAAACAAAGCAAAAATGTGAATAGTTGACGAACCTAGATCTTTTTGTCAAACTAGAGTATTAATACCAAAAGGGAGCAACTATGGAGAGGAACAGGGAAGAAACATGATGCCACTACAAAGCGTATGAAAATTAATGGAGAAGCTAGAGAACCCATAATTGAGCTTAAGTTATGGGGTGCGTAGGAAGGTAATAGATTCATTGATATGTTTAACCAGAATAGGAAGTGTGCTTAACAAAGAAGAGGGAGAGAACTAGATATATATTCTTGGATAAGCAGTCGTGGGATAAAGATTTAGTATCATGAAATCTCCTATTTTTGTTTGTGACCAGATACATGAGATAATGAGACTAAATAGTTGAGGGATAGCTGAAGACAGTCCATTAATTATTACTTCAATGCTAGCATATCTGTATGATATACAACTGATATATAAACATGAGATATCGCCAAAACAACAGCACAACAGTAATCCAGATGTAAATCACTATGTTTTTTGCCTAAAATTCTGGGAAATCCTCAACCAACCTGAGATGCCTGGAAGGGGAAATTTGTGTATATACATAGAATCCTTGCTGTGCCAGAAAAAGGATCCACCGGAGGGTGATCCATTACTGAAATATCAAATTTGCATACGAAGTGATAGAATCTGTTAGCTTCTGTTGCAGATCAAGCATAATGATTTTCCTTCCATCAGTGACCTGCGTGCATGCTTTTCTATATAAGATTAAGTTGTTGATAATTAGCAAAGAAGTTGTGACTTGTGAGAGACTGAATTAAGCTATTTAACCATGCAGAAGAGAGAGAGACTAAAGAATCATAAAAAAGCCTAAGCTGTATCAAGAATTCGTTGAATTTTACCTCAGCTTTAATGGCATGAATCATCCTTTCGTTTACTTTAGTGGAAATACAGCTAGCAATAGTAAACTTTTCCCCTATCATAAGTTCAAGCGCTCTTGAAAGAGGAAAGCCATTGGTATAAGCTGTATTTATTGCGACCTCCACGCCAACTAAACAAGGTTCAATTGTCAAGGTATCCCTCTCGAAATTTTCCGAGCTTTCAAGTGCAGAACCAGAAGAAGTTGGAATATTGTAGTCATTACACAGCTTCCTTAGCTCCTCTTTCTTCTCATTCAACTCCTGTGTCTTGTGTTCTAGATGTTTTATGTATTTGACTGCCCCTTGAATTTGGTCAGATATTGATCTCTTCCCCTGACAATCGACAAAAAAAATGCAGAAAATGAAGACTTCAGTATAGAAAAGAAGGATCATTGAAGAAAGTAGAGATATCCTGACTGATAATGGTCAATTAGCTAAAAGAAGAAACTGACCTCAAGGTATTCAAAGGGAAGAAGGGATCGGAGAGACCCGTAAAGAGCAGCCATTTCTTGCCTTCGCTGTCGCTCAATGTCTCTATGTATGATTTTCTTCTTCTTCCTGTCACTAGGGTTTTGATCATCGACTCCTGAAACCATGGAAGATTTACGCCGCTGGCTAAGTTGGGTTCTATTAGCTGTTAAGTCACTGCTATACCCAGAAGGTGCTACGGTGAGAACTTTATCTTGCGAGACTGCCTGTTGTTGCCATGGAATAGCTGATAATTGGAAGAGCTCGTCAGTATTGTAATGGTCTACTTGAGAAATTGAAGAACAATGATCCATGTTCCAACTTCCACGCGCAAGACATTTGCCAGATCCCTTCTCTCTCTGTGTAACATATGTTACTATATTCTATTTAAAGTGGAAACTTTCAATATAGGGTATGTTAATTAATCCAAGGGCATCATATCTTTGATGGGCCTAACCTAAGATCGATGGACAAGGTTATAAGATGAAGCATTTCATTTTTTTTAATAACCAACAACTTAATCTTTGATGTTTCCTTTTTACCAAATTTAAATCTTAATACAGGAATTTACACATTTACTCTTTGTAACACGTGAAACTGGTCTATATTTTATTTTCTCCACATTAAAAAGTCTTCAGGTTGCACATTAATCTAAAATCTAGATGGAGGGATATCTGTAGTTTTCAAATACGTTATAAGAAGTATATGCTTTATAATATATATAATACACAGTCAATCCAAAGGTAATAAATAGACTGCATGGGGACGAATCTCATTTTGACGGTATGCATTTAATGTACTGTAGAAACGGAGGCTGAAAATATGTGCTCCAAAGTCTTTAATCACATGGAAGAAAATGTGGGACAAAGCTTGAACTGGATTCAATATCTTCGGAGTCCCACCAGCAAAAACCTACTGCGGCCATCAATGATATTCCGTATAATTGGAATCTTTATTTCTATATTTAATTATGTTTCTAGTTTACCCCATCTATCTTAGCATCTGTCAACAGTGGGTTGATTGATTGATTCCATCCAAGGACCGGGTTTCAACTAGTTTAACTTCATAACTTAAATTGTAATTGACTTAAAATTACTAAAGACCAAAATATTAATATACTAATACAGGTCTTGGTCTTTTTTTATTTTTTGTTAGCTTACGAGGTGTCTTAGGAGGGTCTCAACAATGGGAAGGCATCGAAAGTAAGGGGTAAAGTGCTGGCTAAACAAATTTTTCTATTTTCAGGACTCGAACTTGAAACTTCTAAATAAGGGATAAGAGTCTTGAACTACTTACACCAACCTGTTTGATTTCTTGATCTTTTAAACGTACAGTGCAGCAACTTTTGCAAACCCTCAAAAGTAGAACTAGAGCTCTGTATATTAAAAGAAAAAAAATCGACATAGAAAACATAAGTGGAAGAATAGGTGAAGAAAATCGCACAGTATCGACGAGATATTCTAACGAATGAGAATAGTATCATTTGATTGATTCTCCTAAGATATGGAGAAAGTGATTTATATTTGAAATCTACAAGCATATGAAGGCAAAATCCCGAGTCACTTTTTAAGTTTTTTTGTGATACATTTCTTCTTTTAAGCTTCAAGGGCTGTGTAAGTATACGCATTGTAACTCCAAAAGGCATTTTGTTTTTGAAGAATTGGGTTGTAACTACTATTCTAATATGGCTAGACTACAACCAATTTTGTTAAGCTATTGCTAACTTATTGTTGATATGAAACTAGCAAATCTACATGAATTGTTTAATAACGATGTTTGGTATGACTGAGAGGAAGATTGGGATGGAAATTAACTAAGTCGTGATAATGAACCTCGTGGGTCCATGAGTTGAATCATATGTCAAAGGTTCATAAACATATTATAGTCCTTATAATTCCTCTCGGGCAAATGATCTCTTTGTGCAATCTAAAAGAAAAGGTCAAGCAGTTTGCCTTCTAACTTCTTCACCATATTAAGTAATCCAACTTGAAGATCATTTAAGTAGGCTGGTTCAAATCTTTTGCTAAGAACATAAGATAATAATCTTTTGAGATCTACGATTTGCCCGAAATTGAGATTGCTCATGCAACCAACCAATTACTTAAGAACCGAGCTCTAATCACTTGTCCAAGAACTTTTGAGAATTGCAGCTCAACTATGCAATCTCCTTCATATCCTCCCACTGAACGCGGTATGACGATTTATGGAGTATTTCATAATAAAAGAAATCAAGTTACTGATGATCATCTCGTGGATTTGATCGATCCTTAATTAACTTGCCTCACGTGAGCCCACCGACATTAAAATGAAGTTTTAATGAATTTACTCACGAATGATTAAGATTTCTATATATAATCATGTGGAATTCCCAATCGATTGTGATTGAATTTCCTGATTTGACAGTGACGTTTTCTTAAATCTAGACAAGTCATATCCGTGCATTGTTCGACTCTACCAATGGATTCTTATTCTGCGGGTCTTTCTTAATTAGTGTATTTACATATTGAGTTATTATTGAAACAAAATAATTATTAAAAAAAGACTTCTGTAAAATATTAACTAACTTTGTCATAATGTTGTAGTGATCAATTCTCTTCTTGAAGTATTATAATTTAAAGTGATTAAATATTTTTAAAATATATTAAATTATTTATTAGAATTGAGAATAATGTGTTTAGTAAAATTGTTATAGGAATAATCAGAGATTCAATAAAGGCTAAGCAATATTACTGAACTCAAACTTGTTCAAGCTTTGGGCCTACTTGAAATAGCCCAAGCTTGTTTGTCATGCTTAGTATAGGTCTTTCAGCTTGAGTTCGAGCTAAATTGTCAAAAGAATTTTGTTGCTTTAACTAGCATACATTCGGCTCATTGTTATTGGCCTTGTTTGGCAACCAGCTGATTGTATTAGCTGATTGCTGATTCTATCAGCTGATTTGACCAGCGAATTGCATTAGCTATTTGTTAGAAATGTTTGGTAAAATTAGCTGTTTATGTGTAAAATGACTTATGAGGACATGATTTTAAAAATATTGTAAGGGTATGAACATTATATATCTTAGTATTTTATTGAATATTCTTATAGGAATTTAGATTTTAGATATTTAATTCTACAAAAGTTAAGTTTATACCTCTAATAAAAAACATAAAACATATAATAATAATAATAATAATAATAATAATAATAATAATAAGGACGACGACAATATATCCAAGCATTTTAATCACGGTCTTTCTGAAATATAATAATAAGAAAATATTCTATCTAAATTTAATTATTAGAATATGGTAAATCAAGTTTAAATAAGGAAATATAAATCTTCAAAAAGGGTTAAATAGGAATTGAAGTTTAAATTTTCAGCTGATTGGAGAGAACGCTCCTATACATGAGCGTTTTCTCATTTAGCTGATTGGCGATAAATCAGCTATTCTTCAAATAGTTGGTCAAAGGTTGTTGGAGGAGTCAATCAGCTAAATCAATACATCAGCTAAAAAATTGGCTGATTCATGATTAACCAAACGAGGCCTAGATGTATTACTTTAATATCACAGTATCATATCAGAAGTAAGGGCAAGTTGGTACTGAAAAATAGAATTATCTAATAATGAGCTTTTGCAACGTTATAGTTTACGGCTCTGCTATGAATCCGTTGTTCCACACGAAACAGAAGAGAATAAGACTCGTGACAGCAGACTCCAGTTCTGGACGTAAGAAATCTGCTCATACTTTTTTCTTTTATCAGACAAATACAAGATTGGAAGTTACAGGTGTAAACATTGTATTGGTAAACAAGGACTTCATCAAGGACAAGAAAAATTGTGAACATGATTTTCTCAGATATTTACAAGTACATTTGCTATTCCCTACTGATAAAGCAGCTCTATACAGTCTAACCTGGATACATGGAATCACCATCTGCTGCCTTGTATACGGCCTCAGCTTTTATATGTTGCAACAAATCATCTAATAAAACCAATTCATATTACCTCTGCTTCTTTCAATCCCAAGGAAAAGGGTTTCTGTTGTTGTTGTTAGCATTTAGCGGTTTATAAGCTTTATTCTGTTGTTGGCAGGTCGGTGGGTACACGATTTATCTGCGAGATATGTGTTCTCAGGCTACATTCCTTCACCTGCCGAAAACGATAAATGTTCAAGAAATGTTTTGTAAACTGAACATTGGATTATGCACAAGTCCTATGAACAATGCAAGTCCGGAGAACAACAAATGAACTACAAACGTTTATCACTTGAACATAATGTTACCTGCAGAGCTGCAACTATTGATAAGAGATCTTTGCACTGATTCAGCAAAGCATGCTCGTTTGAAGTTGTATTTGCAAGTTCACCCGCCACAGAATTTACCTCCCTTACCTATCAACGGCAGATAATTTTACATGTAAGGAATATTAAATGAGAGTACCTTTAATTATTCAAATATGTCTTCCTCCACCGTTCTGGGAGGGCGGGAGAAAGAAGCAATCCATATCTAAAAATACATTCACGAACAGGGAAAAGAATAAATTGCTTCAAGGAAGATGAAACGTCAACTAAAGTGAAGCAGCGACCCAATGCATATCTTCCTGCCATCAAATTCCACTCATTTTCCTAGGAATAAGCATTTAAAAGAATTAAGGAGGTAATAAATTGATGTCGTAAACAGTTTTTGGGCCGCACATGCAACAATGTTACACCTGAAACAACATCATACTCCAAACTGGCTAGTCTTTCACACTAATTAATATATTCGTACTTCATTTGAGTGTTTGGTCTTCTTAATTGGGCAAGGTCGAATTACTAAAACTTGAACAAACTTTCCATTACTATTAACATCCTACGCTATATATAAGTCAAGGAGTAAGAGTTAGAACTTTGTCCCCAATTGGACCATAATATGTTCAACAATTATATAATGATTAGATTGGTTTAATAAGCTTACAAAATTCAGTAGCCTCTTCAGTTGAAGTAATTCTTCTTTTTTATGTTTAATGAAAAAAATTATGACAAATTATTTTAAATGGAATTTCGAAAAGAACGTAAACGGTCAACTTGACGAGTTGGAAGAGGAAAAAGGGAATGTTATAAACACAAAGACAAACAAAATGCTAAAACTGAAGAATGGTTGTGAAAATACGAAGAAAAAATAAAGCATATATATATATAAAGAATCAAATGTAAAGTAAATTTGGGAGAAAGTGAGTTCAAGTGAAAATATATGAAGAATTAACTAAAACCCTGAAAGAAAGAGAGATGTAATAGAACAAAATTTGAGAATATTTTAATATTAAATATGAGTTTATTGTCTTTCTTCTAGATTTGAAAAATAAATTAGAATTGGCATTTTAAATAAAATTTTGAAAAATGTAATAGTGAATATGAGTTATATAAGTCAAAATTATACAAAATTGAATTCAATTTTAAAACTTAAAAAATATTTATTGTGTTATTTCAATGGTCTTTTGCAATTAAATAATGTAATTAGTTATAAACAATTAATCATTTATTAATATAACTATCATTAACTACTAAATATAAGAAGTTAAAATAAATACTATGTACATTTTCCAGGACGTGACATAACAAATCAGTAAACATACTTTTATCTATAACTCGTTGTCCTTTCAGCTCAATGGAAAATAAGTGTTCAAACTGCAAAACGTTTTGAACAATCTCCCATCATAGCGTCAGACCATATAAAGGGTGAGAGAGGGGAAAAAAACAAAGGCCAAAGAGAAAGCACCTTAGTTGACAATAACCATACCGAAGAAGCCATCGTTTGCATCACATCCATCGCTGAATAGATCGCATCCTTGATATTGTGGACATCTGCCTGAAGGATAACGAAGAGAAAGAAAAATCATTGTGTCTAGTTCACGCCATTGTGTTTTTAGTGACAAACCAAAAGAAGGAAATTGACAAACCCTTGCCCCAGCAACGACAGGTAACCGGAGTGTGCTAGCACACAAAGCTTCAATAGCCCCTGATAAGGACCTAGAGTAATCCTGGTCCGTGAGCTCCAATTCTTCCAAATATATCATCTGCAATCAGCAAGTATGATATGATCAGACGTTTGGTGGCCATGAAGATAACAGTGTGGCAGTGAAAAAAACTCTTTTCAGAAACAATAATTCACTCTAACTACGAAGTTAAATGCTAAACTGAATGCCTTAAGAAAGAAAGAAATGAAAGGATAAAGAGGAAAAAAAGATAAAAAAAGAAAGGCCACAAATTAAAGCCCACACCAAGATCAACATATCTTACTTGCCCCTTGAGAATGGAAATTAGCTTCAAATTTTGCCTCAGCCGTTGCAACTCCATTTGTTTTGCTCCAACAGATTCCCGCAACTTTGAGATTGTTAGATGCGCACTATACATGCTTTTCTGATAGAGAAAAAGAATGCATATGATATAGAAGTTTCCTCCATGTGGTCGACATGATAAATTAAAGACAACACATCAAGAACACAGTAATCAAAATGCAAATACGGGGCAAGCATTATGAACGTTTTAAATTTACTGCTTTTACAGTCACATGAATACTGAACCTTATGCATTTCTATTTCAAGTATGTATATCCCTCCCTCTCCTTCAGTCTCTCTTTCCCTTTTTTATCCTTTTTTCCTTGTCCTCTCAATACAGAGCTTAGGCATACCCTCACATTTAAAAAATACTTGATATGTTGTTAGCAGATTATATCCAAGAACATGATGAAATTTGCTTCAAGAAGAGTAAAAATTTACTTATACCTTCAAGACTAATTTCCTGAGTTCACATCTCCTCCACCCAAAAACTCACACCCAGTTTCCCATCAACCAAAATCACTGAACACACACTGCATTCCACAACACAACTCATAGTTTCTAATCTTCAAACAGTTTGACAACACAACACAATTTACAGCCTCAATTTCTCCCCCCAAAGCAGAAAAAAGGGTGCGACATTGATCAAATGAGACATCAATACATGTTACTATGATCTCAACGTTTTCAATTCTCATCCAATTGACACAATCCTATGTCTCATAATTTTCCCAGCATGATCACTAATGCTACTTTTCTTACATCACTTCTTAAAGCATGCCACTGTCTATTATACACAAAAGATCGACTACTTTCCTTTCCAATGGCCAGATCCCTAGTCCAATCATCATGTCTCTAGGCAGAACTCCAGGTTAATTTGCACAATTCAACAGCATGAGTTATAGTGATGAATAAATTTCACAATCCTCCTCTAATACATCTGCACTAATGTTCACATGGACAACAAATGCACTTACCGATGAGAAAATAGGCAAAACGAAAATACATAAGAGCAAATAGTCTTATAATCAGTAAGGATAAAATGATACTGGTCCACCTTGTACAATAAATCTAATGTGGTCAATATTGTCCAAGCAAAGGAGCTGCTCCTTCAACTCCAGACAACAGAAACTCTATTGTCAAATGAAAAGCATTCCCTGTCCTGGTGCTAAAGTTTCTGACTACTGAATGTTCTGCATGTCTGAACTGAAACTCCGAAATTACAAGTTTTAACTAGTTTGTAATAAGGCCTCAATAAACGATTAAGAGTTTCTTGCTTCTACAGTAACCAATAATCCATTTTTCAGTCACTCTCCTCACCTCCCTCTATTTCATTACAAAGTAGCATTCCAACACCAAAGTAAACGGATAACATCTTTGGAAGTAAGGATTTGACAAAGAGAGACAGATAAACCAAAAGGACAATAGTCAGAAATTGTATTGACTAAAATAAATTCAATGCAAGAAAAGCAAGAAAATACCAATTTCAGCAAACAGTAACCGTACCTCTGTGTTCATTCTTTGCGTATGCAGGGAAGTATCAGCTCTAGCATTGATAAAACGCCACTGCAACAAACGATTATACAAGATCCTCAACAAGTGCACCTCAACCATCCGATTCTCTCCAACCCTTCCTCTCCGGATATCAGCAGCAAAGCTCAAAATGGACGGCGTACTACTTAAATTGCTCATATTACCACCCACTACAGCTCCCACCGCACTTCTCATCCTCGATGGACTCATTCCCCTCATCGGAGACATCGCAGGCATAGTACTGATCTTACTTGGCGACGCATGACGCATAGTTTCACCGCGAATAGGAGACAACTGTCCCCTGCTATTCATAACACCCTTCGGCGAAGATACTGGACTATCAATTCCAATTCTCTTCGGTGCAATAAGTTTAGGTGGCACAGGCCCATTAAGTCCACAATTAACTGGAGACCCAGGCTCAGTCTGTCGTCGGAGCTTTCTACCATACTCTTGCAAGAGCCTGGCAGCAACCAGTGTTCCTCGGGGTCCACGTTGTCCTTGACCACCATCGTAGTTACTGTTACTCTCTGAAGTACTTCCTGAAGACACACTCTCTGTGTCGGAAGCATTAGACTCACGTTGTACAATAGATCCGTTAACATCAACTAGCTTCTCTATATTAGAATCAGAGCTTAATCTGCCTTCAATTGAGGACCTATAATCAGCCATAGAGTCCTGCAACGACCTGATGACACTGACATTCGCTTCAGATCCATTTAATCTCTTCTTATCATCGGTGAAATCTACACTTCGAGTCATCGAATGCGCTTGCCGTAACCTCCCTGGCCACCGCTGCTTCTCCGCCGGCGAATTCTCCACATGATCTGCGGCTTCTCCCTTCGCCGATGTCGTCGTTGCTTTTCTCCTCTCCGGAGTTCCTTTCCTCAAACTAACCGGCGACGGAATTGGTTTCGGTTTACTCACCTGAAACGCGAACGATTGTCCTTGAAATGATACCGACAAGCTTCTCGTGGAATTAACCAACATCCTATGAGCATTCGACGTTTGCACTCCATTACCATTCTGTATCTTCAAATCCAAAGGATTGGAAACTGGCGTCGCCGGTCGCCTCCTCTCGACAGATAGTGACCGTTTGACTGCGTACGGAGCGGAGGGGGTCATCACGGCCGTTGGTCTTGATATCGAAGGAGACGGACACCGCTTGGCGTTGGAAGGCGAAGTAGAAACTGAAGACATGTATCGAGAAGTGACTTCTCGTGATTTTGTCCGGCGTGGAGCATTGTCAGGGTCTGATGATAACAGAAGCCGACGCGTGGGATTTTGATTTGACGCATTTTTGGTGTTCAACGGAGTAGAAACAGCAGCTACCATTGCTGAAAGGAATGCTCAACAATCAAAGTGAGTTTTAAAGACAATAAAGAGTAGATAGTTTATGAATAGTAAAAGCAAGAGAAACAGAGAGAGAGAGAGAGAGAGAGAGGTTTTATTTTTGAAATTTTAGAGAGAGAGTGACGGCGAAATTTGACCGTTATGGGGTTGCCGGCGAGAGAGGGTGTTTTAAGGGGGGAGGGGGAAGTTGTTTGAGGCGTGATTTTGGAGAATAACTGTCGTACTAGGAGAGCTATTAATTTTAACTAGCTTCTAAGACAGCATTTTGATATTTATAATGCAAAAAATGGAAGCCACTCGCGGTTGCGCGTGGTGAACTTAGGTACTCGCCTTCTGGGGCAAGTAACGACTGACGTATTCAAACGTGAGAGCAAATACGGGGAAATAAGAAATGAAGAGACGATGATGCGAGTACGCGCTAAGAGGAGTGCGTGTGTTTAAATTTGAACGAGGAAAAGCTTCAGTTATGTGAATCTTGGAGAAGAGACGTTAGTCCAACGAAACTGGACTTTCTCTATTATAATTTGATTGTCCTGGTATTGGGTGTATTTGGCCAACAAGAAGGAAGTCGAATTAGAGTTTATTAAGGGGGGGTTTGTAACTTGGCTTTATGACCAAATCGAAAGTGTTATTCAATTCAAAGCAAATATGTGTTATTGGATGCAACTACATCCTACTTGTAATGACAAGACATTCGGACATGAACTCCATTCACGAAAAGTTAAAAAAAGAAGAAGAAAAGATAATTTTCTTAGTGATATGGTCCTAACTAAACTCTTCAAAAGTGAATAGTACACTAAATCTTCCTTTTAGTTTTCGTAACTAAACAATCTTTTAAGTTAATCTCAAGTCTTCTTTTTTATTACTTTTACTTATGAGTGTGATATTGGTTAAGCTTCTTAGGCCTTCAAAAACTCAATGCTATATGTTACTCCAACCACCGTATTGAAAAAGGTATGGATAGGTAGGTGACAAAAGCTAAGAACTTTGATGTCTCACTCCATTCATGTTGCTGCCTCTCTGGATTGCACAATCCTAAACTTTCATCGAAGTCTATGGCACTTACTATGGCACTTACTGCTCTGTAATTGCCATGTAACCAAGCAAAAAATAGTCGCTTCTTCTTCATTAATTTGACTAGTCACACGTGAGCTGTTTCTGGTTTGAATCACCCACACAAGTCTCTTCCTGGTTTCTGGTGTTGACTATGGTGATGATGTGATTATGAATGAGTTTCTTATGCAATGTTAAGAGGCAAATTTATTATAAAATGTCGTTACTCATACAGGATTACAGGTTATATTACGATGGTAAGTTTTGGAGAATCACATCATGGGAAATCAATGCATTACAGGACCACTTGAGAAAAGTTAGCTACTTCCTTCTCCAGCTCTCAAGTTAAGAAAAAGATCTATGTTCCTTTTCCTGTTTATCATCTACAAGGAAAGTATATATTTCTTTCTTTTCAAGGAAATTAATTAACAGTTGATAAGAGGCTAAGTAGCAGTGAATTTCTTCCTTACTCCTCTATCTCACTGTAGTCTCAACCCCACGTATTTAACTGGTCAAATTAACAAGTTACATCACAACAACAATATAACTAACTAATGACCTCTGATGTTTTACTCATAATTCATACATACCAAAAAGAATGAGTTTCTTGATGAGATTCACTAACTTTTGTTAATCTGCAGTACTAATCTTTAAGATTAAAAGAAGGAGCAGATATGTGCAATCATATCTATAATGAGATATAATTGAAGGAATTGCTTTATAAAAACAATCGATTCCAGCAATCATTCAGATACAAATAAATGAAAAGAGCGTGAGTACCTGACCAAATCGTTAATCTCAAACGGGAACTGGTGACATGATGAACCAAGTACTGTGTTTTGTTGGCAATAGTAGAAAGAGCCTAAACCCGATATTAGTCACCTAATAAAGAGGATCAGAGCAGTTAGGAACTATCATAGTTTTCATAAACGAGATTATAGGTTATATCCAAAAGTGCAGCTCTTTCTAGTATTCTCCGTCCCGTAATGCCTGATTTGATTTCTTTTATTTCGCTTTTGCTTTCACAAGGGTTGTCACTCTCGGAGTTCCCAAGTTTATATCTTCTATTGTTCATTTTTAATGCGTTACCAATGGTGGTTTATGATCTAATGTGCAGATTGCATGAGGTAGAGAACGATACAGAGAATCTACAATCACTAGTATTAACATGTGATTAAGCCCGCTTTTATGGAGAATGTTTGGAGGTCTCGAAACCTACCATGCGAACGAAAGGTCGTGGAAATTAGGTCTCTTCGCATAAGAGACAAATTAGTGAATGACTTTAGAGTTTATTTTACCTTAAAAAGTTAAAATCTCCTAAGTTCTTGACAGTTATTCTGGTTTAGTAAGTACACGGTAAACTAACTCTTCGCTCCAGACGCCATGATCAAGCATTCAGTGTAGCGTGATCTTAGCGCATACAATTTCAAAAATAATATATCATCAACTCCTAAACTTTTTTTTTTGCAACAGAGCAATTGGAAAATCGATATGATGGATATAAAATAGTGAAAAAGCAAGTAGAAAAGTTGACTACAGCTACATCTGGGTCCTAGCTGACATCTACTAATACATTCGATATTAAAGATGAAATTAAGTTGAAGTCACGTCAATATCAGTTAATGATCACTGATAGGAGTTGGGAAAGCGTCATGACTTGAGTAATAATTTACATTATAATTGCTTTTAAAGTAACTAAAACCTTAATTAGTAATCTTGTCTAAACTTAAATAGCATAGATAAGCCACGTTGAAAGGTTGGGTACATGATTTTCTATCGTTTCCCAACTTGGTCCCATTGGCTTGATGAGTATTACACTTTCTTCCCACCAGAAAACGCAGCAAGAAAAGGAGGAGAGTGACAGTGGGGACTGAAAGATGTTTTCAGTTTGCCTTTTGCATTTCTGATCATGACCGATGTTGTTCCCTACTCTGGCTAACTTATGGAGAAAGAGATAGGATTAATGGGAGGAAAAAAAAAAAAAAGGACAGAGATACAAGAAATAAATGCTATTTGGTGAGGTGTGTTGGTGGATGACTCTAATTTCTGTGAAAGGATTGGTTTTACAACAAAGTTGTTGCATAGATGGGAGGTAACGCAGTTAGCTTCCAGGACAAGGTAGGTGCATGACCACCATGCTCATTGGCTCTGGTTGATGAGGTTGTTGAACTTTTCTTGACAGAGTTCTGGACATGGCCCTTCCTTTAGATATTATGTTAGAGAATAAAGTAATTGTTCGTGCGGGTTTAGCAATCAATTTATATCGGTCCCCTCTAGGGTATGACACCATGATTGTTCATCACTCCTTGTTATTAGCTTGTTTCTGCTAGTGGTAGGAAGGAAACATCTTCCAATTACTATATACGCTACGCAGAGAAAACAAACAATTACTAATTGACCAGTAGTAGTAATAATAATAATAACTCACGAGTTAACCTCTTGTGGCTGATGATCTCTCCATACAATGAGGACCTCGACATTCCATTACTTGACTAAACACGAGTTTGTCTTTCACCTTCCCAACAAATTCGGAGTTTGTTAGTTACTTGCTTTGGTCAAAGCTTATCCTTGTCCTAATTGCCAACATACCAACAACGTGATTAGAATTCACCAAACAACTACTACTACCTTCTTGATTAACCAACTTGGACCGAAAGCGCTGCTGAGGGAGAAATGACACCTTAATAAAATATGGGAGAGAAAACTTCAATTGTCTTGAGATTCTAATATAGGATGTCAGTTTAGGGATAACAATTACAAATCACACTAGAAAAACACATCAATTTTACAAGCAAAGTTTTCAGACAGAAGCGTAAGCAGACATACGACTCGAGGATTTGGTCCGGATGTAACACACAATTTAATACAATAAATATAACTACATAAGATACACCGTGAAGTGATTCGCTTCTTTCAACCAGTTAAATGATATCTTACATTCAGGACATAGATAACATGTTAGCTAAGCTATTCCACCATTCCCGGGATGACTAGGAGCAGGTGGAGTTGGTTTGGGAATGTATGGGTTCAGAGGAGTCCCATGTTCAATTGGACCAGGTTTGATGGAAGCCTTTGAGCTTGGAACTGGGTCTATAGGATTATAATCTTCCAGATTCACGTTATGGTTGTTCTTGCTTTCAGTAACTCTGTTATAGTCCTTCTCCTGCAAGTTTAAAGGGGCAGCAACTGCATAAACCTGAAGATATCGGATTTCAAACTCTCGCTTTTCGAGTCAAATTACTATAACGGGGATGTACCTTAAGCTTCCTGCTTGTGTCTGCCATCTTTGTACCACTACTGAAATCCACACCTGGAATGACAGAGAAACATACCTGAGGTATTTCTCAGGACTAGCACAACCAGTACTTCAAAATATTGCTTAGTTTCTTGCCTAAAAAAGACTAGAAAGAAGGTCGAACTCGCATGATTATTGCCTCTTTTACAATTGATTCAATATTCAATACTCAAAACTGGTGGCCCTTACAACAGTTGATTTTACTACGAGGCAGTGGATCAAAATTAGCAATCAGTTTTTTGAAAAGCAAAGTAAACCATCAAACTCGACAGATCCCATGCTGTAGGATAAAGCCTTAATCCTCCTGCTTATAATCAGAGTTGTAATAGTATGACTGTATTCGGATAATAAATCCGATATCGAAAAGAAACAAGCATATAAGGTTGAGAATGAGCAATCCTCCGTAAGGCTTAAGTCTTTTGGATCCACTTCATTCTCAACTCACCTTAAATTTCAAGAGACTGAAAAGATCTCAACAATCTGCATACAACTTTCGTGTAGTGTAGGAATTAGCAAGCTTAAGATGCCTTTCAACAGTGAAGTGTAAACTTAATACGTTCTGTTGCAAGCCAAACGCTGAACAAGCTAAATAAATACATATATTAAGGGCAACTAGTGATTTACCAAACTTTATCCTAAGTTCAACGTATAATCATTCTAAATTGAAGATTGTAACTAGCAACATATCATGATTATAGCTAGTCGATGGGATGTATTGAGAGACATATTGAGAGAGATCAAGAATTGGATCTTTCATTCAAATTTTTTCCCATATTGGACTCCCTAATTTGGACTATAGTCACGAAACGAAACATGACTTCTCAAACTATCCTTAAAAGGAAAATGAAGAAGGATTTCTCAGCCATAGAGTTTTTTATTTGAAATTTGAAAATGGAAAGGCATGCATGAAATCTAACAGAGTCACTAACTAAACCATGCACGACTGATCCTACCCAGTATGTCAAGATGAAAACAGAAAATCTCAACCTTAACAATGAAAATCTTAAAAATTTTGCAAAAGCATTAGTCTTTATTCAGTTACTTCTGCACATTGCTAGATCCCATTTTATGGCTAACTATAAAAGTTCAAGGCAAATAAACATCAATCCAACATTCAGATACAAGAAGAGCTGACTAAGACTATGGTGAATCATGGAATCTCCTTTAAATACTTCCATTGATAATTACAGAGAAGCTGACAAGTATTTTTCCTAATAAGAAACAACACACTTTGTCTACTTGCGTATCGTGGGTATGTAAGCACAAAAGCGTGATGAGATTAGTTAGTATTACATACCAGCAGTTGACAAGGTGGTTGTACTGCACGTTAAGTTGGGGAACACAATTAAAGCACTCCAAACAACCAAATACAAAACCCAAAACCCAGAAACCTTCATAGCGTTAAACAAAAACGTACATGCACAAAACCTCACAACCCCCTTTTAAGCAAGTTAGACCTGCTGCAAAAAAAATCGAAAAAGAAACAAAAGAGCGGGCTTTCGTCAGAGAAGATAGAGAGAAAGCGAAAGTCGACCAGAAAATCCGTAAAGATAAGGGGAAAATAGAGGTGGGAGAAGGGGTATTAGTACGATGCCTATGCCTATGCCCATGTCTAGGAAAGTATAGAATAATGGGGGTCTTTAAGGTGGTAAGTGAAACAGTAAAAGAAGACATGTGGGCATCCTTGTCTTACATTGCTGGAGAGATGCAGAAACTGAGTAATTGCAGAAAGGAAATGCCGAGGATTTAATGCTCACTTGAAATGCTTTCTTATACTTTGTGGAATTCGAGCCGCTAGGCACGTCCTCCCACTGCTACTGACACTTGAGCTTTGCGGTACCGCCAACTGCACAGCATCTGTTTCCATTTTGACACGATATGGTCTCCTCTTAGGTCTCCTACTTCAATTACTCCTCTTTTTCTTACACGTAAGAAAATTAATCGTGGAAAATGAAACTCTTGTTGCTATTCCTGGGAGATTTCGTAGAGGAGACACCACTTGATCCATAGCGGTCAACATAATTTTGTTAATGTGCATGCTCCAATCTAAATTGCAGTATGTCACATGTGGAACTCATAGAGACCTAAACGATGCATACATAAACGAAGTTACAAAATCTCATGAGCTGAATAATAACTAAATCTCTTCTCCAATGGCCCAGGGAACTGAAGTGTCTTAGTCAGAGATTACATGAGTTGGCATTTAAAACTAACAAGTTATGGATATGCATTTCAAAAGTATGGACAAGAGCTCTACATAACGGGGTCATACCCTACTTTTGTCTTATTATATTATGAAGTGTTAGAACACATGATCCAATCTCACACGCAACTAAATAATAACGAAATTTTTTTATTTGATTTTCTAAAAATTAAAATTATTTAAATTATATAAATTATAATAAAGTATGAATCATGTTTTGTATTTTATTTTAAAAATTATAAATCATAATTTATACTTCATTCTAAAAATTATTTCTTTTCTTATCATTTTTTTCGAACCATATCTAAAATTGACTTATCTCAAACCACTGTAGCTGTATAAATGTTTATTTATAAAATATGTTGAGAAAACTATAGTCTTTAATTATTAAATATCTTATATTTAATCATAAAATTTCTTAAACTTTACAACAAAATCTAACTTGATTAAAAGACTTTTTATCTCTTCAACTCGTTCTTTGTGTGTGACCTATTAGGTTCTCAAATATTTTAGCAATTGATACAAATTATAACTCTGAATCATATTTTGGATTAGATAAATTAAACTCCTTACTTTATCTTTAATTATTTACTTAAATAATTTATATCTATAGATCAATATTAGCATTTAGTAACATATCATAACCACTTAAATATTTAAGAATGTCAAAGTAGTTTTGACTAATCTTTCCATGCATAATTTTTTTGTATAATTCAAACTTTTTATCATTCAATGTTTTGATTAAACATAAAATATAGAATTAATATCTATTATATTTTGAGTCCAATTATATTAATTCTCCATCATTAGTAATTGATATAATTATTGATATTTGAAAACTATTTCCAAATTTTCTTAAATCAATATTAATCAAAAACAATGAAACATTTTCCCGAATCATTTTTGGGTTATAAATTATATATTAATTACTCTTCTATTTTCATATAGTTTATACTATATCAAATGACTACCAACTGAGCTACCTTTAACTAGAATAGGTCATAACTAGTATCAAAACATAACAATCCATATATGAGATAACTTTTGAGATCTTAAGTCAAATGATTACTTATATAATCAATATAATCAGAATTTATATAGATATACAAGTAATGTTTTAAATGGAATTCTCATATTGGGTCAGTTCAGTGAAACTGTTCTCTAACAAACATTCATATGTTTATTTAAGTATCTCCATACTTTAGTCTGTAAAATTGAACACTTCTTTCGTAAAGAAGAAACATAACATATGTTAGGTTTTTTACACTATTAAATTCCAATATCAATAGAACAATAACTAGAAATAATTTAGGAATAATAAATAAATACAATAATAAGCTTATAATTATAATCTCATTATAATTTTATTAGGAATGTACGTTTATCTTACAAACTTTATTATATACATCTTAATATATATAAGTTAAGGAATGCATATAAATAATTAAGTCTATAAACTACAACTAATCGATTGATTGTATGACTTAAAAACTATAACTTAAAACCTCACTCTTCTCTCTGACGTGATGACAAAATGTCTCTAGCTATTATGATTAAAGTTCTCCTCTATCTTTACTCTTTTTTTTTTTCTAATTCGTCTTCTTCTTTGATTATCGTAGGCCTCTTCTTCTCTTTCCTTTTTTTTGTGGGTATAAAAAATTAACTAATTCATTTTGTACAAGAGTAACAAATTAATTGATTCTTTTTGTTTGGGGGTAAGAAGACATGATTGAGCATTGTGCATGTTTTTGTTTCCATTTTTGGGAGCATTATCTACCTTTTTCTTTTATTTGTATATGCTTATGTTTATTTCTCATCTATGCATGCACTCTCATCTGTGTATATTTGTGTGTGTGTTTATTCCTTTGAAGATTCTAGGGATATCTAGTCCCTACTACATTATGGTCCAAGAATTTTCATCTTCTTAACAAACAAAATTGCACTGTAGTCCAGTTATCACTTTGTTATAGAACAGAAAAATAAAGTATCAACATATTCCTTTAAGTTAAATACTAGAACATCTAAAAGCCCCATAATGAACTAACGTTTCCCTGATTTTTTAGAACATTCAGGGAAAGAACATGCACATGTTTTCATTATGATATTTCTCAAGTCTAGGTCCAACTCCTAATTCTAGACCCAAATATAGATAGCTGCACCTTGCTTGTTAAATGTATGCTTTTTATTTTTCACTATTTTGCTATGAAATATTTCAATTTCAATTGTTGTCAAATATTTCAGTTATTATCAAATATTTCATTTATGCCATTATTTTGTTGTTTATTATAAAAGAGGTTGAAATATTCTTTCAAGTACATCGTTATTGCTTTCATCAATTACTTCATGCTTATTTTGATTAATGCATATATTAAATAATATTTTATTATTTTAAGGACCACAATGGCTGAGTATGGAAGTAACCATTTTTTGGTGGGGATCTAAGCATGGTCATGAGATAAGTTATAACGGAGGGTTAATGAGTGGATTTGATAAGATGGACATAAATTTTGGTGTTACAAAAAAATATCTGAGAAGGGGCAAAAACTAGTGTATAACTAAGTTCATAGAACATATTATAGAGTTTCAGGATTCAATTTCAATAATTCTTTTAAGACTTATTGAATCAAATAACAATTGTATAAGGGTTAAGAATTTAATGATGATCCATAATATGATAGATGTTTATGTGACACATAAGTTAGATAAACCTAACTCTTGAAACATTAAAGATTACTATCAGAAAAATGTGAGTGATGGATTGGGCGTAACCTAAATATTGATGATGAGTCGGAAGATGCAAGTGGAGTGGATGTAGTTGTCGCTGACCAAATATAGGTCATAGGGACCGGAGTGATAAGGGAATATAATTAAGGTTAGAGTATTAATAATAAAGTTATTGATGAAGGAGACAATCAAGACGTGCAAGAAACCGATTACGATGAAGAAATTACAGATGAAGCTAATGAAGAAGAAAATCCCTAACATAAAGATTATGGAAGTTTCAATATATCTATTATAGATAGACATCATCCAGTGGAAATAGATTTAATAGACTCTGGAAGTTTTCTTGATAATGATAAATATCCTAGTGGTAAACAACCTAATAAACCACCATGCAGACCAGCTAGAAATGTTAGGCATGAAGCAAATACTAGGCTATATGCTTAGGCTTCAGGTATGGAGTTTAGAAGTACAAAGGAATTCAAAGATGTCATTGTTGACTATACAATGAATTCAATATGCAGTAGAAAAGAAATAAGTTAAGGATTAGGGTTGGATGCATAGAAGGTTCCAAAATAAAAGTTACTTGCATCATAAGACAATATCGAGTATCCATAGGTTCTCCAAGGTTAAAAACTACAAGCCACAACACAGTTACTTCATTATAAACAAAACAAAACGATCTATGCAAAATTTCTTATAAGGCATTTCAGGCATAGAATTTTTGAGAAGCCAATTATTACAACCATTAAGCCGATTAAGAAATGTGAAGAGAAGTTGAACTTTTTTTTATACAGAAATGGGAAGTTGAAAATTTTTGTTAATTTTAGTATGTGCAAAGCTGAAAAAGGAATTAAGAAAAGAGAGAGTTGCAGAGCGGCGTGGATTAATATTTGAAACCACAAGAATATGTTTGAGTTAAAAAATAGCAATCCTGGTTCAACTCTTGAGCTTCAGCTATCAAGGAATCAAGAGTTGTCACTGCTCCAATTCAAAAGGTTGTATATATCTTTTGATGTTATAAAAAAGGGGATATTTGGGATCAATAATAACAATTACTCCAATAATAATAACATAATTAATAAAGATTCTAATAGCAACAACTCCTATAGCAATGTTTACTATATCCATTTTTATACTATATGAATCCCAAGTATCCCATCATAACAATTATAGCTCATATAACAAACCATTTTCATACTATATGAATCCCAGGTATCCCATAATGACAATTACAGCTCATATAACAACATTTACTATTATCTGAAACCTAAATTTTTAGTTCCTTTTAACAATAAAAAAATTTCTTATCCCCAATTAACATTTAACCCATACCAATAAATGACACTGTACATTGTGAATGAATATGTTTGCACATAAAGAGGTAGCACTATATTTCAACTTAGGACACAAGTCCAAATATTGTGAACAAACCAATTATTAGACAAATTATGAAGATGTACTACTAATTAAGTTTTATGACTCAAGAACAATAATGTACCTCAACAAATCAAACCCACACAGGTTGCACAACAAAGTATACATACAACAAAAGAATATGATTGTAATGTAAAAGCATACATCATAAGCTTATTCAAATCCAAATTATTGTCATAAACTTCTTCCTTGCTAACAGATTATTAATCTTATTTCTTTTGTTCCATTTATCTGGCTTTATTATAACTAAGATGTTAGCTGATTAATATTGATCTCTTAACTTGGGCCAAGCTTGTATAATTGTCAATCCTACTGGTCAGAACACCAGACATCAATGAGCAAAATAAAAATGACAACAAATTAACAAGCCCAAAATCCAGGACCAACAACCAAGTTACAGTAACAAGTAGAAGCACGAAAAGATCAATTAATTTTTTAAACCCAGAAAAAAAGACAGTTAAAAGAGTGAAACCTTAGACGTGATAACCAGTGCAAAAGAGGGGTGATACTTCAGAGAAGATGAGCCAAAAAAAAAAAAAAGATCAGCTATGCAATATCCAGAGAAGACACACGTTACTTAGAGAAGAAGAGGACACAACACTCAAAGAGGAGGGTACGACGCCCCAAAAAGAGAGGAGCCAAACAAAATGAGAGAATTTATTATCTCACAAAATCGCAAAACTATTCTATTATCGCACCAGAGAGGAGTGAATTCGAAGATTTGAAAAAAAAAAACTCTAATCTCCAAACTAAGTTATAGTTTAATTTTAAAAAAACTTTCATGACAACATATTTAATAGAACCCTAACAACAACTCAGTCCAATGAAAGACTATTTTAAGCGTTTTTTAATAAGTTAAAACCATGTTGTATTAACTTAAAGTTTGACTGACACATTAAAGAGCAAAATATACCTTCAACCAGTATTTTTACTTCAATCTACGTTGCTCCTGATCGGACAGACATGTAAACTTTCAGTATCGCTTATGAATGCATCTAAACTATCAAACAAGAACATCTAAACTTTCAGTATGTGATATGAGTGCATCTATACTTTCAGTGTGTCTATGAATGCAAAGACAATTCAAGTAATGTAGCTAGCAGTGTTATAAGAAAATTGATAATTCTTTCTTGACTTACATGCTCAAAAAGCAATCTTTTTTGTTCTTAAAATGTTCAGCATCCAACTACTATATTTAGTCGATTAGAATAATAGAAAGGACAAAAGGAAATTAAAAGGGGCAAAACTCCTCCGCATCATCGCCATCATAATTGATACAAGAGGCTTATGTACCTCTAATCAATTAGCGAAACTGCAAAAATTGAAAGAAGCACGATTAAGTTGAATCATTCTCAACGAATAAAAAAAATAGAGAGAAGAAACATCAATGGAAGTGTGGAATTATACAAAGTTTCAAATTTCAGTCAAGATCCAAAGTAATTCTCAAAGAAGTTTACTTTACAAAAAAGAAAAAGACAGAAAAACAAACCTTGATGAATCCAATTTCCTTTGCATTGCTACGGAAGCACTGCCTGCAGCACATGAGTCCGTACTTCCTGATCAATCCATGTGGATTTCCACACACACGGCTGCTCAACATCACCCCAAACCACAATTAGCCATTAACAACTTTTACTCAAAATACACCAATCAACTATTATAATGTAATGTTCACCACCACATCAATTAAAAGGAACCAACTATCAATAGGGTTTCCAGAAATTGGGCCTAAAAACCAGAGAAAGAATATTTATCATGCTACAAAACTAGTACAAGACAACAACAAAAAAATAAACAGTACCAACCATGAATATATCAAAACCTAGTAAACACAATATCGGGTAGAAAACAAAAAATGGACCAATAAATCAGAGGACAATAAAAATGGAAGAAGCGAACACCATACCAGGTACGAGATCCAGGACCGTAGGTCTTGGGGTGGGAGCTCCAAACGTTTGAGTGACCCATCGCTTCCAATCTCTCTGCCTCTCTCCGGTGCTTGGAATTTTAACAAAAACCCTAACCACGCCGTTTACGAGATGAGAGAAGAAAAGCCTTTTGTTCTAGGTTTTTATAGGAAATAGGCAAAGCAAGCCGCGAAGTTGATTCGTCCGCATCGTTTTCGGTAATCTTGTTGAAATGGCCCAAGTCGGTGTTTGTCCAAGGCCCAAGTAAACTGACATTCTCCGTTTTCGTGCGTTCGTTCGTTTAATGCCAATATTTGCTTATAATAAGTATACTACATGACCCTTAAAGATAGTTTTTGTTAATTTGAGATATGAATACAATACAAGTCAAGATGCAACATTATTACTTTCTTTTTATTTTTTCTTAATTTGCTCCAAGTTTATTTTTTTGTCAACTCATCGATTTTTTTAAAATAAGTAAAAACAATAATAAATTAATAATACTATTTTAAAAGAGTAATAATTATTAACTAAAGAAAAAAATAAACAATATAATTAAATTAATCACAAGTATAAATTTAAATTGTAGATTATATATATTGAAATTTTATATTACAAATGAATTACATTATGGTTTTAGATTATTATAATAAGTACCGATGTTATAAAACTTAACCGGTTATAAATCTTAAACCCTCTAATTTTTTGGTTCGGTTTTTAATTTTCTAATTCAATTTGCGTTAATAACTCTTGTTATTAAAAATTGATCAATTTATTAATTATTCGTCAATTTTTATAAATTAATAAATTATTATAAGTCAAAATAAATCAATTAATTTTATTTAACAATCTTTTTTTTTCTAATTAAGCTTTAAATTCTTGATACGTACGGACAAGTCTCTTTAAATTATATTTTAAATCCTTTATAAATTGATTAGGAAGTTTTTAAACTTAGGAGGAGATAGGAGTTGCATTTTAATCTGATAGCTTCGTGACCTAGAATTCTTGGAAACACAGTAGCATGCTCCTAGAGGAACATAGGAATGAAAGATCAGTTATTTAGTTGTACTTACTACTCGTCTTCCACAATGTCAACTCACTGTAACATAGAGATATGCAGAGAGTTTTGGTGGGTCGGCACAGATGTCCTCTATCATGGCATCACCAATGGCTCTCTAGGGGCTCTACATTACTGTAGCTGCTTAATTATAACCTCTGTTTTTAATTGATTGAATTTTTAAAAATGCTTCTTCAAGAACTCAAAGGCTTTAGGCCATGGCCTGTTGGAGACTGGAGAGAAACGTAGTCTGAAGTAGCCATTTATCTCTTCCTCTCCCAAACTATCAGAGCTTTGAAAGATTGTTGTCAATAGGTGAATATAGCTAAAAGCCACAACCACAAAAGAAGATTGCATAAAGATGCTAATCCCAAACACCGCAACACAAAAGTTTATTCCAATGGGCATAAAAGGGGAGATGGATAATATCCATCTGGTGGGGAAGATGCTAAATACAAGAGAGCAACAGGAAGCTGAGCCATTCCTGGGTTCATGTTATCTATCGTTCATTTCACTCAAAAGCTGCGGCGGAAATATGGAGCGCACCTTGCCCATCCAAAGCAGTTCCAACAAGGCCGCTTCTTCCTCTTTCCCGACAATCGAGCATTTTCGATTTCGTTCTTCCTCAGCATCTCCCACATGACGTGAACATCTTCATACTCGCAAGCCCTTATATCATGCGTCAGTTTCAACAACCCTGCTTTCCAAGATTACTCCTCACTTTCAGACAAACGTTTTTAAGGGCCAAGACCAATAGAGACATAAAAGTCTCTGACTAGTTTAAGTGCTTTGCCTTTAGAAGATTAATTCTCAATTTGATTCAATAAAAGGAAGAATGTGAGAATAGGTTACTCCCAGTTTATGATCCTAGAATATCCATCCCTACGCCTCCAGCCCAGTTGTTTACCAAGTTTAGTTATCACAAGAGAAGGAGACTGATTCTAGTCCAGGAAAACCGTACATTGGAAAAAGTCCTTTCGAAGGCCAGGACTCAGGACAGTAACAAATGTTAGTGAAACTGTAGATAGTTTCTAGTTTTCTGTATCTCCGTAATGAATTGAATGGACTACGGGTTTCCCTTTTTGAATGAAAGGCACCTCTATATATGTAAGATCAAGCAATTCCATACCTTCGTTTTTCATATCAATTTCTCCAATAAACAGAAAGGGAGATACAGTGTGACATTTCGTAAAAACCAGAAAATCAAAATCGAAACTATATATGGAGCTTGACAACGAACAACGGCGTTCCAATCACACCGACAAGAAAGCTACAAACATGGCCAGAAGCAAAAATTTTTAAACACATTCCCACCAAAATCATAACTTATGGAACCAAAAAATGGTTCATGGGCAGTAAAAACACGAAAGGGGAGACAAACATACCAGGTTTTCGAATTCCCAGACGCACAGCTACACCTTTGCAGACCCTATTCACTGGACGCCGCATCTTATCCCACCCCTCCATTTCGTATAATTTGTGATTATATACCCACTGCCTCTTTCTTCTGATGGAGAGATCAAGATTCAAGAAGCAGGGGCACCCAAAACCCACCACACAAACAGGAAGTAATTTATAACTCTTCCTCTTTTACAACAAATAAAACCGAGCGAATGATTTGTCTCCTCTATAAAAAGCAATACATGGTAACCTCCCAACTAGAAACTAACAGACCGAGAAGAAAGCGAGAGGCCTTATTGACAGACCAACCAACGCTTTTCTCTCTCTCCCTCTCTCTCTCTCAACACGTGAATTAATCAGTTAATCTACGTGGCAATGATGACATTGTAACGGTGGACACGTGTCTGTTTAAGTCGTGTCCGAATCCATTGCTCAGATCGCGAAGGTTGCGACGGCTCTCTGATTGGCACGGTCAACACACTTTCGTTGCTACGTGGACAGTAATAATAGGCTGACACTTTTCGTGATCGTACGGGCATGTCAAGATATTTTCCATCCTTGTTTCGTCTTTTGATGAGGTCCACGTTTTTTCCGACAAAAGCAACGCAGAGTTTTCGGTTGGCAATTTCAACGGACATAAAGGATGTGACGTCTGGTGGGTAATTTCAAGTGAACACAATCCTCCAACGTGGCGATAAATAATTGGCCAGACCATTTGTCCATGGAATAATAGTTTTGGGCATATTAAGACAACAGGAATCGTATTATGAAAGATTACGACCGATGGTTCTGAAATTTGTTATTTCTATGTTTATTAGTTGGTTTTAGTAATACAGGAAATTCAATGGAGGAGCCAAAGCTGCAACGCAACGTATGACAGCCTAAGTGGAACTAAAAGAATGCTAGAAAATTAACAGTAAAAATGGGCCTAACCGCTGCATTCTTGTGAGCTGATGAAGAACGCAACAAAGTTGAGCATGATTTGCATAACATTATGGAGAGCTGACTTTCTTCAAACTTGCCATGTATGTTAGATAGACAGTCCATGCATATGCACACGTACTGTTCAGCAAAGGCTGACAAGAAACAAGGTGAAAACAGTTGTGCATCATTAGTGAAGGTGTTGGGCATCATGCAAAGATTTCAAGCTCAAGGGTCAAAGACACTAAACTCTAGCCAATATCACGAAATATGAAGGAATAGAATAAGATGAACCTAAAGGGGCTACCTGCAGATGAACTGGTGTGAATTTATATGTACCAAAGTCACAGATTGGCCAATACAGAAGACCATTTATCAGTGTCGGTAGCAAGTCTCGTTTCAATCTCGCAGTTATCTCCTCAGCATTTTCACCTGCGTTTAGCACCATATAGTTCACTTTTAAAATTGCATTTTAGACCATAATAAAGCATTCGTATAACATACTACAGACTCCAACGCATTGTAACTCCAAATCAGCTAAAGGACACCTTACACCAGTTAAGAGGACAAATTTTCATGTAAAGTTAGGGAGATGGAAAATAATATAGAACTTGATCAGATGCATTAGGAAGTTGAAACTGTCTTATTCTTTGTTCGAGCCTGTAATAAATATCCGAAGGCTACATTCAACACATAAGAAGTCGTGACAGAAGACTCAATAACTCACTCCAAGCGGGAGGCCTAGGGTGTTCAGCTCTATGGGCGTGTAACTGTGCAAGTAATTAACTGATTGAAAACTATTTAACCCACAATCGCAGACTTGACATTCAACTTATTACTAGCTAATGTCAAATGAAAAGGTATGTAATGTGAAGAACTTCGTTTTTTTGGTCGTAGACATCTATGTTCGAATGACCTCAAACTGCGTTTCTCATTTGGAAGAAAAAAAACATTTGTTTACCTTGTAAAGCTGCATTATAGGAGAAGAAAAGAGTAGTATTAACAGGTCCATAGACACCCTGCCCCAAAAATATTTTCGCAAGGGTACTCAACATGTCACGTTTTGGCAGCGCTCTTGACATAGCATTGAACCACAAATGCTGCGATGGCCCCAGAAAAACAAACCCGTATCCAGCCATGCGTAATGTCCTTATTGCATCCAAAGAATCAGATGATTGAGAAGATATCATCTAATAAGATATTTATTTCAAGCATTAGTAAATAGGTTGTTCAAAACTGAATAACACATAAATTTGTAAAAGGAAATGTAAAGATAAAGGACAGGAACTGCGCATGCTTATGCCATCCATGTACTAAAATTTGCCTAATACCTCACGAACTTGTAAAGCCATATGAAAAGTAAGTTTTATTTCTCCTGCCTACTACTTAGGAACTTGGATTTGGACGAACACCTTGTTAAATTAGTGGTTATTCGTCCAGAAAAACCCCCCAATATGGAAAAATGCCAAATTTCTTATGACAAAATTTTGATTATAAGATCACAGGTTTGGCAATTATTAACGGAAGCAGACGATTAAACTAAGGGAACGACGGGATATAAGACCAGGAATACATGGAGAATGCTTTGAGTAGCAGAAACATGCTTGCAAACACACCATAGTCAAATATTTACAGTCGTACTCCGTCGAGAACTCAAGCATCTTAAAAACTTTCAAGTAATTGTGCAGTATAGTTAACGCTACATTTCATCGGTTTTGTCACCCAAAAAAGAAGATAAATATCAAGCAAAACAGAAAGCTAGAGGTGTACCTGAGCAGTCATGTCAGAAGCAGCATATATTAGGGAAGTAGTAATGGTTTTGGTGGTAGCTGGGTGTGAATTAAGCTTGCTCATATACCATCCCAGAAGCCCAAGTTTTGATTTTGAATTGGAATAAGATGATTCTGAGAATGAACGTGATGGTACATAGAGAAAGACAGAGGCTTTGGAGTCTCTTGTTTTCTTTATGTCGTGGGACGAACGAGTGCTTGTGCAGAATCTCTGTTGCTGTTGGTTTGTACATGAACCTTTTGAGAGGAAATTGGCTGTGACGCAGCGCTTTGCGGTGGTTTTCACGGAAGCGCCGCCCATGATGTAGAAGAAGGATTTGGGAATTTGAAGAACCTCTTAAGTGATTATGAAGGGCATTTCACTTCTCAGCGGGCAAGAGAAAACTAAAATATAATTTCCTCTCGTTTTGCCATGTTAGAAAGTTCTCTTATACTCACCTTCCTTCCTTCCTGTATCTTCCCTCAAAAGAGGAGCAAATTAAGGCTGACGAAAGAAAACCCGTTCCGTGTGGAAATGTTGGTGGGCCTCAATTTTAGAGCAAATCAAAATTATGATTTTTTGTGATAGCAACTTTCGTATGCTGACCTTTTTCCTTTTATGTAATGGGATAGTTGATAGTTCCATTCCATATCGTCCCCACCAAAAGTTTTAGAATTAGATAGTGTCTAAATACAAATTTTCTTACCCCTCGTTCATTTCATATAAACATTGAAAATGAAACAAAAGTTGAATCGTAATGTTGATGTTAGTCTCCATGGACTCGGGAGTATGAGAATTCAATTGTAGCACCATATGTTCCATGCAGCTTATCTTTTCAGCATCAAATTCTAAGTCTACTTAAATTTTCAGCAAACTACAGCTTAAGGCCATCATAGCCAAGATTGCTACATGAAAACGTACTCAAGGGACCCATTTGCTCTTTCTAGTACTAAATCTCTTCTCGTTAACCAGCCATCAAATGTCTATTGTTTTCGACACATTTAGTAGGTGCTGACTCGTTATAAACTTGATGCTTTCCTAATCTCGTGGGCTCTCTACTGGGCCTTCGGCTTTAGAGTCTTCCAACTGCTAATGATTTGTTTCCCAAACCTGCAACACTAGAATTTCTTCCCCTGCGCGAGAAGTCAGTGCAGGCTTATAGATAAATCTAAGATAAGCAAAGATAATTTACCATTGGTCCAAGTGTAAGCTCCCCTTGTGTATGAGAGGCATTAGGAACTACACATAGAGATACCAATGAGTCAGGCCGAGTTCAGGCCTAGAACAACTTCTAATGGCCCTGAGGTTGGGGCTCGATCTAAGGCCCGCCTGATGCACCTGGGTCCAAGCTTAAGCCCAACTCAACCTTGTCCCGCATGATTTTAAATTTTTTTAAAAATTAGAAAATAAAAAACAATATCATTTTTCACAATAGTGTCTAACCTCGACTGGCCTGAACAACTTGAACTCGAATCGGACCTGTGGCGGGTTTACCTATTGACCTTCCCAAATGACATCACTAGACTTAATATATTTGATTCGATTAACTAAATAAAAATTAAACAGTTTGAATTTTAAGAATTATCAATTTATAAAAAGTCCAAATTTATATTAATAAATATCTTTAATTTAATTTACAATTTTCTTTCAATAGTTTCTCATTGATATAATTATTGAAAAAATAGAATAGAAAACATAAAATTTTTTAAAGAATCTTTAATTAAATTGCAATTAAATTTGATCAAGCTCAAATAAGTTTAATTAGAATCCGTCATCTTTCTTAGAATGACGTAAGGGATAGAGTTTTATAAATCTTTTAAGACATGGATAAGTGAGTTCGGATATCTCATGGTTAAGTTAATTTAAGGTATGAATTCCTTTTTCCTTTATGTAAGCAACTAGTCAATTCACATAGAGATTATAATTTAAAGGGCTCTATATTGGATTATCTATGATAAGCATTTTTTTTATACAAACAAAGTTTTCAATTTTTAGTAAAGTTTGAAATGTAAAGGGCTATTAAGATTTAAAAGTTAACATTTTAACCAATAAAAGGATTGAATACAAAGGAATAATTTAACGCTTAAAAAACTATGTAGAAACATAGTGGTGCAATTAGAAACAATAATTGAAGTCACCAAAACGTGAATAATAAATCTCCAAAGGGGGAGGAAACGCATTATATTGAGAGGGATGATCATCATGATAAATAATATTTTGTTCTAAATCATATGAACTCATAAGTCTAATCTTAAAATTCAAGATCTTTTAATTTAATTTAAAAGGTTCAAATATTATTTTTCAATATAAACAATAACAACAATAAAAACTTATCTTAGCCTATAATCATTAGTCTATTTTTGCGTTAAAAATCTAAAGTATTTTTCTTTTGATTTCTCTCCTCTTTTCTTTCTTTTTTTGAGATTCTTTGATGGTCAAGAATACATTAATTTTTTCTAATTTTTTCTTTTTATAACCACCAAATTTAAGGGAGGGGAAGAATTTAAAATCCATTATGACTCTAATTTTCTTAAGTCCAATAACCATTACAATGGACCCACCTGCACTACAGATTATTAAAATAATCTAAGACTCTCTTACCATATAACTATAAGTGTACACCATATATTGAATCTATCAAGTCATCATCCTTAACTAAATTGAAATGATCAAATCATTTCAATTACAAATCATTTAAAATATGATTCCTTTTATGTATTGCATAATCTACTCAACTTGTAACATTAATTAAGGAATATTATAATCCTCAACTTTATTATCTTTTAAAAGACAAAACATGTATCACACCAAAATAATGCATGTATACAATATAATACAGATAACAAGCAAACAAGCATAAACATAACTTTAATTGAATTAACAAGTGTCACAATAATACGAGCAAGTTAACCATATGTATGGCTAGAAAATATTTTGGACGATAATGTTTTATTTAACATATCTTTTATCATTAAGTCAGTACCAATATGCTTGATCGAAACTTTATGTTTTTGCACTTTTTCTTCGACAGACAAGTGCTTCAAATCTATATATTTTATACTTTTTGAGTACTTGTCATTCGTAGAGAAGACATTTGTAGAATTATCATAGTAAATTCTTAGCAACTTAGCTATACTGTCAATGATATCAACTTAGCTAGTCTTGGATTCTTTGATCTCTGATAATCAAAGTGTTTTTCTAAATTGTAGAAGAATTAGGGATAATATTTTTATAGTCCAAGAACTGATGAAAGGGTATCAAAGGAAGAACAACCCTCCTAATTGTATCATTAAAGCTGATTTTAATAAAGCTTTTGATCATGTGGAATGGGATTTTATCCTTTAGACCTTACGACTTTTAAGTTTCCCTAAAGAGTTTATTAGATAGGTTGAGGCTTGTATCACCACTCCTATATACTTTATTCTTGTAAATGGTACCCTAACTGACATCTTTAAGAGTGTAAGGGGTTTGAGACAAGGAGATTCCATCTCCCTTTATCTCTTAATCATATGCATGGAAGTCCTAAGCTAGTTAATCTTACAAAAGGTGGGTAATAGCAAGGACTACAAATTTCACAGTAAATGTAAGAGGGTAGGGATTATCAATTTATGTTTTGCGAATGATCTGTTGCTTTTTTCCAAGGCCCATGGGAAGTCTATTGAATTGCTCATGTCAACACTATTTATATTCAAAGACCTTTTAGGTTTGGAGATTAATCTTACAAAAAGTCATTACATCCTAACTACTAGTGTTACTATGATGGAAAACAGTATCTCCGCAATCACAGAGATAAGAAGGAAGCCAACTCCTTTGACTTTTCTAGGTCTACCTATTACTACAAAAAGAATTGAATTTACTGAATGCTTTCCCTTGATAGAAAAAATATAGAGAAGATTGAGTATGTGGTCTAATAAGGTTCTCTCTTTTGGTGGGAGATTGCAGCTCATCAAATCTATCCTGAATTCTCTTCATGTTTACTGGTCCGCAAACATGTTATTAGCTAAAGGTGTAATCAAAACCATTGAGAAGATTTTCAGAAGATTTCTGTAGGGAAACTTAAACTCAGACAATCACTTTGCCAAGGTTAAATGGTCAGAAGTTTACAAAAGAAAAGAAGAGGGAGGATTAGGATTGATTCTTATTGCCACTTTTAATAAATCAGCATTGATAAAAAAATCTGTGGAATATCCTATTGTAAAAGATATCTCTATGGATCCGATTGTTTCATGGCTATATCCTTAAAGGATCTAGCCTTTGGTCTATCCCTATAAAACCTTCCTTCTCTTGGCCCTTGATCCAACTGTTGAAGTTAAGACCTATCTTAGAACCTTTGGTGTCTTGTAAGGTTAGAAGTTGTGAAAAGGCCTATTTATGGTTTGATAATTGGATAGGTAAAGGCCCCCTAATTAGATCTTCCCAAGCTCTTCAGTTTTGAAATGGATTTCTTATCAACTCGAAAGTTACCTCCATCTTGCTAAAGGTACAATTGAACATTCCATCATAATTGCAATACCTCACTCATAACTACCAACCAAACCTAGATAAGGAGGACATATTCCAATGTCTCAACCTACCTTAAAACACCTTCAACGTTGCTAGTTTCAGAAAGTGGCAGAATTAGAACAACTCAAGGAAGATATGGTCTCCTATCATTTAGCATAAGTCACTCATGCTTAGTTACTCTATTCTTCTATAACTTACTGTGCTTAATAATTTAAGCACAATAGACAGAATGCACTTCATTACTACCACTATTGTCTGTGTACTATGTGAGATAGAGGAAGAATCTAGGAATCACCTATTCTTTCACTGCCCCTTTTCTAAGTTTATATGGGAGAAGATACATGAGTTATATCTAATGCCTGCATTAATGCAGGCACAACCTTCACAAAAGCACTCGAATGGCTCCGAAAGCTGAACCATACTTCTAGATACAACGAACATATTTATATCACATTCTTCGCCTCCTTCATCAAGGAGATATAGCGAGAGAAAAACAACAGAAGATTTCAAAACAAAGCTTGTTCCAGAAAGGAGGTATTCTACTCACTAATCGGTGGAATCAGAAAGAAACTAGTATATTATACTAGGTAAAAAAGAGTTAACCCTAATCTAACATCTTCATGGAGAATTAATTAATTAACTTGCAAAAAGGGCTACTATCGATTAAAAGAGTGGATCGTGAACTTTGAATGAAAGTACCTAGAAAGTGAAGTCCTTCCTCTTCAGATATGCCTATTGACTCTGAACACTAGGAATATAGCTCTGATCCAAGACATGGGATGATATTCAAGAGGTGACCATGAATCGCTCTTCTGATGCAACTCTACTACTAGACCTAGAAGACGCTAGACACCCAACCCTAATTTGGTATTGGGTGAATAGGGTAAGATGCGATCTGCGCTTACCCCATTTTTGTCAAACGATCCATTTTGCCTGTGTTTTATCTTTTATCTGAAGATGTTGTTGTTTCTGAAATGATGTCGTTGTAGCTTGTTTTATGCTCTTGACTAAACGTTGTCGTTTTGTTGTATTGTTTGAGTTTCTTGTTCTTGTAAGAACCTCTTATACTTAATAAAATTATTTACCTTTTTCTAAAAAAAACAATATCAAGTCTCATAACAAAATTTCACAACCAAAATATATCAAAGCATACCACAAATTCAACCTCTAAAGTGAAAGTAGCAATGTCAAACTGCTTTCTGCTTTTATGTGAAACCACTCCTCTAACTAACATGAATATGTAACCGAATGTGGGTTTCTTTGAGTCCATATATCCAAAATAGTTTAAATCAAAGTAGTCAACCACTTTGAGATAATCTAACCTTCTGTATGTAAGCAAGCCTTATAAATACTTAAAGACCTTCTTTATAGCTTTCCAGTAGTCTATTTTAGGATTATTTTAATATCGGCCTACATTCCAATAACAAAGCTAATATCTGATCGAGTACATGTCTAAGTATATATCAACCTCCTAACTACTGACACTACAAGAAAATAGTAAATTACATACGGCTATTACCGACGGAAAAAACCAATATACCGTC
>JAOQMS010000180.1:34198411-34210122 GCA_027563885.1 Erythroxylum longipes
ACTCTAATAAAAAACATAGAACATATAATAATAATAATAATAATAATAATAATAATAATAATAATAATAATAATAATGACGACGACGACAATATATCCAAACATTTTAATCACAGTCTTTCTGAGATATAATAATAAGAAAATATTCTGTCTAAATTTAATTATTAGAATATGGTAAATCAAGTTTAAATAAGGAAATAACAATCTTCAAAAAGGGTTAAATAGGAATTGAAGTTTAAATTTTCAGCTGATTGGAGAAAACGCTCCTATACATGAGCGTTTTCTCATTTAGCTAATTGGCAATAAATCAGCTATTCTTCAAATAGCTGGTCAAAGGTTGTTGGTTAACCAAACGAGGCCATTGTCTCTCTTAATTTCCACCAAAACAATGTCGCATCTAAGATAGAAAACTTAGTTTGGGCTCTAGCCACACCTTAGACTAGGTTTTAGGCCTATCATCCATGTACTTGAAGCCTGACTCAAACTTGAATTTGGTCAAATCAAAATTGGCCAGTTGACTTTGGTTTGAGTCTAACTTGAGCTAATTTTATATACCTAATTTTATGGTATGAGTTTTTCTGTAGTTGATAAGCAAGAAATTTTGACTAAGAATGAGTTCCTGAGGTATCTTTTGCACATCTCGTTTATTCTGGTTAAGCTTTTGACTTTAGACTAAATTTATTCTTATGAGATCATGTAAATTTATTAGGATTTATTTTTAAAAAAGAGGTCTTACTTGTTTAATTAATTTTTGCCAACTGTAGGAGGGACCAGCTTTTTATCACTTTGTGTAATGTTAGATTTATTAATAATGTACAATGTAGTTTCCATAAGGAAGGACATATTGTTCTGTTATGGTAGTATTTTGTCAAAGGTGTTCTTGATAAGTGGATTTTATATTATATTCACTAATTAAATACTTTAAAATTGACAACTTGTGGGTTTTGAGAATCTTATGATCAAAATAATGCGTTTTTGGTTATCAAGTAGTTAAGATCATTTTATTAGGTATGATAGATTTTTAAAGCAAAATAAAAGATCAAGGGATAAGAAAATAGAGTTCATATCACCTTTGATCTTGTTTGGAGCGCCTTTATGCCAACAACCTTTTTCAATTGATGATTGATAGAATTATGAGTGCCCCTACGCCCAAAAAAAGCACTTCAACGCTTAATTCCTAGAAAATTACAAAAATATTAGTGCCTTTGCACTAGTATGAGCACTTTTATGCTACGAATGGGAACCTGTTTTGTACTAGATTTTGAGCAATACCATTATGCCACTTGAATAATGATCTTGAGATAATACAACTAAATTTATCAGGAAGATTTAGAGTTAGAGTAACGTAATTTTAAGAGGCCAACATAAAGATGACTCTAGGATTTGCTTAAGACACTTTTTTAGGGAGCTAACTTTTTTTTTATATTTCATTAGGACTTGACGTTAAGATTGGGAGAAGAAGAAAATGTGTAGAGAGAGGGAGCACCCAAAGATGAAATTGAAAGACATAATTTGGCACCAATTTTTATACAATTTCTAATTTTTCTTTCCTTCTTAAATCAAAATTTAAACCTTACTTAATTTTTGGTGAAATTCCCTTCTAGACCCTAATGTTTACACCAAAATACATGTTAGCCATTAATATTTTGGATGTATAAAAAGAACTCCAATATTTTCAAAACTAATTGAACCAAACCCCTAACTAACAAAACGTTTAACCTTGTTATGTTTCCATTAATTAAGTGTTGACATGTATTTTTTTATTTTTACCTTTTATAGGTTCCACCAGTGCTAAGATGAAATCCTTATAATACCAGTAAGACCCATGCTCTAAGCTCAACCAAAAAACTTCCAATTTACCAGCTCCCAAAAAGTTGGTAGCTTCTCTATCAGCTATGGCTTGCTTATAGGAGAAGCAGGAGAAGGATACATATGACCTAGTGAGATTAGAGGTTTTATGTATCTATTAGGTGCTTATTCTTATAAATGAGTAGAGGCGGATAAGAAATTTCTAGAGTTAATGAAGAAATTGAAAAAGATACATTAAGTGGTATAAGTAATAAGTTATGGGTCTTACCTTTAGTGACAAGTTTGGTAGTGTGAAGATGAAAGGAGAAGTTGACAGTGTTGGAAATATACTAGAAGATAGTTTATTATTTAGAGTAAGAAATTATTTAGAGTAAGAAGCCATTTATGAATCCACTTCAGGAATTTGAGTGGAAGCGATTTATGGATTGACTATGGATATTTGAATGATGAGACTTCAGGTGTAAAATACATAACTTATAATAAGTGGTAGAGTAGAGCCAAAAGATTATGGAGGGATATGGTGCCACCGCCATCGTTGAGCATAATTGTTTACCTTTTTTCTGATAACTCCATTTAGAGATAAAATACTTAGCAAGACCTAGATACGCAAATAAAATACTTTCTTTAATACAACATTCATAGTAAAATAAGCTACTAGTAAACGGTGAAATTAGAATGAACTGATAAACTTGGCATGTAAAAAATTTGTAGGCAATGGTTGGAAAATTAGGAATATTGGGAGAAGAGAGATAGTGAATTTGGGTTTTCTTGCAAATTTTAGAGCATAAGTCCACTACTATCATATGGACTGATAAATGTTAAATTAAATATTAGTATACACTCATATTTGATTTATTTTGCTTGATATTTTTATTGAATTTTTGGTACTTAATTAGCTCCAAGTGCATTTATAAGTTATAGTTGCTTTTATGGACTAAAAGAAGAAGAATTCAGATGAAAACGCGGTATAAAACAAAGTTTTGAAGCAAATTAGAGATACATGGTCGAATCTTTGCCCATTTAAGCCTCAACGCCTGTGTAAAATCACAAATTTTGGAGTTTTTGAATATACACGTTCTATTACATGCTTATATATCAAACCTTGTATCTTTCAGAAACTCTAAATTTTACTATAAAAAGACGTGAGCAAAGGCAAACTAGAATAGCAGACTTTTGGAGTAGATTCCAAATGTAGAAAGCTTACAAAGGAGACAATATTAATCAAGGAACTTGGAGAATACAAAGAAATCATCAAAAGATCCAATAGATTACAACATAAAACTTTGAACTTGCAAATAGAAAAGAAAGGGAGATTTAAAATTATAATTCCTTTGTTTTCTGTTCGTTTCTCTTCTTATTTATCTTTGATTTCATTTTTTATTATGTGTAACTAAATGCTTTTTAATAACCAGGTGTGATGAAACCTAGTTAGGATAATAACGTCTTGCTTCTTTTATTTACTGCAATTATTTTGATTGATCTATTGTGATTCAATTATATGTTTTATACATGTTCTAATAGATCTGGAATATTAGTGAATGATTTGATTTCATATTATTACAATTGAGAAATCCTATATAAGAATAGATCTACCATAATTTAAAGGAGTTGATTGTAAGTCAAGAGATAGTTTGACATAAATCCTCTCGATTAGGGTCAAACCTAATAGTGGAATTCATAAATTAATAATGCAATCCTAGGAACATTCACTAGAAAGAATTTATTTAATCACCCTATGGATTAGTTGTTAATAGTATCAAAAGAGTTATTAATATATGATAGGAATTTTCACGGTCCAATAGTCAATGAAATAATTACATGATAAAAGGTTAATTAATAATTTTTTAGATGGATTCATCACCTAGACACTAATCTTTGATGTTGAGTTTTCTAAGTGATTTCCTTTGTTTGTGCAGCTATAAGCTCTCAACCAAATTATCTAGCCTCATTTCTTGGGTTAAATTTAGGGAATTTTCCATTCAAATACTTAGACATTCCCATCACAACTAGGAGACCCACTATGCTAATCACTAATCCATTTTTACATAATTCTTAAAAGAGTAGGGAAATAGGCTAATAGAAGTCTTTCCTATGCTAGTAGGTTACAGTTTGAAAAATCATCTTTTACCAACTTACATGTGCACTAATTATCCCATATGGTTATTCCTAAAAGAATTAGCAAATGGTTAGAGAAAATCATAAGAAATTTTCTTTAGATAAAGGAAACATATAAGAAACCACATGCCAAAGTAAAATAAAGTGACATTGGTGTCCCTATATATGAAAGGAGGTCTTGGTATTTGGTTTATACAATTAAGGAACAAGGTTCTAACAGCCAAGAGCCTATAGAGATTACTTGTGGATAAGTAGCATTTTTAGGTCCAATGTGTTCTCTATTGCTCTTTAGAAGAACATTTCTTTGGGAGGTTAGACCTCGTATAGATACATCATAGACAATGCTCTAAATTTTTAGACTTAGAAGTCACTTATATAGAGAGGTTAAGAGAATAATAGATGATGGAAAAAGCACTTGGCTATGGTATGACAACCAGTGCCATCTTATCTCTCTCTACTTGCTTCCTCAAGCATTTAGTTATGGCATATGTTTAAACCTAAGGCTAGGGTATCCAAATTAATTAACAATAATAAATGGCATTTAAAATAGAGAGGACTCAACATCATTAAGGATAATATCCCTTGTCCTATACTTAATCAATATAGATAAGATGTTATGAGGTGGTACAAACATGCTTTTGGTTGTTTCACCAAACAGTCAACTTAAAATGTATTCAAGAATCCTGGCTACAAATTAGTCTAGAGTAAGCCAATACCTTTAAAATTTTCATTCATTTAGTGGCTTACTGTGATGAATAAGCTCACCACACTAGATAGAATAAGAGGTCTTTACAACTCTTCACTACCTACAAGCTTTGCAATAATGCAGACAAAAGTATGGATCAATTGTTCTTTAAATGTAAGTTCTCTAAGGTATTTTATTTATCTACCTAGAGGCCCAATGATCATTCATACAATGTAAATAATTAAGATGACTTGATTTCATAAGTTGCAA
Organism: Erythroxylum longipes; assembly: GCA_027563885.1. Classification (NCBI taxonomy): domain Eukaryota; kingdom Viridiplantae; phylum Streptophyta; class Magnoliopsida; order Malpighiales; family Erythroxylaceae; genus Erythroxylum; species Erythroxylum longipes. The sequence continues at coordinate 34,203,290 of JAOQMS010000180.1, forward strand.
ATCGTTTTAATATACAAAATGAAGACTATCATAAAGATCTCCTTATATGCTTGTATTTATAAATTACGGAAAGAAAAGAATGAAACGATTTTCAAAAAAAGGTCCTAGAATGGGACTGCTTTTATATCGACACTATTGATTGGATCAAGGAAATGATCATGGCAGATACCAACACTAAGTTGATATCCTTGGATAGGGTCTATAAATGAAGGATTCCTTGAAAGTTGTTATTCTTTTTCTATATTCTTTATGTTTCTCTTATCAAGAACCAACAAAATGTCGCTACCTCACTATACATATGGATGTTGTAGATTAAGTTTGCCTCCAACTTATGCTCTTTGTATGGAACTTTCTTTGTAACTTACCTTATTTCAAGTACTTGTGATGTTTGTGAGTTAATGCCTAATTTGTCCTCCTTATACTTATGACTTTGGGCCTTGTTTCTACTTTTAAAGCTTATTAATCCAATTTTTTCACTTTTAAAAATAACATAATTCAATTTAAAAGAGTGGATACTAATTCTATGTCTAATTGGAATAAATGATTAAATTATATGTCATAACCACGTATGGACAGGTTGAGTCAAACTACTTTAATATTCTCAATATTTGGGTGGTCATGAAATTTTTCTAGACATTAATCTTGATTTATAATTATAAATTGTTTAATTGAAAATTTAAAGATAAATTAAAAATAATTTTAAATTTATCTAATTCTAATTATAAATTATAATTATAATTTATAATCATTACCTAATATATTGGAGACCTAATAGGTCACCTATAAAAGAGCAATTTGAAAGAGAAAAGTCAATTTAAATTAAGTTGAACTTAATTGTAAAGTTTAAGAAATTTCAAGGATCAAATATAAGATACTTGATTTTATTAAAATTAAATTATAATTAGAGTTAGAGTTAGAATGTAATTATAAATTGAAAGTTTAATTTTAATAAAAAAAATCCTGCTTTTTCCTATAAATGTATCGAGTTTTTTTCTCTACTCTATAAATATTGTTGGAGGCTAAACATATGGATAATTTGTGGTTAACACCTTGAGAGGAAATTTTTACAATAATCTAAATTAGGTAAGATTTAGTTTCTTGTTTATGATTCATGTTTTCCAATTTTATTTTTTCAACGCACTTTGTGATTACATCATGGTTAGTTTTCCTACAGTGATATTAGAGCCTCCATTAATTATTTAACTTGATTAAAATTTCTTGATTGTTATTAATTCGATAAAGCTAAGATTTAGGATTTAACTAATTAAAAGAAAAGACAACATACCTAGTGCATAAGGCTCTCCTCAAAGCGGAGGTATGGAGAGAGTCATAATGTATACAATCTTCACTTAAAATTGTTACAAAGAGATTGTTTACGTGACTTGAACGTGTAACTTTACGGTCACAAAAGAGCAACTTTACTAACTAATTAAAGGACTTGCCTAATAAAGATTATGGCACAATAAATTTGTTTTTTTTTTATTTTCATGCTTCTCCTTACTTGTTGCTTCTAGAAAAGCACGTGTCTCTCACCTATTATGCAATTTCTGGAAACTTTGGTTGAAATTGCCTTTGGTGATGGAGCCCGTGGCATTAATCGCCGTTAGTAAAGGCAAAATCAACCTTAGAGGAAGAGTTAATCTTAGGAGCCCTTTGCGCATTAATCTTAGGAGCCCTTTGTGCGATGAAGAAGAGAAGCCTAGGAGAAGCAAAGGTGTGAAGCACTAGTAAGAAGAGGAAACAAAAACACCAAATGTAACAGCAGCTGAAGAAACAAAGGGAGACAACGGTGGACCAAAGTAAGAACCCTAATCTAAAGAAGATAGGGCGCACGTGCAAAAGATAGTCACATCAAGTGTTTGCACGTGTACCTTTATTTATTTATTTTATGTTTTAAGCCTTTAAATTTATAATTATATTAGTTTAATTGAAAATTAAAGTAGTTTATATTCCTAATAACCTAAAAAGGTGTTTTCTAATTATCTGAAAATAATTTTCAAAGGAGATAATTTTCTTGGGAATATTTTAGAATTCAATTTAAATTTTCAAGAGCCAACTTATTAGATTAAATTAATTATGAAATTAATAAGTAGAATCAAGCAAAGTTTTAAAGGGTTATCTTTTATAGTTAGATTATATTTTATATAATTATCATAGTGAGATTATATTAATCAAGTAGAGATATTATTTGTGAAATTAAATTAATTATTTTTCTCAATCGTATTAAGATTAATAATTAAATTAATTCCTAATTTAATATTTTATAAAATTATTTTTAGAAATTAAACTAATTCAATTTCAATCAAATTGGAATTAGTAATTAATTATACTTCTTTAAAATTAAGAAAATATTTTCTTAATTAAAATTATTTGTTTCAATTTGAATGAAATGAAATAAGTTTATTAATTTTATAGGGTTATTTTCTATTTTATTTAGAAATTATTTATTTATTAATTAGAATAAAAGTTTCACAATTAATTAGAAAAGGTACTCTTCTTAATTAAAATTTGAAAAATATCATTTATTTATTAATTGAGAAAATTCAGAATTCTTTGATATCTTAGAAAATAGTTTACTAGTTTATTGAAGAATTATTTCTAATTAATGAGAAATGAATTTTTATAATAACATAAAGGAATTTGTTAACAAAATTAAAACTATTTTATTTAATTTTGAAAGTAATTTTCCTTTGACATTAGAAAATAACTTTCTAATAAAGGAAAAGTTTTTTTAAATTAGATTAGAAATATATTTTTAATTGGATTAGAATGTGTTACTCATAAAATTTTTGAAAAATAATGTATTAAAATTATAATAAGTAAGAAGAATAATTTATTAAAATTAGTTTCAATGAAATTTGTTAAAGGAGTCAAGATAATTGAAAATAGTTTCCAATTGAATTTAAAATTTGTTTTCAAATCAAATTAAATATATATTTGGAATAGGATTTCGATTTATATAGAAATCAATTATTTAATCTAATTTAATTATCTAAAGAGTTGAAAATATTATTTTAGATTATGGAGATTATATTAATAAATCAAGCAATCTTTCATGCTTATGATTTAACTATATTTTCATGAGGAATGGCATGTTTAAACTGTATGATTTTTTATGCAGAATATGTGTTTGGTGAGATCATTTGAAATTAAATCATTTGTTAAAATATTAATTACATATTGAGAACATGATTTTTGGTTTGCCTTTCATTATTTAAGTATAAAATCGTAGTTTTGTTTATTATAAGGCTTGTTGAATGACTAAAAGCCTTTTAAATTCGATTATATTTTTACTTAAATTAATGGATTATAATTAACTAAAAAGTTTGTATGAGTGATTCATGATCATATAGATTTAGAGGCAGGGTTAAGAATAACATATAATATATGTTTTAACAAGAATTGTCACCTAACGGATCTAGGAGTTACATGAGATGTGATTGATAAGAATATTATCTATCTAATTTAAGTTTAGTTGATTTGTTAATTGACTCAAGATCAATTAAATTTAAATAAGATCTTAGCCCAATAGAGAGATTAATCTTTTCAAATAATAGTGAGGGTTATTATTTTGAATAAAATAGTGAGAGAAACCAAATACATAATTAAAGCCATAATCTTATTTGGTTATCATGTCATATTACTTGGTTTTCATGCATATATATTTTGCTTTGAGTTAAAAAGTTATATTTGTTTAGTATAGCTGATACTAAGTATTAATGAACCAAATTTCATGAATATAGGTTAGGTTTGAGAAGAGTTCTCAAAGAGAGAAAAGGAAGTTATATGTTCATTATGCAATATTACTATTAATCCCTATTGAGGATTTCAGCGAGAAAGTTTGAGAAATATGCATGTCAATGTTATATATATGACAAAATGTGGTGACATTTTAAATTTTGAATAATTTCTCATAAACTTTAATGGTAATATTTAATATGCATGTCAACGCTATGATAGCATAACATAAATAGTTACATGGAGTAAAGTTGAAAGGTATAGTATCCTAATGGAATTGTCCCACTCAATTTAGCCTCCTAAAAGCATAAATATGGGCTAGAATTGAAGGCATTGACTTAGATATAATAATAGTTGTCATTAGATGAAAAATTAATCCTATGATTTTAAAATTAATTATATGATTTTTCTTGTCAATATATGATATAATAGAGTCATATATATTTCTAATTCATATTTTTAAGTATTTAATATTGAATTTATAGTCAACATTATTTCAATATAATTTAATGCATGGCAAAAAAAAGATTTTTAAGTAAAAGCAATTGATCCAAGTTTATATAAATAATTTTTAAAAGTTAGATCAAAAAAGACTTATACTTTACATTAGTGGTAAGAGTACAAAGTATGATACGTACACATATACATATACATAGACATATACATATACATATTGTCGATTGGAAAACAACTCCCAGTTTTATGCTCAAAACTACAAGTATACGGGTCATGACTTGTAGTAATAAGCAGATATCAATCCCATAAGGATTGTGCCTAGGCACCACTCAATTCAGATTAATCTTTATTTAAGAACCAAATTTTTTAACGGAAATAGTGTAACATCCTATTCCTATATTAAGGGTTAGAGCCCGGGAATACCATACATGAGAGATAACAATGAGGGATTAGAAAAATGCATTTCATACTCATGTATAAAATAGCATCATGTACGTGAGATTGATTATTGCACACAGTACAAAAATTTGTTCATACACTCAATTGACATTTTCGGGTATAAATGATTGTTTTAATGTGATTATGATGTGGATAGCGAATATTCTGTTCTGAAAATTGAGTTGGTGTGTTTTATTAGTGATTTAGAATTTTTGGTGAAATTTGAGAATTTTCTGAAATTTTGGGAAATTTTGGACTAGGAAAAATGCCAAGAGACGAAACAATTGATGAATAGTGGCAGAAATAAGTGTCAGATGGTAATAAAAATTTTTATGAATGACATTAGAATTTAATGAAATATGTCATTGAAAATTAGGAGTCAATTGGATTAGAAATTGGATTACAAATGGACTAGTTATTAAAAGGGCTAAGGAGGGACCATGGAAAAAGTGACATGTGGTGTCACTTGCCACACCACTTGTTTTAATATACGAAATCCATTAAGTGAAAGACCCACATTATGGTCTTTTACTTGTATTTTACAAGACATGCTTCATTTCTCCATCTTCTTATTTTTCTTCATCTTATTCATGTGCTCTTTTTTTTTAACTCATGACACCTCACTCTCACCTTCATCATGTTGACTTTTGTCCAACTTTTTTCACTTTGCTTCTTCAAGATTTATTGTCTTCTCCATCTTGTTATTAAAAGACCCAACTTACTCCACCTGAAAAGGGTGATGATCGTATATGTTGGAGGAGCTAGGGTTTCATGGTGATTGAAGAAGCTTTGGATTAATCAAGTAAGTTGGGTTTTAATCTTTGTGGGTAGTGTTAAATAAAACATTTTGATGTGTAATTTGAGAATAATGATCATGATAGTATAGTTAAATGGGTTGGGTGTGAATGAGGAAAAATCTGGGTATATTCATGTCTTGCCTTGATGTGTATCATAATTAATGATTCATAAATTGATGTAGAGATGATTTAGAGTTTGAATGAGTCCTAAATGGGGTATAATTGAAGAAGAAATGATGTGGATATAAGTTAGAAGTGATAGACTAAGCTAAAGAGATGAATTAGGAAGAAATTGTTGATGAAGTGTGCTGGAAATGTGTTAGATGTAGTGTTTCTACTGAACATGCATCGGTTTTTTGAACATATCTTGATCTACAGTTATCCAAATATGATGATTGTTGATTTGTATTAAACTAGATACAAATGGCTACAATTTTCATAAGAAATAGAGTTTGAATTCTGTCTCTAAGAGTTTTGAAAATAGTCTTGAAGTTGACTTTCAGATTTTGTCTCTGTTTCTGAATAGTGTGGAGTAAATTGTATATAACTTTTAGAATACTTGGACAAATTGTATGAACTTAGGTTCTTTATAATCTTAAGACATAGATGAACAATTGTTTAGAAGATGACTTTGTCCAAAAAAAACCCCATTTTCTAGGAGTAAAATGGAAGTGAAGTTTGGATTAAAAATAGAAGACAGAAGAAGGTGTGCATCGGCCAGAAGCAGGTCATGATAGCGACGTCGCGATCGCGACTCTGAATGGGCAACCGCAGAAGTCGTCGCGATTGTGACCCCGAAGTTGATACGCGGGAGATGCCTTCTAAACATGTATTGATTTTTTGATGATATCTTGAACTGTAGATATCCAAATGAGGTTATTCTTAATTCAGATTAAACTAGAGACATAATTCTACAACTTTCTTAAAGAATTCTAAATTTAATTCTATCTCTAAACTTTCAAATTTTGTTTCAAAATTGAGTCTAGATTGAGGTTATAGTACTACCCGAGATAGAAATTATGTCTTGATGTTTTCATTAAAAAATGAATAGATATGGGCTGAATCAGACAAAGGTGTCTTCACAAAAGTTGTAGTTTATTCTCTTATCTTTCAAATGGTACTAAGTTTGTAATTTTTAGATATCTGAGTTTAAAGTTATGAGTTGTACATTTTGAGAGTATGATCATGAACTAGCCAAAAGTTTAATTATGCACAGTCTGTGGTATTGTGAGCATAAATCATAGGATACTGAACTAAATTGAATGATCTTGGTATCATTAGAAACTTAAGAGATAGAAGAACAAGTTTTTAGAAGAAAGTACCCTTGAATTACTTCATTTTCATTATGATATTGATCATGGAAAGTTGACCCGAATGTGTGTCTTAGGAAAAATCTGAATTGAA
>JAOQMS010000180.1:34210222-34224230 GCA_027563885.1 Erythroxylum longipes
CCAAGGTCTGATGACATGTAAAAGTGAATGTGTAAAGTGAAATAAAGTGACTGATTGAGCATATATGACTGATGCATTTCATTACATGAAAGCATGAAACATAAAAACAGTTGTGACCAGAGTAGCCACCGAAAAAGAGCTGAAAGCTCAGATTATGAAAAAGAGCTTAAAGCTCAGAAAGTGTATAAGAGTCAAAGGCTCACTATGTAAAATGAGCCTTGTATGGATAGTTATTAATGATCCCGGTATCCATAATGGATACCGGACAGTTATAGGCACTCAGTCATAATAATAACAATTGAAAGTGAGTCTCATGAGCATTGCATATGCATTAGATATGTATGTGTAAATGATTGAAATGCACTGTTTAAATGGTTCAAATGTGAAATGTGAAATGTGAAATGTGAAATAAAAGAATAAGGTGTTAATTGATGCTACATGATGAATTAATGCAGTGATGAGAGTTTTGTGATGATTTACGCAAAATACAAAGATGTGAATTACATGTTATGTGTATTTATGTGATGTATGAATTGAGTGAACCATCGATGATGGTTACCTCATCTGAGTTTGCAAAACTTACCCAAAATTTGCAATATTTTTCGGGCTCAAAGGAGTTACCCCGTTCGGATAACGAGAGTACAGATGATGCATTTAAGTAAGAGGTAGAGGTCGGGATCAGTTCGTATCCACATTTGTACTTTCTTATTTTTGTATCAATTTGTATATTCCGTGATTTTCGTAAAATGTGTATTTGAACATTCTGTATATACTAATTTTCCAAATGGGAAATGTCTGTAAATGATTTTGTGATGTAATAACTTTTGAAATTGGAAAAGTTTTGTAAATGAAATTGATTAAAGTGTTTTAATAATTGTGATTTCAAGTTTTATGAAATAAAAGTTGGGCTAAATTTTGATTATTGATTTCCGCATACATTATTGTAAAAAATAAATATAAAAAAATACCAAGTTTTAAGTGTTTAACTACGCTAGCATGTCACCCTCGTGGGGTATGTTCTTGAATCACTCAGGATGTTGGGTATGTGTCTTGCGAGAGTGGGGTGCTATAAATAAACTGGAAAATTAAATTAAATTAAACAATTAACAAAACACAAACGGCAACTCAAAAATGCAGAAACTTGGAATTCAAGATTTTCACAAATAAAGATCACTTATTCCCTATCTTGTCTCCCTCTTATTTTGTTAATTGAATCGTGCCTCACCTAAGATGTCTTAATGTATTAACTACCCTCTCTCAAGGTGTAATTAATTGTCTCTAGCCAAATTAAATGGAGATGAATAAGCAATCTCTTAATCTACATAATCAATCCACCAATTCAACTAATTATAAAGTTATCATATGGATGATCAATTAAATTAGTAAAGATCTGTCTTTTAACTAATCAATTAACTTGATGATGTAGGTCTATAGAATGCCAACTCTCGTTGTACTACTCTACACAAATAACCTAACTCAATCTCTCAATATATTGCTATATATATATATATATATATATATATATTCAACATTTATCAAAAACATCTATCATTCAAATCAACAAAATAAGAGTTTAACAAGAAGTTCAAAAGTAATCTCTACAATTAAACTAGCCACTCATGATGTCAATAACATTCCCGACAATCAAATAATTCATCATACAAATGCTAGAAGAGAAAAAATGAAAATAAACTAAATGAATCAAACCCCTCCTCTTCTTAACCTGAATCTAGAAAATCCGATGTTGGTATGCTCTTTTCCCATTTATGGATGATACACCTTGAATCTCTACCTCTTTCGAAGCTCTAAACCTGTGTTTTTACTCAAGGGGGCAAGTCTCACACGAAGCTCTTTCGTCCATAAGGGTTTATAACCTTGTATAGTCCAGAAAACCTTCAAAAATAAGTGAACCCCCGCGTACATCTTCCGATTAGACATCCCACGATCGTGGGAATTGGCATGAAACCCTCGATCGTAGGTTCTTGCATGATAATTCTTCCTCTTTTCTTCTCCTCTCTTGGTCTCTAGCTCAATCGCAAATGTGGCCAACCTCCATTCCTACATCAAAATGATCAATTTTTACCCTAAATCAACATCAAACATGAAAGAACATAATGAAAATCAAACTAAACAAAAGCATACAAAATAAATCCTAAAACACAATAATAATAATCTATTATGTAAGAAACATATGTCAAATTCTTAGAAAAAAGACAAACTAATGCACAACTATCAGATATACATATACATAATCTTTTCACTGAAGGTCAACCCATGTAATAACAATTCACAAAATGATCAATACTTGTAGTTCATTATATTTACTATTAATTTTATATAATATAGTAATATATATTGAATGAAATATTGATTTAAAATTTTGAAAAGTTAAAAAAATGTTTCAATATAAATAGAAATTAAGCATTGAGAATATTGAAACACTTTGATGAGATCGATGTAGTGAGATTTAAAATTTTTATTTATCTATAGGAATGAGAATCTCTAGTGAATACTTTATAACTAGGTTATATAATAGTATAGATTTGTGTAAGAAGGAAAATACAATATGAGATATTGTGTAATGCAATATTTATTCCATCTATAGTTAAGCTTAGTACAACAAATTACCTTTGAAATTTCCAATTACATTAATTAACAAGATTTCATATTAGATATATAATGGTAAGACTTTAAAAGAGTTAAAGTTAATGATTTTATGATATGATACTTAATTGAAGCATGTACTATCGAATAAGTTTAGAACTAAATATGATAATATAAGGTTATGAGATATCTAAAATATTGGATATAATCTTATAAACCCGTGGAAAAAAAAGTTTGCATCCAAATGGAACTAGTACCTTTATTGATAAATTTGATGTATAGTCAAAAGTTTATGAGATGTTGAAATATCCAATTTCATAATAAATTCAAATAATTTGTTTTAGAGATGATTGTGGATTTACCATATATGGAAAAAAAGCTAGTGGGAATATAGTTATACCCTTCAATGAAAGTGTGTAGGAAAATATTGCTCATATAGAATAAAAAGTTCATATTTTTAATTATTGAATATATGATAATCCATAAAAAACTTATTGGATGTGAAAAGATAACAACTTAATTGTAGAAATCATATCTATAGAGATAGATAGATACGAAAGTTGTAAAACTATTTTAAGTTCAAGTACATATATAATGTACTACAGGTGTTAGTATTTGAGATATATAATACTTATAAAGTATTGATTATTCTAGATATGAGTTAATATCAAGGGTATATAGATATTTGTTATAAGTAAGTATAATTACTTAGAACAATATTATTTTGAGACTGAAAAGGTGTCAATGTAGCATTAATTGCTAATCAAGTCATAATAATTTTTATTAAATAAAAATGATTATTTATATTAATAAGTTCTTTAATGAAAATAATATAGTTCCTTACAGTATTCAGACGGTAATATACTATGGAATATTAGAGCTAAGGCATCATTAAAGATTCAATAATGTATTTAGGTAATTTTTCTTAATTATGATGACAATTAAGATAAAAGTTATAAGATTCAACCAAGTAATCACTATGGAGATTCTTGTAAAATTCTCTAAGTAAATTTTTGTCCTGACATTAACATGATCGTCAGATGGTAATATGTTATAAGATACTTAAATGATTGGCTTAGTGTAAATAGGAGATTACTGATTTATGTTCTACAACCAATTGGTTGGTTGTCGTTTAATGAAATAATTATTTAAAGGTTTTATTTATCTTATACATATTTACATAGATATGATAAAGTCCATAGGAAAAATATACATTGCAACAAAATTACAATAAGATCGTAATTATGATATTTATATTGAATTTATATATTATCCATAAATAATTTATAATCATTGTTCTATTATGAATGGACATTAATAGAGTGTAAAAAGACTAGTATATATTATGCTTCTTTCTTATAAAAGTAGTCATTCACATAGCCTAAAGTATGAAAAGGATTACATAAATGTGAGGGTGCTTATCAGAGAATAAGTTTACTGAGTTAGCTTATTACGAGGAACCTGAATGGAATAGTACATATGTTTAAGTAGATTTTCTCATTATAACAGTTGTCTAATTGATCCTTAGACTAGAAATTACTAAAGATTTTCATATGATTACTATATTTTGATGCTATTCATAACTTATTTTATTTGGGATAGATAACTCAATAGTACTTAAACATATTATGAACTATCCGGAGATAGTTGAATAAGTTAATAAAGGATTTATTACTGTAAAATAACTAGAGAGAATATTCTACTAACCTTTATTAGTAATGATTAAAGGAATTATCTGACTAGAGTAAATTTAGAGTTGAAATGTGTTTTCAGACCTTAATTATAAATCAACTACTAATTAGTAAGAATGAACATAATTGAATTTAAAAGAGTAGACACTAATTATACACTATATGTCCAATTAGAACATTAGATGATGAAAGAATTAAATTAGACATAATAACCATATAAACATATTAAGTCAAACCACTTTGACATGCTTGATATTTAGGTCGACATGGCATGTTGTTCGATATTAATTTTGATCTATGATTATGAATTGTTTAATTGAAAATTTAAAGAAAAATTAAAAGGATTTTTAATTTATTTAATTCTAATTACAAATTAAAATTAAAATTTTTCATTATTGCTAACATATTAGAAACCTAATGACTCATATATTAAAAAAGGTTAAAAAATAAAATTTAATTTAAATTAAGATGAACTTAGTTATGAAGTTTGAGAAATTTCAGGGATTAAATATGAGATATTTAATTTGATTTAAATTAAATTATAATTATAAATAGTGTTAGATTTTAATTATAATTATAAAGTTAATTTTTAATAAAAAATTATATTGTCTTTCACTATAAATAGGAAAAAGGTAAAAAGGAGCTACCACTTTTATCTTTTCTTCTCTAAGTGTTAAATTCTTTTTTTACTATGTAGATGCTATTAAAGCTTAGACATGTGGACAATTTGTGGTTACAGTTTATTTTCTTAATTATTAAATTAATGAAATTTAATAAAATTTAATTTTTTGTTACCCCAGTGATTAAATCACGATTAATTTTCTAATAAAAATACCAAACTTTTTCAAGAGAAATATTATTGACATGTTCTAGTGATTAATTTTTATTAAAATTTTAACCATACTGTAATTTGGTTTTTAAATAAAAAAGTCTATAAATTATTATAGTTTCAAACATTGTTTAGAATAACATTCCGTACCACCGGTACTGTACTGGCTAAAAACCGGAACAGTATCTAAGGACTGTTTTGCAAAAAACAAAAAAAAATTATTCTAAACCACCCCCACCCCGACAACTGCACGCATCCTCTGCTAATTTGATTTTTTTCTCTCTCTCAGACTCACCTCACTCCTCCATCCTCTCTCTATCTCACGCTCTCATCTTATCTCCACTCTCTCTCTCTCGTTCTCCTCTCCATCTCCAGCGGTGTTCCTCCCTTTCCGGTGACAAGACAACCATGAGACACCGCACCACACGACTGTCATCTTCAGATCTTCCTCCACCATGCAAACCCACCACCACCAAGCCTCGTCCAGACCTCCATCAGGCTTCAGCCCTCCTCCACGAGGACCACCACCGCACCATGCCATCAGCTACTCTCCTCCAGTCCTCCATGAATCTGTAGCTACCGGATCTAAAATAATACCAGATTTAAACCCAACCTGATTTGAAAACCAATTGTGAATTTGTTTGGGTGTTTTTTCACTTTTCAATTGAATTTTTTCTGCTTAACTGTATTTGTGTTATGATTGTGAATGGGTTGGACTTGGAAGTTGGAATGAAATTGTGAATGGATTTGTGATTTATCGTTAGTTGGATAATGGTTTTGGTTTTGGTCCATTTTTGTGGTTCAATTGATACTTAATGTCTTGATTTATCTTAAATTTTTTGGTCGTCATCTTAAATTTTTTGTTCGTTAAAACTTTGAAATGCATAGCATGCATCATGCATAATTTAAAAGTTAGAAACTCTTTCAACTTAACTTATAACTTTAAAACAAAGAATGTAAATTGTAAAGAATTCAAAGTAAATAATTAATTGACATATTCTTAAAATTATTGAAATGGTATTTGGATATTGGGTAAATAATTAATTGAGTATAATAATAATTTAGTAGTGGTCTTGTGGAAAGGCCTAAGAGGAAGTTTTGTAATTGTAATTATTATATAGAAAAGTAGCAAAAAATGTAAAAATCTATATCTCTAAGTTGTCTTTAATCTTTATCCCAAAATTGTTCCATCTCATCAAGGATTCAAGTCTCTTGCATATTCACCTTTATTTATCCCAAAATTAGTCTATCATGTAGTCTTTGCATATTTAAAATCTTATTTTCTTATTATTCCATTTTTATCTCATTTATAGTACCTTAGAATTATATCTCCGATTAAGTGTGAAAGTTTTTAGTTTATCTTAATGAAAACAATTACTCAACTTGTGCATTCCATTTCAATATATTTATTAAAGGCAAGGATTTATAAAGATATATTGATGACATTAACTACATTCCTGAAAAAACAAGCATAAAGATGAACACCCTAAGTGAAGTTAAGGATGTTCAAGTCATGACTTGAATTTTTGGATTCATTAAGCCATCATCTTAAATCTTTGAACGGTACTTCAATTTTAAATTTAGCATGAATCTACTACTCTCTAATAGGAAAGTCCATATATTTCTGAATTTTACTCTAGTTTTATAAATCCTTACTTCTTTAGGCTTAGCAGTTAGCACTACTAATTTTGTTGATGAAACTACTAAGGGATTAATTTCTTACAAAACTAATGTCTTCATTTTTATTACAGATAAATGGAAGAAAGTTCAAGTACTCATAATCAAACTACTTCAAGAAAATATAATGATCCAGCATGGGCTCATACTGTATTGGTCTCAAGTATGAAGAATCATACAATTTGCTTGTTTTGTAACAAGCATTTGAAAAGTGTAGGAATCACCTTACTAAAGAAGCATTTAGATGGGATTAAATAAAACCCTAAAAAAATAAGTCATGATGTGAAGTCGCAAATAAAAATATTGCTTGAAGAATATCAACATGAAAAAGATAGAAGGGAAAGGTTGATTTTTAAAATTGGTAATAGAAGTTCGTTTGCTGGTTTTTGTGGTGATAGTGAAAATGTTTAAAGCGGTAGTGGTACTGGTATTGGTACTGGTAGTGTTCCATCTCAGGCTCAGGAAGAAGTGAATGTACAACTGGATCTGATGTCAGGAAAAGAAGAATGCAGGTGACTAGATTTTTTACACCATGAACAACTCCTAAAGCTTAACCTTGAATTCGTAGTGCAATATAATTGACCAATATGGCTCCTAATGTTGGGATGGCAGTATCTAGATGGTGGTATGATACAGTTTCATCATTCAATACTTCTCAATCTTATTATTATCAACCTATGGTGGATGCAATAGTCTCTTACGATCCAGGATGCAAAGCTCTTTCGATTGATAACTTAAGAGGTAAACTTTTGAGTTGTTCAGTTTCTAAAATTAGAAGTTATTTTGCATAAAGAAAAGTGAATTAGGATACTTTTGGGTGTTCAATCATGTGTGATGATTACAAAAATAGGAGACAAGGGCTTATTATTAATTTTTTGGTTTATTCTACAAATGGATAAATGTTTTTGAAATCTATTGATGAATTTGGCCTTATTAGAAATACTGATAATTTGTTTGAGATATTTGATGAATTTGTGAATGAAGTAGGGCCAGAAAACATTGTTCAATTCATTTCTGACAATGATGCCGCTCTAAGCGGCAGGAAGAATGTTGGACCCTGAAAATTTCTTAGAAAATTTCGAGCAGTACATGAGAAGTGTGGATAGGTTCATGTGTTTGCTTTGGTGATTTTGGTAGTGAGAGACTATGAAATTGGCAGAATTAGGGTGAAAGTGATGAAGAACACGGATATATATATATATATATATATATGTATGTATGTTCTGTTATGGGTGTTCATGATTAATCTGGACTATAATATCTATATAGATGATATGGAGTTGAAAATGAAGTAGAGAAGATGATCTTGTATGAGTTATGATAGGGGGGAGGGGGAAGATACGTGCATTTCATAGCCTGCTGGGTACTTAGAAGTCACCTGTGACAATAGATTGATACCCCCAGTCAAGGATATTGTTAATAATTGCTCTATATATAAGTTAATATGAATAATATTCAAATATTCAAACTATATTCGAAGTATTCCTTTTGATGGTACCTTTTTCTATACAAATATTGAATTCTCTTCGTCTGAGGATTAGTTAAGCCAAGAATAATGTTAAGACTTCTGTACACATCCCCTTTTAATAGAAGCTACTGTTATTTCGACGGCCTGACTAGTAATGTTATTTATATTATATATTGCGGCTATCACACCAGAAAGTCGTGCATGCAAGAAATATGACTTAGCTCTTCGGGAAAAAGAAAAAATTACTATAGGAACGTGACCAGATTTATTTGCTTTTATTTTTTACAAAAGCGACAAGAGTTTTTCCTTTTCCTTTTCCTTGTAAATGTGGTTAATTCGTTTTTCTGACTGTCTACAATTAATTCAGAAATTGCAGGTATCTCATCTCTTTAAAAGATAAAATTTGCTTTCCGAAATTTTATGGTGTGAGCTAATTAATGTATGATCACTTGAGATATATAAAAATAAGAACTGGGTGGAATTGATAAACATATAACACAAACATTCACTGCTTTGCATTTGATTTGACCGGCTGTATTCATTGTATAGAAGTCTTAGTAATGCCATAGCTACATTAAACACCCAAAATTAGCACGTTTTCAAGTGTGTAATTCTAGTGGCATTGGCTTTGCTTACGCACGTGAAGAATGTCTTCAATTATTAATGTCTATGTCACTCTTGTTTGAATTTTGTTGCCTCCTACATCTGACACCACTTTCCGAAAGTTGACTTTGTGTTTATTTAAATTATTAAGTTTTCCCATCATTTGTCTTATGTTTGAGTTTATTCATAATCTTTTATTTTTATTCCCACGGTTGTCTGCTAGACAACTTTAACATTCAGTATAAATGAGAGATTCACATGATACTGTTCCAAATCTGTAAATTCATAATTTAATTTCCTAATATCGTATACATATATAACAACACAGAGATATATACGTATACACAATTGATGACTATTGTGATAGAATGATAAATGGAAAATCGCTCTAATTAATTAATACATACCACAATCAATTAACAATTCAATTATGCCCATCAAACAAATATAGGAAATTAAAGAAATGCCTCTCGGTAGTTTTTCTACTTCTTCTGTCATTTGAGAACACTAGGGAATCACGTTCAAATGAAAATTCTATTATTATGCGCGTGAAACCAAAGATGTGGGTACCGTGTTATACTTGTCGAAAAATAGTACGGTGCATACTTATTTCGTACTATTAATTGATACCGGTCAGAAATATTTTGGGACTAAAATGTAATTTTTTAAAAAATATTGGACTAAATTGTAATTTTTATAAAATTTAGTCCAATATTTTTAAAAAAAACCTAACTATTGAACCCACTCTTCCTTAACCCGACCCTCCCCCACCACCAACCCAACAGCCTGGCCTACTTCTACTTTCACTCTCCCTGCCTCGCTAGCCTTGCCTCGCCAGTTGCTTGGCCTCACCTCACCTTACAAGTCACTTTGCCTGCGCAGTTGCCTCACGGTCCCGCCTTTACCATTGTTGCTTATTCAAGCCTTAAGATTGCAATTTTCAATTGCCAGTCGCCTCAAGCTATGTTGAATTTCTGATTCAACCATGAACAATTGAAATTTTGAAATGTGTGCAATGTATTATGTTGAGTGTTGGCTGCTGATTTGTGTTGTGTTGTGTTGCTTAGTGTTGAGTGATGAGTTAATTCATAATTGAGTAGTTATTATGTGAGTGAGTAACTTAATTGTGAGTGACTTAATTATGAGTTGCTGAATTGTGACTTGTGAGTTTGAAAATTGCATTTTGGAAATTAAGGATAGTAAATAGATAAGTTTGTTTTATCTTAATTTTGAAAATTAAGGAATAAGATTGAGGATTTTATATAGAATTATAGTATTTGAAATTTGGACTTTGGACTTTGAACTTTTGGATATGTTTTGTCATTTGTGTTATTTGGATTATGAAAATTGGGGATTCAATCATTCAATACAAAATTAAAGTTTATGTTATTGTTTCAAATTTGAGAATTATTGAATCAAATGTTGGTCTTTATTGTAAATTAGGTTATATGTTATAAATTGACGTCTTAATATACAAAATGGGTTAGTTAATTTGGGTTGAATTGTATGATTATAGGAATTAAGTTAAAGATGTGAGTTTATGTTTGAATATACATAAATGTGTTATATTTATGACTTTATGATTAAATTATGTGATTACACAAATTAAGTTATAGATATGACTTATGACTTATGAATTTATGTTTAAATTATGTAATCACACAAAATGAGTTATAATTGTGAGTTATAGTTGAATTATATAATCATACAAAACGATTATAATAGGGACTTCATGATAGAATTATGTAATTACACAAAATGAGTTATAATTGTTCTTTGTGACTTTAGATAGAATGTGCTTAATCATCAAATTTTCTTAAGAAATTATTTATATAAGTTTATAAAAGTCACTTGCATTTATATATCAATTGATTATTTAGAAATTGTTATTGTTTTATGTCTTGTTATTATCATACACAACTTGATTTTGATACAAAGTTATTAATTTAATTTTAATATGTGTTTTCCTTTATTTTTACAGATAAATGGAGGAAAATTTAAGTACACCTAATAATTCAGTTGCTTTAGATATAGGAAAATTCGATGAGTTAGCTTGAGCTTATGCTAGATTGGTTCCTAGAATGAAGAAATATTTGTTTGTATTATAACAAGAATTTTAAAGGTTGGGGGAATCACTAGATTAAAGAAATATTTCGCTAGGATCAAAGGTGATGTGGAGAGTTTTAAGAAAGTGAGTCATGATGTTAAATGACAAATGAAGACTTTTCTTGAAGAGTATAAGCATGAGAAAGATAAAAGGAAAAAATTGAACTACGAAATTGGTACTAGAAGTTCTTTTATTGGTGTTCATGATAATAGTAGAAATGTTGAAGGTGGGAGTATTATTACCCAGCAAGAAAGAAATATTGCACCTAATGTTAGGAAAAGAAGAAGATAGGTGTTTAATTTTTTTACACCACGAACAATTCCTAAGCTCAACCTTTAATTCGTAATGCCTTACAATCAAGAGAAGCTGCTCATATTCTGGACATAACAATGGCTAGACGATGGTATGATTCAGGTATAACATTCAATGCTATCCAATCTTATTATTATCAACCTATGGTAGATGTTATTACCTCTTACGGTCTAGGATACAAAGCTCTTTTAATTGATGACTATAGAGGCAAGCTTCTAAACTGCTTTGTTTATGAAATTAAAAGCTATTTGGATGAAAGAAGAATGATTTGGGCTCCTTATGAGTGTTCAATCATGTGTGATGGTTGGATAAATAGAAGACATTAGCCTAGTATTAATTTTTTGGTTGATTATGCAAAGGGACAATGTTTTTTAAGTCTATTGATGCATCTAGCCTTATTAGGAATGTTAATACTCTATTTGAAATATTTGATGAAGTTATGAATAAAGCTTAGCCAGAAAATATTATTTAGTTTATTACTAATAATGATTCCGCTTATAAAGTAGCTGAAAGAAAATTGTAAAGCAAGTATAATTCTTTTTAGTGGATTCCTTTTGGTGTACATTGCGTTGACTTGATTTTGAAAAATAAAGGAGATGCTAGATATTTTCCTATTATTGATGAGACTGTGAAAAAATAAAAAGGTGACCAAGTTCATTTACAATCATGTATAGGTATTAAATTTAATGAGAAATGATTTCACCAATTGTAGGAATCTATGTTGTTTTGCTATTACAAAATTTACAACTAATTTCTTATCATTTTATTATTTTATTATAACGAAGAAAGAGTTGAGACAAATGTTTATAAGTGCTAAGTGAGTTGCATCTCACCATGCTAAGTCTAATATTGGATTAAAGATTTCTAGAATTATAATTAAAGATAATATATTTTGGTTCCAATGTCAATTTGTCATTCGAGTTGGTTAGACTTTGGTGATGGTACTTTGTCTAGCTGATAATGATCATAAGGCAACAATGTGTTATTTTTATGATGCCATGGAGAGGTGAAGGAAGCAATCAAGGACAATGTGAAAAATAAGCCTTATTTGTACATACCTTATCTTGCAGACATCAATGAGAGACGAGAAAGATAACTTTATTCTCAGTTGTTTATAATCGGGGAATTTTTAAATCCTAGTGTCTATTTCAGACCAATTTTTATAAAGAAAGCAAAAGTTAATAAGGGAATGCTATTAACTATTACAACAATTCCCATTAGATGATTAAAGATCTTCTAAGCTTATGAATGGATATTTATAAGGATACTTCTAAAGCTTTTGGGATGCCAATTTCTATTTGTCAAAGCAACAAACTTAATCTAGGTATATATATTTTTTCAATTTTGTTACTTGTTTAAAATTAATCATTTCTTTATTTTCTTTATAATGCTAATTTTGTTATCTTACGATTACTTAATGGGACCAATTTAGAAGTGGTATTCTACAATTGAAAATGTTTGTAATTTGAATTTTAAGTCAATATGTGAGTGCAATAGAATGTGAAAGGATTTGAAGTATATTTGAATTCACCCATTATAAGAAAAAGAAATAGATTGAAGGACAAAAGATTGAATGACTTAGTCTTTGTTTGATATAATTTAAAGTTTCAGGAAAAGTATGTTATTATCATTATTAAGTTGGATATAATTTCTTTTTATTTCTTAATAATTTAATTTTATTGTTTACTAAGACTCTTAATAAAACAAATAGTTTAGATCCAATTTACTTTAATCATATCGCTCTTTTGACAGATTGAGTTTATGAGAAACTAAGTTTGATAGATAAAAATGATTTGGATGATAATCTTGGATGAGAAAGTATTCACATGTCATTTTGTGCAATGAATTTGAATGATGATGATAATGGGGATCCTCTCAATGATAAGAATTTTATACTAAAGGAGAATTAAGGTTTATGCGATTTAAGTGAGTATTTGATTTAATAAATTTCCAGGTTTATATTTCTCCCATTCTTTTGTTTTCACTTATATTTGATGTATATGTTAAATTCTCCATATACATTATGCAATATAAATGTAATTATAGATGTTTTTGTTTCAGGCTTCACTTCTAGTTAATTGTTTTCTCGACATGCTCTCTTGTCATAAATTATAATTGCTAGAGAGTCATGGATATTTATTATATTTTCTATTTGATGTTATATAATAAAATTGTAACATTTTAAATATATTATATTGTCCTTAATTTTATATTTATATGATGATTAAATGATCTTTTTTATATTAATTGTAGTTATTGTTTATATATGAAATATGTGAAAAGTAATATTAATAAAAATAAATAGATTGTTGTTGCTTTAAATTTCTATTATTATAATTTTTGAAGATAAGGTTGATATAAAATTATAAATTATTATAGTAGAGACTATTTTATAATTTTTTTTATAAATTTAAAGATTATTTTATAATTTTAAAAAAATCAATCGGTACCAACATTGTGTGAAACTGCCATACCTATCATGGTCCCCATTTTAGTTGAATGACTAGATCTGGGAGAATTGGGACAATTCAATAAGAGCAACTCCAACCCTCCTCCAAAATGGAGGAGAATCGGCAGATTGGAGTGAAAAACAGGGGACTCAGGCTTCTCGGACTCTGACTCCTACCTCTGCTTTTTGTTGAATCTCGATTGAAATCATCTCCTTCGGCTCTGCTAAGTCGCTAAAAAGAGACTCTCTTTCTCTGATTATTGATACA
>JAOQMS010000180.1:34224938-34239627 GCA_027563885.1 Erythroxylum longipes
ATAATTATTTTAAGGATTAATTTCATATTTATAAATTTTTTCATTATATATTTATAATTTTATAATTATTTACTTATAAATAAATATTTTTAACCAAAATTTTTAAAAATATCCATTAGAAAATTTCAAAAGAATATGTTGAGAATATTCTTTTTTGATGTGAAAAATAGAGTTGTGGGTTGGAGTGAAAAATACTGTAACATCTCTAAAATAAAAGAAACTTTACTCTATTTTAAAAGAATGGGTTAGAGATGGCCGGAAGTGACAAAAAAGCAAAAATCAGCAAGTAGCTGTTTGTAGGCACCTTAAAATTGGCGCATTCCTTGACGCTTGTGGACAGAAAGCAGACTATTTGGTGGCCCTAAAACAAGAGAAAGGTTGCAGCAAAAGCTTACCCACAATAGAATTTTTTCGGGAAATAAAATTCAAGATATTAGATATATATTCAATATAAGCATTTGATAAAATATTAGTTTATTAATTACATCGGATAAGCTAATATTTCGGATAGACGCCGAGTTTCAACCACTTCCCTGTGTACTAGTTAGAAATGAGTCTAAAAACAGCACAAGACAAGTTCATATTTATTAAGAAGAGGTTGTATAGTTTCACTCTTATTTCTTTATTATAGTGTTCAGTTTTCTTTTTTTAATTTTTCTTTCTATTTTTAAATAAAAATTATTGATTATTTTCTGAATATATATTTGATTATCAATATATTATATAATTATACTTTTATTATTGGCAATAATTAAATATTAAATAAAAAAGAGAAAATTTAAAAATAATTAAATATAATAAACTAAATTTTGCTTATATATATATATACACATATCAATTATTAAAATAAATTTTATTTGAAATTTATCTTTTAATATATTTTAAATTTTAAAACATATTTGTTAAATAATTTATCAAATTTCATAATAATTTTATTTTAAATTAATTATAAAATTATAATCACCATATTAGTCATACTTTTATTAATAGTTAATAATATATAATTAAATAATATATATTTGTTTGATAGTAAAATAGGATTGTAATAAAATGAAAATAAAAAAACTAATTTTTACTAAAATAAGAAAATATAAAACAAAAACTCACTTTATTAAATTAAAAATTAAAACGAGAACAACCAAGTTCTAAATGTCTGGGCCACTATACTTATATGCCAATTCATATTTCTATATACTGAAATATAATATTCAATTTAATAGCAAATATGATTAAGAAATTGAAGACATGTCTAAATAAATTATCTTTTAAGAATAAAAATCCTTATAATTAGATAATTTCAAAAATATAATTTAAGAAAATGTTATAATAATTATATAAAATCAAAATTATTATACTAATAACTATCTAAAATTTGAAATCTAATTCATATATGATTATTTAAGACAATATTCAAAAGCACATGTATTAAAAAAGATGGTGTAAATTATTATATATGGACTCATAATTATTGTATTTCTATTTTTAGTTTCTTGATTTTTTCTCTTATTATATAATTGAAAAATAGAAATTTGATTTATAAAATCCTTGGTTTTAAGTGAAAGAGAAAGATTCATGGACCCATCCAACCCACCATGACCCGGCCCACTTATTCTGACCCGACCCTATAATGAAACGCTTTACTAAACTTGTTTTCTATTTCCTTAACATTGAACCGAATAAACAGAACTACGTCCACCGTTCGATGCTTACCCCGAAATGATCCAGACTGTTGACGGAGCCAAAACCAACAGCAAGAACCGAAAAACCGTGTTTGATTAAACCCTTATCGCATGCTCCAATGCTCGATCACGTTACTCTTAAAACTCTAGTTTATTTGTTTGTTTCTGTTTGGCTGCTAAAAAACCGTTGGGAAAATTCTCCAAATCTTCAATTCTTTTCATGATCAGGGGTAGTTGGTTGTTCAGTTTCAAATGTTTCTTGTTTTCGTTTTTATTTTTTATATGCTTGCAGTTCCAAATTTTCAATTCTTTACTTTCATAGTTGAGTTTCTGTGAAAATGACTTGCACTTCCGCTGTCATGTAGGAGACCAACAAAGATATGTCTTCTGATACTGCAAAGGAAAACGCATCTGTGGTTGATTCCTCGGTGACTGAATGGAAGCATGACATTGGGAACTCTGATGGTTTGGGTAACAATTGTTGTGCAAGTTCATTGGAATCATATTGAAGCTCTATGTCGCATCTTGTTTATGTCAAAGCTTAATTCATGTCAATGATTAATAGGGCTAAGACAATGTTAGTGGCCTGAACATTTACCATTTATACAGCGTAAAGTGGTTGATTTGAGGCTTGCTCCTCCCTCTAGTGCTATATAGGGTTCAAATTTTTATTCTTATTCCATTATTGTGTTAGCTCCAGTAGCTCAACTGACAGTAAGTTCAAAGTTCACCGAAACACCCAGTACCTCAAATTACAGGTTGTAACCTGTATCCAGGTATTGGGAAATATCCAGCTGGATATCTCCTAGATATTATTGACTCCTAACAGGTAGCAAATCAGATTAGTTAGGATATTATGTATAGATATTAGGATATTATGTACAGTACCTATGTATTGATCAATGTGAGAATAATATACAACTGTTCAGAATTTCTGCATGATATATCAGAGCCATACCTGAACAGTCCTAAACCCTAGCCACCACCTACTGTCTTTAATCCTACTACTTGAACAGTCCTAAATCCTAGCCGCCACCTACTGTCTCTAATCCTACGAATCCATGTCAACCATGTCCGACATTGGTTAATCCTCTAACCCATATCGTCGAACACCTCCTCCTCGTAATATTACCTCAGATTCTCATTCCATTCAGATCACTACTATACGACTTAATGGAGAGAATTTTCTTCGTTGGTCCCAATAAGTTAGAATGTACGTCCGTGGTAGAGGCAAGATTGGATATTTGATTGGTGACAAAAAGGAACCTACGGCTGATGATCCTACAGACGGAATATGGGATGCTGAAAATTCTATGGTGATGACATGGCTGGTAAATTCTATGGAGGAGGATATTAGCTCCAACTATATGTGTTACCACACAGCTAAGGAGCTATGGGACAACGTGAATCAGATGTATTCTGTTTTGGGAAACTAGTCTCAAGTGTATGAACTAACTCTCAAATTGGATCCACCAAGGTGAGGATATTGTTACTAAGTACTTTAATTCTTTGAAACGTTTGTAGCAAGACTTAGATTTGTTTAATGACTATGAATGGAAATTCCTTGATGACTGTAACTATTTTTGGAAAACAGTAGAGGATAACCGAATTTTTAAGTTCTTAATTGGACTTAATGTTGAATTTGATTAGGTTAGAGGCAGGATTATTGGAAGACAACCACTTCCTACCATTGGAGAAGTCTTTGCAGAAGTCTGACGTGAAGAGAGTAGACGGGTTGTGATGCTTGGCAAACGAAATCCTACACCTACTATTGAAAACACAACATTAGTTGCTGGGAATACTACAGTCGTACTAAGAAGACTGAGGAAAAGTCACGGGTTTGGAGTGACTATTGCAATAAAGCATGGCATACTCGTTAAATATGTTGGAAACTCCATGGAAAGCTTGGAAATTGGAAGGGATCACATGAAGGAAATTTTAATAGAACTTCTTCAACTCACTGTGAATCACGTAAAATCCCATCAGCACATGAGGGGGATGCTGGATAGTTCTCTCAAGAGCAGATTAATTACATTTTGAAGCTACGGAAACCCAAATTTGAATCCTCAAGTGCTCCTAATGCTTATGTGGCGCAAACTGGTAGTGATTTTAACGCCTTATCATGTTCCTTTTCATACAATTTTGCTACTTGGATCATTGATTCAGGAGCATCTGACCATATGACTAGTTCTTCTAATTTATTTCATAGTAATGACCCCTTGTTCTAGCCATGAAAAAATCTGTATTGGAAATGGATTATTTTCTACTGTAGCTGGTAAAGGTTCAGTGACTCTATCCTCGAATATCCACCTTAAATCTGTCCTACATGTTCCAAAACTAACTTGTAATCTGCTATCTGCGAGCAAACTAGCCCATGACTCTAATTGTTCCATTACATTTCTTGACTCATATTGTGTCTTTCAGGAACTAACTTCGAGGAAGATGATTAGCAATGCTAAGTTGATAGATGGTCTCTAGTACTTCGTTGATGACAACTTGAAGAATAAAGAAGTTAATGGCTTAAGTAGTATTAGACCCTGCTAAAGAGCAGATTTTGCTTTGGCATAATAGATTAGGACATCTTAATTTCTCTTACCTCAAAAGACTATTATCTTATTTGTTTAAATTTGTGGATTGTTCAAAACTTAATTGTGAGCATTGCATTTTATCCAAAAGTCATAAGATTTCTTACCCTACAAAACCATATCAACCCTCCAAACCATTTTACTTAATTCATAGTGATGTTTGGGGTCCATCCCGTGTTAAAACCCTTACTTGAAAAAAATGGTTTGTAACTTTCATTGATTATCATACTCAGTTATGTTGGGTCTATTTGATTTTTGCTCAAATTTTTCAAAATTTCTATACCATGATTGAAATTCAATTTCACACATGCATTGATATACTTCACTGTGACAATGGTATCGAGTATTTTAATGAAGTCCTTGGAAAATTTCTTAAGTCTAAAGGCACTGTTCACCAATTTACGTGTGTTGACACTCCTCAACAAAATGGTATTGTCGAGAGGAAAAATAAACATTTACTAGAAGTCTCTCAGTCCATTATGTTTACAATGAATGTGCCAAAATACCTTTATGGTGAGGCAGTTTTGACTGCATCATACTTAATTAATCGAATGCCTAGCCGTGTTTTGCATTATGCTACGCCCTTAGATGTGTTTAAACGATGATTTCCTAAAAATAGACTTTACTCTACTCTTCCTCTTCGGGTCTTTGGGTGTATTGTATATGTTCACAATTCAACTAAGGGAAACTCCAAACTAGATCCAAGAGCTGAAAAATCTGTCTTTATTGGGTATACTCCTAGTCAACGAGGTTACAAGTGCTATAATCCTTTAACTCAAAAAATTGTTGTCTCCATGGATGTCACATTCTTAGAACATTAAAAAATTTTCCTTCAGGGGGAGAACTCTAATGAAGTAGAAAATTTTTGGGCCATTACACCTAACCCCCTACCCACTGTCATTATTGATTATAATATAATTCTTTATAATGAAGCCAAAGATACTACTTCTAAGTTGTCCATGCCGGGAAATCCCAGTTCAACCACAGGAGGAGAAATACGACTGTCCGTTCCTAAGGAACGAAATACTGAGCTTCGTGTTTATACTAAGAGGAAGACTCGATTGAGAAGTAGAGAACAAACTACAATGCATGGCCTCTCAAATCCTTCGGAGAATGAACCTGGGAACAATTCAGGTAACCCTTCTACTATTTTACCCCTTATTATACCTAGTAATGATCAATCTATATCTACTGACCCACAAATTACTAGTGATTTTTCTACTGATCTCTCTGCTGATAATGACCTACCCATAGCATTTAGAAAGGGGAAATGGGCTTGCACCAATCATCCCATATCAAAGTACCTATCTTATGGGAAACTATCACACACACATAAATCATTTATCTCTAAAATCACTAACCTGTTTGTGCCAAGAAACATTCAGGAAGCACTTCAAGATCCGGGTTGGAGATCAGTTGTTATGGAAGAAGTAAATGCACTTGAGAAGAATAAAACTTGGGAACTTGTGAATTCCCCTAGAGATAAAAAGCTGGTAGGTTGCAAATGACTATTCAATGTTAAGTCTAAGGCTGATGGTAGTGTGGAAAGGTTGAAAGCAAGATTAGTTACTAAAGGGTTCACTCAGACCTATGGCATTGACTACCAAGAGACATTTACTCCTGTTGCAAAGGTAAATACAATTTGGGTATTACTATCCTTGGCTGTAAATTTTGAGTGGACTTTACGTCAACTAGATGTAGAAAATGCATTTCTTAATGGAGACTTAGAAGAAGAAGTCTTTATGAGCCTACCTCGAGGATTTGAAGATACCTATGGGAGAAATAAGGTGTGCAAGCTAAAGCAATCATTATATGGCCTAAAACAGTCCCCTAGAGCATTGTTTGATAGATTTGGAAGGGTTGTGGAGAGCTACGACTATTGTCAAAGTCAAGCTGATCATACATTGTTCTACAAGTGATCCAAGGCAGGTATGCTATCTATTCTTTTTTTTTATGTAGATGACATTATCATAACAGGAGATCATGTATCTGAAATAGTAGAGTTGAAGAAGAGATTAGCCAAAGAATTTGAGATTAAAGATTTACGACCCCACAAATACTTCCTCAAAATGGAGTTTGCTAGATCAAAGGAAATATATTTGTGAACCAAAGGAAATATGTTCTGGACCTATTGAATGAGACTGGATTACTAGGATACAAGGCAGTTGATTCTCTTGTTGAGACTGGTGTAAATTTTAGACCAGTTCAACCTGAAAATGTTATCAATAAGGAGAGATACCAGCAACTAGTTGGAAGATTAATATATCTGTCACATACTAGACCCGATATAACTTTTTTTGTGGGCTTAGTTAGTCAATTTATGCATTCTCTAAGCCAAGAACATTTGGATGCTATATACAGGATACTAAGATATCTAAAAGGAACTCCCGAGCAAGGTTTAACGTCCCGAAAGCAGAATAACCTTCAAGTCGAAGTCTATATTGATGCTGATTGGGGAAGTAGTGCAACTGATAGAAGATCAAATTCAAATTATTGCACATTTGTTGGTGGTAACTTAGAGGAGTAAGAAACAAAGTGTTGTTGCCACAAGCAGTGTCGAAGCTGAGTTTCGTTCAATGGCACATGGAATTTGTGAAGTTTTATGGATTAAAAGGGTATTGGAGGAACTACAGATTCCTATTTCAGTTCCTATGAAAGTGTATTGTGACAACAAAGCTGCAATTTCAATTGCTCACAACCTTATTCTTCGTGATAGAACAAAACATGTTGAGGTTGACAAGCATTTCATCAAGGAGAAGATTGAAGCAGGATTAATTCGTGTTCCCTTTATTCCAACATCACAACAGGTAGCTGATATTCTCACAAAGGGATTACACAAGAGGCAGTTAAATGTTCTAGTTATCAAGCTAGCTATGGATGATATATACAAGCCACCTTGAGGGGGAGTGTTGAGAAATATCCAGCTGGATATTTCCTAGATATTATTGACTCCTAATAGTTAGCAAATCAAATCAATTAGGATATTATGTACAGATATTAGGATATTATGTACATATATTAGTTTCCTAGAATAGCCCTCTCTATTTCTATGTATACTTGTACCTATGTATTGATCAATGTGAGAATAATATACAACTGTTCAGAATTTCTTCACCAGGAAATTATTGTTTTTAAATACAAAAAAAGGCCAAAGTTATTATTCTAGTTTGCATAGTGTAGAACCATTACACATGTCATATATGGAGTGGTTTTCTATATTTGTTAAATGATGATGGCATCTTTAAGCAATGCCAGCATTTCTTTACTTGCCAGTAGGACAAATAGAGATTTTGATGAATCCTGAAAAAGGAAAAACCACTAGGAGCCTCTTTATTTAGGATTGTACACAAAGATATGCTAAATAAGATTGAATTCTATTTTGATGTGGGTTATTTTGACTAAATTTCTACCACATGGAGGCATGTTGTAAGTCTATAATATTCATGTAGCATAATAAAAGATCTCTAGTATGCAAATTCTTAGGGGTATCTTTATCCTGTTAAAATTGTTGGAAGATAAGGGGATATATTTTAGAGATTAAAGGATTATGTATTTCTCATTTCTTTCATCCTTAAGGTTTTCGTATTTCTCTCTCTCTTTATTGTTTTGCTTTTTGTGTGTATCACTTTACCGCAGAATAGATTTTTGTATTTCTCTCTCTCTTTATTGTTTTGCATTTGGTGTGTATCACTTTACCAAAGAAGAGAAGTGATAGCGAATAACAAAAGTTAAATGCAAGTTTTATATATGATTGGTTTTCCTTGTCAGAGAGCCCAAGCTACAGAAGTAATCAGGATGGTTACCCTTTTGAGGCTGAAAGGATAGGTTGTGATCGGTCAGAAAATTCATCTGTAAGAAGAAAGGGTAAACTGTGTCATACAAGATATTTCATCATTAAGAGTTTGAACCATCATAATATCCAACTATCAGTTGAGAAAGGAATCTGGGCTACTCAAGTTATGAATGAACCAATATTGGAGGAAGCTTTTCGTGTAAGATACCTTTGTATTTAGGTATTTTCTGCTTTCTATCATGTTGCTTTATAGAGATTTATGTTCTTGTCTTGCAGGATTCTGGTAGGGTGATTTTAATATTCAGTGTCAACATGAGTGGTTTCTTCCAAGGGTATGCCCAGATGGTTTCTACTGTTGGTTGGAGGCATGATAATTTCTGGAGTCAAGGAGGTGGTAAAAATAATCCTTGGGGTTGCAGTTTTAAGGTTAAATGGCTATGCTTAAATGACTTGCCTTTCCAGAAGACACTTCATCTCAAGAACCCTCTGAACGACTACAAACCTGTCAAAATTAGCAGAGATTGTCAGGTATCAATTTATTTACTGTGTGCTAATTCATTATGTAGCCCTTCATTGTAAAATATATGACAGTATGTACTGCAGGAATTACCTGAGGATGTAGGAGAAGCTCTTTGTCAGCTCATCAGTGGGGATGGTGATGCTGATGGCATGCTGAAAAGGTATAATTGCCTTCAACCTGGAACGTCACAAGTTTAGACAATTAGCTTATAGCCATATGACTTCATACTTTAACAGCTTTCATGGAGATGATATTCCTTCAAAAAGGTCTCGTATAGGGCCTCCTTTCTCACTAGGAGATGGCAAATATAACTTCGCTTCTCTGCAAATGCCATGGGCCAGGACGCACATACCTTACTCAACTTTCTTTCACCATCATCATTCTCAATCAAATAGACATCATTTAGCACAACAGGGATCTAATGGGGTTACTTTTCTGAGAAACTTATCTTTTGCTTCTGGAGGGATTGTGGGAACGTCAGATTCTTGTACAAACAGAAACTTGGCTCACCAAGTGCAGGGTGATGTTCCTTCTCGAGTGGATGTTTGGGGTTTGTCAACAGAAAGCCCTCTTGCTAGTACCCTAACAGATGATGATTTTCTTGATATGGTAAACAGTTCCTGTCTGGGTTTCTCATTCCAATTAGGTGTGATTATTAAGTTGTTAGCATATTTAACATTTGAAATTTTGTTGTTACTGGATGCTTATTTGTAATCATAAGAGATTTAGATGAGATAATATAGAAGCTGGACATCTGTTATTTGAAAGTCTGGTGAACCTTTTCCATGGAATATGATTGAATTTATGGATAATTGTTTGCATTGAGATTTTTGAAACATTTTCTTGGTTAGTTTTGTTTGGTATGATATAGTTTTATGAAAGTAGGGGAATTTTGGGAAGATCTGATTACTTTATCAAGTTTGGTGAAATTGAGACCTTTATTTATGGGTTAAAAATTGTTTGTGGAGAATTTTGGGGTACATGCTCAATGGACATATTTTGGGCTTTTTGGTATCTAGAATCATCCTAATATTTTACTTCACATTTTGTATTTTATGAGTTTGAATTCCTTTTACAACATAAGAGGGAATATAGTTGTCTTTCTTTTGGAATGGACGAGACAGTTAATAAGTTCCAAATTATTCTTCTTTATCGTTTATTGAGGAATTATTGTGCAAATCTGGTGTTATTATCTTAAACAAAGCACGTTGCTTTTTGTCAAGAAAGCCTAATGTACTAATCTTTGATCGGAATATTCGGAAGATTCTTCTGACCAAACAAGTAATTATCAGTAAAGTTGTTTCTTTTTTTTTTTTCTTCTTCAAATCCAAAGAATTGACTTTATGCATAAGATTCTACTAGGGCTGGCCCGAAACTTGCTTTCCTTCTCACTTGATTAAGTCAAACCTGCCTTAGTAGATAGGAAAGCTTTCTATTCTAACTGGCCTGTAACCGAAAATCAGAGATTGATGCACCTCTTACCTAGGGATCCTCCTACTTAGTACTTAGAGCTCTGCTATGTTGACACGTTTAAGCTTTTTCATTCTTGACCAGATATTGGCTGTTGCCTGACGCTGAAGACTTATTTCTATCATGTTCTTAGGGTTGTTACTATGTGCGTTAAAATTTTCTAGATGGCTATTCATCAGTGCACATGACCAGGATCACTGATTCATGACTGATAATTGTATCTTCCATGCTCATATATATCCTTACTTGTTATTGCAGACATATGAAGAGTACCTGGAAGTCCACAGCCGATGTATCAACAGATCGAACCTCCCTGTGAGTATAACCTATAGATGCTTTATAGTATCTGCAGAAGATTAAATAGTACCTTGGAATGCATGGATCAAAAGGATTGTATTCTTTGTATTAGTATTTATTGAAATATGAAAAATTAGGTTAAGGAAAATGGACATAGTATTTATGTGGTTCAGTTGTAAAGACTTTCTTTTGTGGAAATGAGGCAAAATATACATATCAGACTTGATTGTTACTAGATACTCACAAATTAACTCTTAACAATATATCCCTTAATCATGTTTAAGAATTAGTAAGGCATCGCTAAGATTTTTATTGCAGTAATAGACAAGTCAAAAGTAATTCTAGTGCATTATGTAGTTATTTCCAAATAAGGCTTGTTTTACTAGTAGATGTTAACATTAAGATTTAACTTATAAACGATAAAACATTAGAGACTTATCTGAATTTTTATGAAAATTAAGTGGAGATGTATCTTTAACTATAGATATAACAACTAAAAGGTTATATATTTGTTGGTGATATTGTATGCCCATTACATAGTACAGAAAGTCCTATTTATAAATATTAATGATGTATATTATTATGTAAGAAGATTGATTGATTTACATGTAAAATATCAAATTCTACAACTAATTCGAGCTCTAGTAAATCAACCATGATTGCATTCAATTGCTAAATATTCTAACTCAAACTTTTTACAAGTAAAAAGAAATCATTAAAATAAAATTTCTCTTTTGAGAATTGCCTTATCGAGCCAACAACACTCTTCTCCCTTAGGAAGAGATTCATTGGACCAACAAAAGAAAAAAAAAAAAAGACCTCTCATTTGGAAACAGATCCACTGAACCAACAATAAAAGACTCCTTTCTTCTCGCTTGAGAAGAGATTCATGAACCAACAATAAATAGAATAAAAAACAACAAAGAACTAGTGGTAGAAAAAGAAGAAACCAAACCTAAGAGAAAAGAAACGAAAGCCTGATAGAAAAGAAACCAGCACTCAGTAGAGAAGAATCCTTAGTGATGAAACCATTGGTAGGAGAGAAGAATGCAAAGCCCAGCAATGAAAAATCAGCAGAGAATAAACTAATAAAGATGGAGAGGCACCAAGAGAACTCCAGAGGGAAAGAGAAGATGATTGGAAATGCCCATAAAAGAGAATATGGCAGCAAGTCTTTTTATTTACTTAACTTTCTGATAAAAAGTTGATTTTTTAAAAATCTCCATTGTAGAGGATGCGTGGTTCATATACAAGAGTAGTGCTACATTTCAATTTGAAACTTTAAGAATTGCATTTATTACATGCATACACTCCTTAATTATTGCCTCCAGTGGATGCGAGCATTTTTACACTTAATGCACCCCCTGACTCCTGGAAATGAACTTTTAGTGTGTGAAGTTTGTGGGATTGGATATTTGCTGTTACTCATAGAACTGGACTTGTATGGGAAGATCTGTTATTGAATAAGCAATGGTTCTAGTACCATGTTGAAATGTGAAAAATAAAGAACTATTTATAGAGGAACATGAATATAGGATTTAGATGGTTCGACCGAAAGATCTTCTTACACACATATAACAACAAAAAGGTTACATATTTCTTATAAATAATTATAGGAAGGAATGGTGTATGGATTAGGTAATACTATCTCTTGATTTATAGAATAATATCATATTCTACAATTAATTCAGATTCTAGTAAATTAAGGATATTTGTCGTCAATTTCGTAATATCCTAATGGTGTCTTTGAAAACCATTTGGTATTTCCTATATTTTTTTCTTTAGAAATTCCTTTTTTTTTTGGGTTTTTTCGACTTTTTAACTTGGTGTTACTTTGAGCATATGGCATCTTTCTAATTTCTGTTACTAATCATTAATATATCTACTTGCATCAGCTGTACAGTTAAGGATTCTTGCCGTGCATAGAGCCATGTTCCCTGCTATATGGCTCCATCCATGGTCATTGGTAATTATGGTTTTAGTTGAACAATTACACTGATAACTAAATATGTAGGAAATCCCTGGGTTTGTCTTTGAGGTTGTCACTTTGGCCTACAGCTTAATTCACCATTTTCTATTTTTTTCATATAATCACATTTTGTACCAAAAAAAGACACTATTTTGTTTGAGTAGAATAAGCAAAGACTATTGTAACTTGAAAACTAAACGTTTTAGAACTTGAAAGGTTATCAGCTTGGATGGAAATAGTCCAAACTACCCTTACAGGATGGCTGCATCCACTGCCTTCACATTCTGGGTTCACCACTAATCGTTGCCGCTGTTCCAAATATCAAGATAACATGAGCATTGACGTATAATTTTGGGGGAAAAGTCAAATATCATTTCATGTTTATGTATAAGCATGCTAAGTTGGAGGGCATACTTTTTATCAAAACAGGTTGGGATTTTCCAAAAAAGAAAAAAAGGGTTGTCAAGGGGTAATCTATCATTGAAGCTGATGTTTCTTTTTGGCTCTACTGGATGACATGATCATTTCATGCTGCATGATTTAAAAGCCATATGATGGCAAAAGCTTTGTCAATGAAGCGTACTATTGATTTCTATATGGTAGTGTGCGTAAATACTACGTGATAAATGTGAGGATGATGTTGTCCTTATGTCCACTATTTTTCTCCTCTCTATTCCATATAAGAAATATGGATGAGTGGATTGGCAGATGTCGAAGACGTCCCTTATGCTAGTGAAATTATTCTTTACCCTCCATCTACCATACATGGTCGTCCGTTTACAGAGGCCCTAGTATCTGTATGTTGCTCTAGTAGTGCTATTTTGCTTAACGGCTCTCCTGCTACAGCATCAAGCACACAGTTTATGATAAAATTGATGGAAAGAAGTGCTTAGTAATGGTTGTATATGAATGGCTAGAACCATTATGCATAACTGTGTGGCCATCCACGTGTCCATCACCTTTTTGAAATTTCTCCAAACCGTATAGTTGCTTTGCCATGCTTTTTGTTCTTAACTAAGCAATTGATCTCGACAGGCTACCGGAACATCATGCACAACAAAGGAGCCATCTGGAAGTTCAAATGATGCTTATATGTAAGCTTATTTTATTTGATTTATCTTTTGATTATTCGGTAAACTGTTATATAACTATTATGCAGAAACTCGAGTTTAGTAAGTGATCAATGCAGGCCATGTAAAAGGGTACATCGCTCATCTGGGAAATGATTTCGTAACTGAGGAATGTTGGAACCCTTTCCGGTTGGAAGTCGTGAACATGGTCAAGTTGCCTTTATAACGCAAGGTTATCAGCCAATCTGTTCTTTTCCAGGGCATCGGGACACATTTATGTTGTCATGTTGTACACATTTTGTACTCTGATAAATGAAAAACATACTGGGGTTTACTGGGGGTTGTTACCAAGCTGTATAGGATTTAGATTGATGATAGCCCCCCGTTTCTTCCCATACTTTCCTTTCTGATTGGATCATAAGATGTAGTTGGTTGTACCTATATTAGATGATGTATTTCTTGATTTTGGCTGGGGCACATCCTGTATGGGATGGTACAACAAAGTGATGTAAAATAGTTTAAAACTTGATCCTCCGTTGCCTCAGGAATATCAACCATTTTTGAAGAGGTGCAAGAAAGTTTGTGTCTGGAAGTCTAGTGTGAATGACAAAATGACATTTTCTGACTAGTAACAGTGGAACTCTCGTCCTTGTAGAATCTTCTTGTGTTGTCTCGTAAAATATCACCTAGTTTGATCCATTTCAGGCACCATTTTCTTTCGTTTATGAGCTGTTGTTGCTGATGGGCTTGGACCTATATTACCTGATTAAAGGTTTCAAATTATGTTTCCCTATCCTCTTCTTTCTTAAAGTATGATGTTCCTCTCAGACAAAAAGTAAGGTCGAAAACTTTGTGTGATCCCCAAAACAAAGTAAGCAGAAACGGAAAGAAAATTGCTTCCATAGAAATTTACCCGTTTTAGTACAACTAAGGGTTTATTGTTGACTTGTTCTCAATTTTACTTTTAATTTTTAAATTCAGAAAAAAATTGTTTGTTTGTTTTTGTTTTTAGGTTAGTGTCCGATTTTTAATGAAGATTATAAAAAATAGTTTTTGTTTTTTATTTTTCATAATTTTATTTTTTATCAACTAAATATATATTTTTAATTATTTAATATATTAAAATTAATAATAATTATGAATAGTTAATATTATATAATTAATTTATTAAAATAATTATTAAAATAATTTAATTTTATTTAATTTTGTAATAAAATAAAATTAAATAATTATTAATAAATATAATCAAATTTAAAAATATCTTTAAAGTATATAAATTTCAAATAAAATTTGATTTAATGATTAA
>JAOQMS010000180.1:34241844-34251939 GCA_027563885.1 Erythroxylum longipes
AAATAATTTAAAATTAAATTTATGAAAAATTTACTATTGATTTTAAATATATTTTAATTATTAAATAAAATTTTATTTGAAATATATTTTGAAGATAAATTTAATTATATTTCATTAATAATTATTAAATTAACTATATTCAATTTCATTACAAAATTAATTAAATTATTAAATAAAATTAAAATTTTATAATTTTAATTAAGTGATATATATTTAGTTGATAATAAATCAAATTTGAGAAAAACAGAAAGGAATTGCATTTTATAGTTTTCATAAAATTTAAAAACTAGAAAAAACTAAAACTATAAATATAAACCAAAAGCTTAAACAAATAATTTTTTTAAATAAAACTGAAAACTAAACAAATAAAATAGAAACAAATAAGTCATTAGTTTTGAACACCAGTTTAAAAAATTCTTTTAAACAAATAAATATTATATTATATTATATTTTTTACATAAATAAGAAAATTGAGGATTAGTTAATCAAATCATTTTCTAAATTTTAATTTCAAATAAAACCCTTTTCATTTTAATACAAATTTGGGGTAAATTTTAAAATTAAAAGAGTTTAAAATATGAAAATTTCATTAATTGAATAGTTAGCAAGGCTTGGTGTATATATAGAAAATTGAGAAATAAAATGAAATGTGGAGATTCCAGGGAGAGGTAATGTATGATAGAAGCAAACACAAGCTAAGTAGAGTTTCAATTTAGGACGGTGAAAGGAAAAAAAAATACATGAACGGCCCGATAGAAATTGGGAAGGAGAAGGCAAAAGTGAGCAAAGAAGAAGTTATCTCCAAACTCAAGGACGATGGCGACTTCGATGTCCTCCGTCTTAAAATCATTAGCAAACTCAAAGCGAAAGTACTCACTCTGTCTCTGCTTCTCGGTTTATTGTTTCTCTTTCCTTTCTGTTGCCTTTGGATTTTTTTTGCCTTGTTTCTGCATCAATTGGCCTATAAGAACTTCAAAGGTTGAATCTTTGGAGAAATTCTGCGAAATATCGTAGGATTTAACATCCGTTTGGCTGATTTGGAATGGTGGGTACCGGTCAAGGTTTTTGTTTTCTTGGATGATAGTCCGAGGTATTGTGTTGTGTTTTTTTTTTTTTTTCAAGAGAGGAACAGAACGGCAAAGGGTTGATGATGGATCTGATACGTAGATGAGAACAGTAGAGTTGGTTCTATTCGTAAAAGTACTTAATTGGATTCGCATCAAAATTATGAATGGTAATAGCATTAATGTTATTGGAACCATAACCTTATGGGTCTCTCACGGATTCTAGACTTCAAACTGAAAATTTTGAATAAACCTTTTTGCTTTATTGGTTTTTATTCTACGACTACGAGTTCTTGTGAAATTCCCAATTCTATACATTGTACAGCGGCTTCCGTACATATAATTCTTGGAAAATTTCCGAACCACCGCAAATTTGACGGAGCCTTTCGTGTTGTCATTGTTTTCAAGTAATGTTATTAAAGTTTGCTTGATACTTTATTTTGATGTTTATATGATATATCTTCATGTCACGAGTGAATCTGTAACTCTAATGAGCAGGAAGAATTACGACAGAACATCTTGTCCATCGTGAGGCAGTCAGCAGCACTTAATCAAGAAGGTGCTGAAAAAATGAAACCCAGACAACTTTCTGATGCCATATTTGATGAAGTTGGGTAAGTTTTTGTTGCTGTTTCAACTGTTAAAGGTATACTTACTGCTCATGATAACTTCTCTAAGAGTATAGAGTCCTGTAAGTCTGTAATTTCTAGGACTTGATTTCAGTGGATTGATTATTTTAGGGTATTAATTTAATTATATTTGTCAAACTTTAAAGAACAACAACAATGAATAAGTTTTAGATTGCATTGTGAATGTATTTTTTGTTTGCTATAACCAGGAGTGATGTGATGACTCAGCTGTCCAATGGTGTCTGGGAAATAATTAGATCAAGGGATGGAATGAAAGATGAAATTGCAGAAACAGTAAAATCTGTCTACAAAATGATGGTCCAACCCGAAATGAAGGATGAGGGTAAGTCATTTTCTCTAGAGCATAATCACCTTCAGATTGAAGGTGATTGTGATGGTCTTGTGAGCACAGCTAATGCAGTGGACAATAACTTGCTTGATACTGAGCCCAAAGGGCCTCCTGGTTTCTCCCAGAGAAGTAACCTTGAGAACAACAATCGTGAACATAAAGAGGAGTTAAAGTCAGTTTTGCCTTCCGAAGGGCCTATGCAAGAACTGAAGGGTGGACTGAAGATAAGCGATTCAGAAGATGTTGATTTTGGCGTGCCACCAGGCTTTGCTGTGGATTTCAATCATATGAAGCCCTGTGACGGTAGTGACGAGGACCCTGATGTGCCTCCTGGTTTTGGTTGATAAGTTAAACTTCCTACTGCTGTCCTCTAACCTCAGAGTTTTGAGGGAAGTAAAAACATTCCTTTGCCCCTACCATGAACTGTTTCAGAGAGTTCATTAAGATGTTTGTGGGCAGATTATGTGATAGATAAATTTAACAGCTGGACCATTCTTTCACATTCCTGGAAGCCTGAGGTCAAGAATATTCAGAGATTGGTGTTTCAATATTTGGATGTCTGCTTATCCTTTTAAACAATCTAGGATCTGGAATTATCACTCAGACGTGAATTTGGGTGGCTATTTGAGAGAGAGAGAGAGAGAGGGAGGGAGTATAGTGACAGTATGATTGCCTTCTACTCCTGAACTTAAGATTTTGTTGAATTGTTTCAATTTGTCAGCCCTTTCTGTAATGCATGCTGTTAATGCAATATACAAGTGGATGACTGAATATTACCTGACTCTGCTTGATGCTAGTAATCTATATAATGCTGGCATTTAATTAACCACTATAACTTCTGTTCCTTTCGACAATTCTTCTTTCATCTTATCTTATTTAATGCTCCATCTAGATGTTTTGATATTGCTTCACTTGTGGATACTTGGTGCAAAGAAACTGGAGAGGGCTTGTATGGCTGCTCTTTTCTTAGTTCAGTGGGATACACTAGAGGCAAGCACATATATTTACTTACCGAACTCTCCACTCCTCACCATGAAGGCTAGACCCTATCCCAGTGGATGGCGGTGAAAGGGTGCTACATCTTCCTTCACGAGTGCTTCACTTTCTGACTGTTCGCTTAGTGAGTTGGATGTCTTACTAACAAAAGATATGAAAAGATGATGAAGTGCACTGTATTTCGTCAGGACAGCTTTGGTAATCCGCTACTTGACAGTTGGATGCCTCTTGTATTTGAGATTTTAATTTTTCATAATGGAACTTTGGATTAAAGTTCGAACCATTAATGCAATCTATTGTCAATCTGCACAAGAAGTTAAAATTTCAATCCCTTTAGTATTCAGTATAATCTCGTTCACGGATAATTTGCTAGTGTGAATACTAGAATTATGCTTCGAATTCCACTAAAATCCAAATATGGTGTGTTCTTTGACATTGTGTTGTGGACTTAAATAAGGAAAACGGAATACTACTAGACCTTGAGATTTTTTTTCATTACCACACTATTCTAAGTTCAATTTACCCCCGGCGTTTTATTTATGCAATACAACTCTTTTTTCTTTTCGAGAGAAACTTATGTATGTGTACTTTCTTGGTGGTTCTTTCCAATATCCTGGTAGAACACAGGCAATGTCCTTCCAAGTATCAGGTTTAAATGGTTGTGAATGCCGACATTGAGTGTTTCTATTACCATTTATTGTCTATTAATATTCAGCCACTAACCCCACTAAGGGGGATCTTAAATTATACAACTGAGGGAGAAGAAAGATAATATCTGTATGAAGGGAAATATCAGTAGCATATTGTTCCTTCTGATTTTTTTTTTCTCCTCTTAATATTTAAGAAGCTAAAAGTAGCCAGAAAACACTATCTACTGCTAGCTGCTTTGTCCACTCCATTCTTTGTATCATACTCTTCTTCCCAACCTTTGGCTTTTTGTCGAGCTCAATGCCTTAATTTGGAGGTCTCAAGTATTTGCTTTTATAATAAAATTTTTGCAATTAGATTTAAAATAAAAAGATATATTTCTTATAATCTGCTTTATTTATGATTTAATATTGCTTGAAAAGAATATTATATTTTGTTAATTGGATACATGTTAATTTTTTGTTAAAACAATTTATGTGCATGGCATAATTTAAAACATGTCACATATATAATAGTTTTGTTAAGTTTCACGAAAAAAATAAAAAATATTTATGGAAAACTTTTAGAATGTTAAATAATAATGAATTAAATCATTACAAAAGAGGAAGGCTTTATCTATTAGATTTATTTAAAAGGTGTAATGCCTTAGATTTAGTTTGATCTAACAATAATTTAATTTGGGTTTAAGAAAATTAAATGTCTAAAATAACTAGTTACTAAGTTAATTATTAGTCATTTTCATAAGTTTATAAAGACTCACTTCTCTCCTTCTTTTTGATATAGAGGGAGAGTATCATAATCTCATCGTTCTTGTTTAATGCTATATTATTGGAGGTTTTGCTTTAATACCATGCGGTAAGATTTCACGAGAGAGGAGACTATAACAATTTCATATCAATCTATTCAACCTTAGTAGCTTCATAGTAAAAAATTATGGATTTAATATCTAATCTAGCCATAGATTACATCAAATAATAAATTGTATGAATCTTAGTAATCAAATGACACAATCACAAAGATAAACATAAAATAATCGATATTTAATATATAAGTTAAAATATAAAAATAAATTAAATCTCATGATATAAGACATCCCAAGGTTTTAGTTGTCCTTGACCAAGAAAAGAAGATCAGCCATATAAGCCTATGGATAAGAATTGAAGTTGGAAAAAGAGAGAAAAATTAAGATGACTCGCTCCTCTCTAATACAAAAACTTTTAAACTAAAAACTATACGAAAATTAGGATTTTTTTTAAAATTTTAAGTAGGGAACTCACTTAATTTTGGTGGTAGACTTAGTTCAGGATACAGATATAATCTACGTTGTGTTTGTCATTGCTTCACATTTGGAAAATTACAAGAACACAGACACACTCGTTTTTTCAGGTGTGTTTTCTTTTACTATATCTATTTCACATCTTTTACTATTTTTAATTTTGATTTTTGGAGAATTACACAGGATTAGACACGTCCTGAATAATCGTGTTTTCGTCATTTTCTTTATAAAATCCTCCAACTACATCCTGAATCATAGTATAAAGTTAAGAAATTTGTATAAGCATAAATTAGGTATAAAAAGCTAAATATTTGGAGGGGCAAACATGTCACTTTGTAGTCCTATCACATTCTCCTACACTTACCTTTTTCTTGTCCACGAGCAAACATACTCTCTAAGATAAACACCAATAGAAAAGTCTCCTTTAATTCATTCCTTATAATATCAAAAAGCATACAAATTAACTACAAGATATAAACATAATTAAAACTTGAATAAACA
Source organism: Erythroxylum longipes (assembly GCA_027563885.1). Lineage (NCBI taxonomy): Eukaryota > Viridiplantae > Streptophyta > Magnoliopsida > Malpighiales > Erythroxylaceae > Erythroxylum > Erythroxylum longipes. Next base: position 34,247,308 of record JAOQMS010000180.1, read on the forward strand.
CGATATCTTATGGTTGATGCTCACAAGAAAACTTAAACAAAAGTCAGTTCAATAATTTCATTAAAAAATGAGTGTAAGAATTCAAGAATATTTTAAAACAGATTTCACTCTAGTCACCTAACTTTTTCACAAGTCAAGTGTTTCACTCTAGTCACCTAACTTTTTCATAAGTCAAGTGTTTCACTCGAGGTCTTCTTATAAAAACACACTATTGTAGGTTTACCAGTACACAAAATCTTCATTACTTAGATTATATGCACTTATGAATTTAAAGGTCCTTATATTCTGATTGAAATGGAGTTACGATCAAATGTGAGGAATTTTTGGATAAAGAGAGTCAAAGGTGAGAATTTTTTTGAATAAAGAAGGTTAAAGTAAAAGATGTTAGCAGAGCGTTTGAAATATTTATTAGTTAGATATAGCAATTGGGAACCCATAATCCATAATATACCTTCAAATACTCAACAACTTCTTCCAGTTCATCACCTTATCAAGAATATGGACTATTACTATCATATATAAAAGTAACACTTTTCTTTTGTACATGTGATACATTTAAATGTAAATATCCAAGTTTAAACATAATCCCAATTTTACATTCAGTAAAAAATTTCAGTTATACAATAAGCATACCTTAACTTTTGGTTCCTCTTTCAGAAAACCCTTTTATTAATTTGATTCAAATGCCCTACTAACTTCCAATGTTAGGTAAAGATAGTAAAATTTAAACATGGGCTTATATGATAGGTTTTAATGAAAGAAAATGAGTTATATTGCTCAAAAGGATTGACTAGAGATATTAAATCAAGTTGGCTATTTAAAATAAAAAGGTTAATTCAAAGACTAAATTTATCCTTTTCATACATTTACATATCAATGTAATCTCAAAATGGTTCAAAGAAAGTTCTAGAGATACATCTATACAAAGAGCATTACGTGTTAATAAAAAATAAAATAATATAGATGTGTCAATCTTATATAACTTAAAAGCTAATAATGATCAGTAATTTATTAAAAATTTCCACACTTCCATTCTAAATTCACTATCAATGTTAATTAAAGTTCATATCTCAAGTTAATTCAACCATTAAATATATGCCACCTTTATACTCAAGTGGTTCAACCTCATAATATATATAATAATTTAATATATTTGGAATAAATTAACTCTCCATTTAAGCATGTTCGTGTTTAAGAATAATTCCTCCCCCATACTTAAAACTTAAATTTTGCTCAATTTAAAAATTGAAAATGCAAAATCGAAAAAGAATAAAACATAAATTAGAGTAAAAATTAATAATGTAAATGACTAGAGAACTAAACATGAATTCTTAGGTTGCCATCTAAGTAGCAGTTGTGTTTATTATCGTTAGCCAGACTCAATGAATCTAGAGTCATATCATCCCTCATAGATTGAATCCTGTAATCCCGCTTCCTCAACATCACTTACTTGAGATCCTTCATTATAGTACCTAAGCTATGACCATTGAACTTAAATGTCTCATTTAACAAATTTTGAATTTCAATTGCACTATGAGAAAATTCATTAGTTAGAATAAAAGTTCCAACCTAATAAGGACATTACTTACCCAAAATAACCTTACCTTGAATAAAAAAGGAGAACTTTCTTTCCAATAGTAAATTTCTTTGCAAAACCAAATCTACTTTAAACTGCTTTTGTTCTGTATTTGTAAAAGGTTGAACTGCATTAACAATCACTCTCATCTCCTCAAGTTCCTCTAATTGCAACTTTATTTTAGCCCCAACCTTATTTAGATTCATATTGCATTACTCGATTGCCTATTATGTTCTCTACTCTGTTTCTACAAGAAGATGTCGTGACTTTCCAAACACTAATTTATACTAGGACATACTAAAAGGTGTCTTGTAAGTTGTTCTATAGGCCCATAATGTATCTTTATATCTCAACTTATAAGTCTAACTTTTCCTATGATTCTTAGGGATGGTAATGGGCTGGGCTGCCCTCGGCTCGACCCAACCTGGCCACTGTCATGATCGGCCGCGGGCCGACCCGTGGCCTGCACCGGCGGACCGATCGGCCCGTCGTCAGCCCCTGGCTTGCTGGGCCACGGTATATTTTTAAATAAAAAAGTATACAAAACAGTGTCATTTTGGACAAAATAACGCCGTTTTGGACAAAATGGGCGGGTCGCGGGTCAGATATGCCCGCGTCGGTGGACCATGATCGACCCGTGGCCCCGCCCAGGTGGACCATGGTCGGCTCGTGGCCCATCTGTAGCCTGGCCAACCCGGGATAAAAACCGAGCCGGGCAAGGCCAAAATTGCCATCCCTAATGATTCTCCACTCTCGTTTCCACAACTCATTTTAGTTCTCTATTAGCTACTTCCACTTGATCACTGATTTGAGGGTGATAGGAGGTTGCAACTATATGTGTAGGGATGATAAGGGGTTGCAACTCTATGTGTAACTCCACATTGTCTAAGAACGTTTTCAAATTGGACATTGCAAAAAGAGTGCCTCTGTCACTAATAATTGCTCTTAGTATGTCGAATCAAGAAAATATATTTCTAAGAAACTTACCAAAAACCTAACTTCATTTTTAGGTAAAGAATAAGTCTCAACTCATATAAAGACATAATCTATAGCAATTAGGAAGTATTTATTTCCATTGGAATGAAAGGGGCCTATGAATTTAATTCCCTAAATATCAAATACTTCATAAACTAAAATAAAATTCTGAGGTGTTTCATATTAGTGAAAAATGTTACCTGTCCGTTGGCACTTATCATAAAGTTAAACATATATTTGGGAATCTCTAAATAATGTAGGCCAATAAAAAAAGAATCTTTTTAATTGTTCTATTCATATAACAAAGCCCTTTAACTAGATTGGTATAATAGTGCCTTAAAAAATTCCACCCTTTATTTTAGAAACATATCTTTGAACTATCTGATATGTGTAAGTCTTAAATAAGTAAGCTTCCAAAAGATAATTCTTCAAGATAGAGAAGAATTTCCTCCTTTTTTTGGGTGAGAAATCCCTTCGAGAAGAATCCTAGCATCCAAATAGTTAGCAATATCAACAAATTATAGAATTTAGGCTCATTAACCTCTTTGAGATTGTATAGGCATTCTTTAGGGAATGCATCATTAATTTCATGATCTCTAGGCCTCTCTAAATTTAGATTTTCCAAATATGGTAGATGTCTGCCGCTAGGTTTTCAGCTCGTTTTTTATCCTTAATCTCCAAATCGAATTCTTTTAATAAAAAAATCATTCTAATTAATCTTGAGTTTGTATCTGGCTTATTCAATAGATATTTTAGTGTACAGTGATTGGTGTAGACAACTTCAGATAAAATCAGTTAAGATATAAATTTATCAAACAAAAAAATCACTGCTTACAGTTCCTTTTTTTTTTTTTTCCTGTAGTTGTGTAGTTCTCTTGAGCATCCATTAAAGTCTTGCTAGTATACTAAATAGGCTAAAAGTGCTTGTCCTTCTTCTATCTAAGAATTGCATTTACTGAAAAATCACCTATATCAAACATTAGTTCGAAAGGAAGATTTCAATGTGAATTGACACATTAGTTTATTTTTCCGTAAGAATACTGAACATATTTGAACTCTCCTAAGTGAACAAAAAATGCACATCTTTCTCAAGCAAATTGGTTAAAAACCTATCAATTTTAGAAAAATATGTTAATGAACCTTTTATAAAAACCTATATGTCTAAGGAAACTCCTAATAGCTTTAACTAAAGTAGGGGGTGGTAATTTCTCAATAGCTTCCGCTTTTGATCTTTTAACCTCGATCCCCTATATGAGGTTTTATGGTATAAAACAATGCTCATTTATACTATAAAATGACACTTTCATAATTCAAAACTAGATGGGTTTCCTCATAATCCTTAAGTAATTTTTATAAATTCTAGGCGTATAAATAGAAAGAGTCCCTGAAAATAGAAAAGGTTTCCATAAATGTCTTTATGATATCCTCGATTAGGTCATCAAAAATTGCCTTCATATACCTTTAAAATGTAACAAGTGCATTGCATAATAAAAAAGACATTCTTTGATAAATGAATGTACCATATAACTAAGTGAATATAGTCTTCTCCTTATCATTTAGGATTATCAAAATTTGAAAGTATCCTAATAAGCCATATAGAAAATAGTAGTTACATATGGCCAACTAATCGCTCAAGCATCTGATTAAAAGAAGGGAGAGGAAAATGGTCCTTTGAGTGGCATTATTCAACTTCTTAAATCAATACATACTCTCCACCCAATGATGGTTCAAGTGGAGATCAACTTGTTCTTCTTATTAGGCACCACCATCATTTCTTCCTTCTTTGAAACAACCTGCACAGGGCTTGTCTAAGAATTATCAGAAATATAATAAATTACTCATGTATCAAGAAGTTTAATTTCCTCTACCTTTAAAACTTCCTTCGTATTTGGGTTAAGCCTCTGTTGAGGTTGCATAATCGATTTCAAAATTATCCTATTTCAAAATTTTATGTGTAACACCCCATTACCATAGGGTATGCACCGGGACGCCCGTAGGTCATTTCGATACATATCCTATGACAAGGGAGCGCTACGAGCAAACACTACAATACTCCACATGGCATCATATCAATTGAATGA
>JAOQMS010000180.1:34252039-34276607 GCA_027563885.1 Erythroxylum longipes
ATAAAAATAATAATTATGATAAAAGTTAAACTAATCAACAAATTTAAAAATATGTGAAAGAGAGGGGGGGGGGGGAGGCAGGCGCGGGAGAGTAAAAATTTTAAATTTTTTGATTTTTTTGAAAATTTAAAATTAAAAATTTTGCAATTTAGTCCCTAGATTTTTAAATTTTTCCGATATTGGCCAGTATTTATAATACCGGCCGGTACCAACCGGTATTGGTCGGTATCGACTAGTATTTAAACCCAATACCAAAATTAATATTTCGGTACCATTTTTCGACCGGTACGGTATGGAATTCATAATACTGGTACCAATAGATTTATAATGAAGGGACTTGTATATTGTCAACAAGTTTATTGTAATGTTTATTATAGGTGATAACATCTTGCTTTTACAAGAATTAGTAAAAGATTATACATCAAGGAAGATAATCAGTAGTTGTTTGATGAAATTTAATTTTTTTAAAGCATTTGATACAGTCAGCTGGAACTTTATCCATATCTATTTTGAAGAAATGGATATGTTTTCTAAATTTGTAAAATGGATCATGACTTGCATTCAATTCACTTCACTTAGTGTGGTTATTAATGGTATACCCTCTAAACCAGTCAAAAATGTAGGTGGAATAAGGCAAAGGGACCCCTTATCCCCTTACCTTTTCATCATAGTAATGGAGGGACTATCTGAATTATTAAATAAACTCACACCTTTAAATGGAAGCTTCAAATTTCACCACAGGTGTGAAGGTAACAGACTAACACATTTGATCTTTGCAGATGACCTTATGCTCCTACATGGTGGAAATTCCCAGTCTATCAACATCATACTTCATACCTTGGAAATTTTCTCAGAATGGTTGAGACTAAAGATCAACTATGCGAAATGGATTACCTACAAACTCAAAAGTATCAACTCTTATTCATAATGGAGACTGGCATTGAAATTTTAAAGCTTCTCTGTATTGTTTGAACATTTAACTTGACCTAAGTGAAAGAAATAGTGAAGATATTATCCTCTGGATCCTAAGCTCGCAAGGAAAGTTCACTAACTCATCCTGCCATACAATCTTCAATAGATGTTCTCCATATGTGCCTAGTACAATATTATATGGAAAAACTCTTTAAATCCAAAAGCCTTTATAATCACTTAGCTTGTGATTAGAAGTAGGCTAAGGACTAAAAATAGATGGTTTGGACAAAGAGATTCAACTTGTGTTCTATGCAGGGAGGCTAAAGAAGATAAAAAAACCACCTATTCTTCACTTGCAACTATTCTAAAGCAGTATGGGGAAGAATTTAACACATGTTAGACATAGTAAATCATACACACGAATAAGAGAAAACATTAAACTGGTTCATCACCCATATCAGACCTAGATAGCAAAATGTTATTTTGCTTAAGTTGCATTCATAACCACCATATACGCACTATAGAAAGAAAGGAAATGTAGATTGCATTAGGAAATTGGTGAAGATAATTACCAAGTTGTTGACAAAATTCTGAATTGGATCAGAGCTACTATAATTGCAAAAAAGTGGATCACTTACTCTCCCTTGGAATTAAAGGCAAATGGAACCTATGACTTGGAGGCTATCATATTCTAGGAGTTGATCTTCTTAGTTTTACCCCCTCAACTCTTTTGTATTGGGTTATAAGATATGCTGTCAATGCTAAATAGCTTATAGCCTGTAAATTATTGTAATGTTGTACTAGTTTTAACTAAAGATAATCCAAATTCATTCAAATTTTTTTTAAAAATATTTTAATGTTTTCCTTTGTTAATTTCCTTCAAATTTATCACACTTTTATTGACCTAATCATTCCTTACATAAGCCCCAATACAACCTTATAAATACCTTTTGATTTTTGTTTCTAGTTTACATATAAGTAATAAAGATATGATAATATTGCAAGCCTATAGTAAAAATTCTACTATGTATTGATTTGAGAGTTTGATACTTTTAGCCCTAAACATTTGAGTGCATTGAGTGCAATGTTAGTGAGGTTGTAAAGATTTATCCTTTTGATTTCAATAAGACTATTAATGTGATTGTTATTAACATCAACTTGTGAAGTTAGTTTTAGGATAACTTGATTCTACTTATATGCTAATTTGATTAATATAATATGATGCTTTAAAGTATAGATGGACAGGTCGAGATTAATAAAGGATGGATGATGTAAAGTTGATAATTTAGATAATAATTTGCTTGAGGAAAAACCAAATCTTAAGTGTGGGGATGGTTGATAAATGCATAGATGACTATAATTATACACCTATATTTGATGTCTTTTGCTTGTTATTTCATATTTTTGTTCTATATTTGGTACTTCATTCTCTCCACGAGCATTTATAGGTTATATTTTCTGATAGGCCCCTATCCTACAATGACTAGGAGACCTGCTCAGCACTCCAAAGTGGCTTTCTAGTCGATATATGGCTTTCCAGTCGATATCTGAGTTAGCTCGAAAGTTCCCGTGAAGTTAAGCCAAATGCCCTTGTTAAAGAAATGCTTCAATTCATAATAAGAAATGTAAACAGTAGAGTTTTGTTTTTTAATTTATTAAAAATTTTGGTAATACAATGGTTGTATTTTGACATCCCAAAAATTTCAAAGTTCATGTAAAAGTTCAAAACACTTTTATTATCAAATCAACTTCTCAACTCTAAATTATGGACTTCAAATCCACTCATATGCAGTTTTAAATAGTTACATTAATAAACTTTGAAAAGCCAAAAAACGTCATGCATTCCATTTAAAAACCTTTATACACATCCATTCTTTATACAAATGTACTTTCCAAAACATGTACAAAAATATACAGTAGTTTTAAAAAAATTGTACAAGTCAAAATAAAAATGCCTACACAACAACACTTGATGAAGTTGACTACCTGTGAGGTAGAGTCCCTACTATTGAAGCCCCTGAACATACACTTGGGAGGCTTTATTTAAAATAGAAAATAAATGGTGAACTAAATGAGCTTAGTGAGATTATTGATTCCTAAATGTGGGCACCCCACCCTATTCGACATGTACACGTATGCCCTTCAGACGTACATACACATTCCTGTCAGAAATGGCATGTAAATTTATATTACTTTCACTATATCTCATGGCATCATAGATTAAAACCATAAATATTATAATAATTTTAAACCCTAAATTCCTCATTTCATTTCATAAACAATATGTACATTGTAGCTTTACAAGTCATCCATATATGTATAATATCAACAACCTATCAGAGTCTACAGCTTTGTCTACAAAACATGCTGCGTACTTGAGGAATTTTACAAAAATTTTAATCTAAGTCCTTCAGTGCAGCTGACTGAACTTTGAGTCATGTCCTCTATCCCCAAAGCAGTACTAGATTTCTTCTAAGCTGTCTTAGAAGCTATATCGTCTCTCTCAAACCTAAAAATGTCAACGTTGCAATTTGGTTGAATTTTGCGAACTCAATTGAGTAACCATCCTCGATGGTTCACCTATATCACATAACACATCAATTCAAAATAATCACCCAAGTCACATAATTCACATTATTTCATCCACCAACATAAAGCATCGTAATACACATTGTACATAATGTTCACATTTCTCATTCAACTTAATTTAATAATACATTGCAATCATTCAAAACATATATACATCATGCATATATGCAATGTTCATAAGACTTACATTCATTTATTTCGTTGTTGTAACTGAGTGATTTTTTCACTGTCCTGTATATGTTGTAGATATCAGGCTCTATCATACTGTTCCTTATCCAATGGGGATACAGGGCTCTTTATACATTAAGTCTTAGGCTCTTACCACAAATTTATGAGCTTTAAGCCATTTTTCACTAGCAACTTAGGTCATAGCTGCCTTTATCTTTCATGCATTCATGTAATGGTGTGCACCACATATATTCAATCAATCATGCTCATTTACTCATGTTCATGTTCTTTTTCTCATTCACATTTGTAATCGGACCGTTGGTCTGGCATTCAACATACAAATTGAGTATCACTTATTTCGTCACATTCACATACAATGAGCACTTCCAAATATGGTAATCATGCATCAAACACCTCGGACATTTAAGGTCCGGAATCAGTGCATACACATCACATAATAATTCAATGCGAAATTTAACAAACACACAATCAAAGTGAGACTATCTTAGGTTACTCACAGTTTGTTTCTGTTAGTTTATTGCCTTGAAGCGGTCGCTCAATATGCTCTTCTATAATATGCAAACAAATACATTTACCATCACTACTTTGCACATTCATATGAATACTTGATCATAAGCACATGTATATATGTCATGTATAATGCATGTTTAATGACAAATTCCCGATATATTTTCCTTAATACACATATTATAATCAATTAACAACACCTTTTAATCATTCTTTAATCTCTAACACTCTTTGTACACTTTAATCACCTCATTCAACATCAACTAGGTTCATTCAAGAACTCATTTAAGCCTAAATACCTTATATGGGAACACCATACAATTAATCGGTTCATACTTTACTAAAAAATAACTCCTTTTCTTTATAGAATTCGCCACAATTGCGGTGGCCTTGCCACGATTGTGACAGAAACCTTTAGAGCTGGCCACAATCGTGGCGCTCCTGCAACGATTATGACAAAAACTCCTTCTAGCCAGGCCACGATTGTGGGGAAGGTCACGATCATGACAGAAACGTATTCTGTCAGGCCACGATCATAGGGTGAGGGCCACGATCGTGCCCTATATTTTCTTCCTTCTTTTCTACACGAATTCAATATATATCCTCACATCCATTTCACACTAAATTTTCCTAAATTCACCTTCTCCAATACGACCTCACTTCATACTAATTCAACTTCCATATTGATTATGTTACATTCACAAAATTCAACTCATTTGATTCATCAATTTTAACTTAATTTCATCATTCATGAAATCCTATCTCTTCCCGTAGTATATCTCATTCATAATGCATCAAAAATTTCATTCATTATGTTATGTCCTCATTTAACACTCCAAACATTTTACATTTAGAATAGATGCATTGTCATCTAACAACCTTTTCCTTAAAGAATAACATCAAAATCAATCAAAACTTATCACACATTTAACTAACCTTTCCAACGTCAAAATTATGTTCACACATTTAACTAATATTACCTCCTTTGTATAACAATTCATAATGGCCATATGAGTAGTGAGCCAATCCATACCTAGGATAACATTTATTTCCTTCAAATATAACACAATCAAGTCTGCCTCCAACTCTACCTGATCAATTCGAATCAAACACCTCTTGCAGACTTCCCCTATCAAGGTGGTACTACCTATCAGTGTACTGACCTCTAATCCATATCTCAATAACTCTCTATCACAATGCAACCTAGATTCCATATGGGGTGCGATACAAGAATGAGTAGATCCAAGATCTAGCAATGCATAAGCCTCAATTGTAAATAGAAGTAACATACCTGCAATGACATCTAGAGACTCTTGAGCCTCTTATCTCCTCATAGCATAGCCTCGAGCCTGAGACTGCAATTGGTTACTCCTCACCTCAGTCCTACCAATAGCATAGACTCTTGAGCCTGAGACTACCATAACTCATTTTGCCTCCAGCATGGCCTCTCTATCCAAACCCACTGGCTCGACTCTGTTAAACTATAGTTTCTGTCGCCACACTTCCTCTCTTACCAGACTGAGCTCCAAACACAATAGAACAACCCCTGGTTTGATAATTAAATGAGTCGCATCGAAGGCAGGCTCTTGTCAACTTCCAGCATTCACTACTGTGCTTCTTCCCACAATGTTCGTAAGTCAACAACTAACCTAATATTGCACCTCTTCCACTGCCAGACTGTATGAAGCTACCCCTCTGTCTAAAACCTGACTGTCTTGATTGAGTCGGTGGTCTAAAAGATCTGTTTTGACGCTTGCTAAATCTTCTGCTAGAACCACCCTAAAACTCATTGGGACTTTTTATTCTAGACTCTTCCCTTATTCTGACTGACTATCCTTTAACAACTGCTCAATTTAGATCGAGGTAGCCTGTAGTTCCGTAAAATTACCCAGGTTAGAAATGGCTAACCTCGTCCGAATCTCCATGTTCAACCCGTCTTCAAATCTCTTGCACTTGTCTTCCTCAGTAAGAATCAAGGTAGTATCATATTCCATCAGCTCATTAAATTTAATCTCAAACTTAGCTATTGATAATCTGCCCGACTTCAAATCTAGAAATTCCTTCATCATTCTGTCCAGGTAGATTTGGGGCATGTAGTTCTCCTTGAAGACTCTCAAAAAGTCTTACCATCTCAAGCTACAAGGCCTGGTGGTACTGGCTGGAATAGTCTTCCACCACTGGTATGCTGGGCGTTGCAATAAGGAGACTATATAGTCAAACCCTCGTCTGACTCACAATCTATCTGGTTGAAGGGTCTTTCTGTCCTCTCTAGCCATCCCTCGGCCTCTGTAGGGTTTGTACTTTTATAGAAGTCCACAGCCCCTTGCTTTCGTAGTTTGTCGTACCTTTTTTCCCTTCTCTCAAGAATTTGAGGAGGCATTCCCTCATGTTGAGATACAGATGACACCCTACTGGCTCCTATTGATCCTAGGTTAGTTGATTGTCCTACTTGATCACCTATGGCAAATGACCTATAATAGACAATAACTTCAATTACTATCCAATATTCTCACAATAACTTATGTTTAACATTTCAATATATCCCTACGGATGCAAACCAAGCTCTGATACCACCTGCTGTGGCACCCCACCCCATCCAACACATACACGTAGGCCCTTCGGACATATGTGCACATGCCTGATAGAAATGACATGCCAATTTATATCACTTTCACTATATCTCATGGCATTATAAATTAAAACCATAAATATCATAATAATTTTAAACCCCAAATTCCTCATTTCATTTCATAAACAATATGTACATTGTAGCTTTACAAGTCATCCATATATGTACAATATCAACAACCTATCAGAGTCTACAGCTCTGTCTACGAAACATGTTATATACATGAGGAATTTTACTAAAATTTTAGTCCAAGTCCTTCAATGCAACTGATCGACCTTTGAGCCATGTCCTCTATCACCAAAGCAGTACTAGATCTCTTCTAGGCTGTCTTAGAAGCTATATCGTCTCTTTCGAACCTGAAAATATCAACATTGCAATTTGGTTGAGTTTTGCGAACTCAGTTGAGTAACCATCCTTGATGGTTATACACATCAATTCAAAATAATCACATAAGTCACATAATTCACATTATTTCGTTCACCAACATAATGCATCACAATAAAAGTTGTACATAATGTTCACATTTCTTATTCAACATAATTCAGTAATACATTGCAATCATTCAAAACATATATACATCATACGTATATGCGATGTTTATGAGACTCACATTCATTTATTTCATTGTTGTGACCGAGTGCCATTTTCACTATCCCATATCCATTGTAGATACTGGGCTCTTTCATACTATCCCTTATCTATTGGGGATACAGGGCTTTTTATACATTGAGCCTTAGGCTCTTACCACAAATGTCTAAGCTTTAAGCTCTTTTTCACTGGCAACTCAGGTCATAATTGCCTTTATCTTTCATGTATTCACGTAATGGTGTGCACCACATATATTAAATCAAACATGTTCTTTTTCTTATTCACATTTGTCATCAAACTGTGGGTCTGGCATTCAACATACAAATTGAGTATCATTTATTTCGTCACATTTACATACAATGAGCACTTCTAAATAAGGTAATCATGCATCAAACACCTAGGACATTCAAGGTTCGGAATTAGTCCATACACATCACATAATAATTTAATGTGAAATTTAACAAACACATAATCAAAGTGAGACTATCTTAGGTTACTCACAGTTTGCTTCTGTTAGCTTATTGCCTTGAAGTCCTGGCAACATCTAGAAGCGGTCGCTCAATATTCTCTTCTATAATATGCAAAATATATATTTTCCATCACCACTTTGTACATTCATATGAATACTTGATCATAAGCACATGTATATATGTCATGTATAATGCATGTTTAATGACAAATTCCTGATATATTTTCCTTAATACACATCTTATAATCAATTAACAACACCTTTTAATCATTCTTTAATCTCTAACACTTTTTGTCCAGTTTAATCACCTTATTCAACATCAACTAGGTTCATTCAAGAACTCATTTAAGCCTAAATACCTTATATGGGAACACCATAGCATTAATTGGTTCATACTTCACTCAAAAGACAATCTTTATACGACTGGCTGCCACGATCATGAAACAAACTCTTTTTGGCCAAGCCACGATCGTTGGGTGAGGGCCACGATCGTGACCTGCAGTTTTTTTCCTTCTTTCCTACACGAATTGAACATATATCCTCACTTCCATTTCACACCAGATTTTCCCAAATTCACCTCCTCTAATACGGCCTCTCTTCTTACTAATTCAACTACCATATTGGTTAACTCCACAAAATTCAACTCATTTGATTCATCAATTTCAACTTAATTTTATCATTCATAAAATCCTATCTCTTCCGATAGTATATCTCATTCATAATGCATCAAACAATTCATTCATTATATTATGTCCTCATTTAACACTAAACATTTTACATTTAGATGCATTGCCATCAAACAACCTTGTCCTTAAAGTATAACATCAAAATCAATCAAAACTTATCACACATTTAACCAACCTTTCCAACATCAAAATTATGTTCCTTTTAAGCCCCAATTAAGTACTAAAGCATCATAGATATATACCTCATCATTAATTGGTTCAAAAATTGCATAATCAAAACATTTCCATGAAAAATCACTGCCCCACGAACGTCACAGAAATAATTCTCCCACTTATCCTGCAGTTTTCCAGTTTTTCTCAGGATATATTTTTAGTTCAGTTTTGTACGACCATTATGACCTAGAAAATGAGGTTTTTAAGCCACACATTATTCTTATAAAATGTTCCTCTATGTCTTAGTTTTATAATGACATCAAATTCATGGATTTTGGTTGAGTATCTTGCATGTTATAATCAAAATACTACATACTGTTCTCATACCTTGACAGAACACAATTCTCAACTTCATGCCAAATTTCAAGACTCTTAAGTACAGATTTCAAATTCGATTCCTTCATCAAAAATGTAGAAATATTTTTCTAGTTTACTCTAAATCAAAATACATCTGATTTGGATATCTAAAGATCAAGATATATCCAAAATACAAATGCATGTTTAGTGAAGTACTCCATCTAACATATTCCAGCACACAGTTAACTTCATTTTCAACTCTACCTTATCTCCAAACTATCATACTACTTCTCATTTCAAGACAATACACTAGCCTTTTATTTGGATTTAAACTCATGAATTGTCATCAATCTTAACATAAAGTAAGACATAACTCTATTTATCTCTTCATACACATATACATATCATCATACTTCAACTTCCTTGTTTCATCATCATTCATCTCTTGATTCATTATCATAATTGACTCATTAACCAAACAATTCATGAATAACATTAACTCACTACAATTTAGAGCATGATCTCTTTATCACTACACTACACCCACTTTAGAAAACATATATAAAAACTCATGATCAATCATCACATTTCTCATCATACATTTTCCAATTAACAATATCCATGAAGATTAAAGCATAACTTATTTGATTTAGCTTCAAAATCTTCAAATTCTTTAAGTCACACTTAACCCTAGCTTTCCATACAACCCACGTACATCATCCTTGAAATGTTGAAGGTTGGGTCTTTAGTGAAAATGAAAGAGACAATGAAATGATGGTAGTAAGGAAGGGTGAAAGCAAGGCTCATGTGGATGGTGGTGAATATGTGTCGTGGGAGATGAAGAAAATAAGAGAAGATATAGAGAGGGAAGTTATGAGGAAGAAGAGGAAAAGCAAGATACAAGACCATTTAATGGTCTTCCAATTAATTAAAACCATAGTGGGATAAGTACATGGTTTGGCAAGTGATACATGTCGCTTGCGTCATGTCCTATCTCTATTGTTTTCGATTAAACTCTTTCATTAACTAGTTCAATCAACTCCAATTTCTACTCCAATTGTCTCCAAATTTCAATGACATAGGTCATTAACTCCAATTGTCATTTATAAAAATTTCCACTGCCATTTGACTCTTAATTCTGCTTCCATTTGTCAGTTGTCCTGCCACTTGGCATTTTTCCTAGTTCCAAATTTACCCAAAAAAATTCAAGAATTTTCTAAATTTCACCAAAATTTCTAAATCAATACTTATTCACACTAATTCAAATTTGAATACATATAAACCATAATTCATATCAGAAATCACATTTATAAATCAATTATACCCAGAAAAATGTCAATGAATGCATGTACAATCATTTTAATGTGCAAACATTAACATTCACATGTGTGTGTATGTCATATTATGCATGAAAATGAAATGTACTTTCTAACTTCTCATTAATGTCTCATGTATCGTATTCTAGGGCCCTAACCCTTAACATGGGATAACGGGATGTTACACTATTAAAAACATTTATACAAATATTAACCTTCATAAAAGAAAACAATTTCTTTTCTTTTCAAGTAATAACCAATGTTCTTACAAAACACATTCTTTTCTTTTCATAAGATCAATGCATATGTAAAACAAAACATGTATATTTTTTTGAGATCAAGTCCACTTTTCTTGTAAATTATACAATGAAGGTAATCAATACTTTCATGAACTTTCTTTTTAAAATATAGCCTATCATTAATTTTCTTTGCCATATGGTACCCTTAGGTGTAAGGCCACAGAGCTAGTTCTGCATCACGTACCCGTACCTAGTTAACCTCTATATATCAGTTGTTATGAAGCTAGTTTTGCATCTCTTACCTATAATGATGCTAGCACTACATATAAATTAGTTGTTACAGAGCCGGTTCTGCATTGCTTACCCATAACAATGCTAGCACAATATATACTTCACACGTGCAGAGGGCGACTCACAGGACATACTGACTGACACAACACCACCTATGTTAGTGACAGATGCCCCCCAAACACTGCCATGCACATTGCAACATATTCTGATCGATATAATCATATGTATAAAGACTTAACCACATACCATTGGCTAAATCACAATTAATACATAAGCGTGCCTCATTTCAATACCAATTCAAAACATATTCAAAATCCATTTCCATACCAATTCAAAGCATGTGCACATCCCATTAGTTTCCAAGCGTATCCAAAACTCAATTCAATGTTAAATCAAAGCATATGTAAACCTCATGAAGATTAACTTTTAAATTCAAGTAGTAGCACTAATGAAATTATTCATAAACATACTTTTCATGGTAAGGTAAAAACCATATTTACAAAATCAATTTAAAGGTACACTCACTATTTATCATTTATCGTTAACCACCCTCCTATGTTTGGTGCTTTTTCTTTATTAATCCCAAGCCTACGCTAATGAGAAAACTTTATAGTCTTATTTAGCTGTGAGGTGAAGGGTTCCTAAAACCTACCAAGTACATCCATAACTTACCACTTTGTTTTAAAGATTTTATAACAAAGGGCTTAGCTAAAATCTTAGCATTTAGTAAAATTAAATTTAGTTTTCTTTTCATTCAACCATTGAACTTCCATGATTTATCCATGTTGTCTTCTTTCCATTTAAATAACGTATATAGTATATAGCTACTGTTTTCCTTACAATGAACCATTTAACTACATACAACATACATGCTGCCATTGAACAACCATTAAGCCACATATATATCATCTACATGTTGCCAATTAATACCCATTGAATAACATTTATAAGACATGGATATACATGTTGTTTCCCTCTCTATTTACCATGTTGTTTTTCTCTTCATTTAATCATGCCTCCACTTGTTCCTTAATTTTCACATATCAAACGTTCAAATTAGGTTCAGAAGTCTTCTAGACATTTGTTACCCTATGTCTTTAGTTTACATCATCAAAAATCCCATTTAACCTTCTAAATTATGAAACACATACCAAATATGACAAGCTGCTTCAACACAGGGACAGTATCAAGTTACCATAATCAATCTAAAATTTCAATATCATTTAGCTAGAATTAGGTCTAGGTCTCTTCTAGATATTTTTAGTACTATGTCTTAGGTTTCATTTCAAGTTGGACTCACCTAATTTTGATTTCTGTAGACTAATTTATGGCAAAAACACTAGGACTATTCAAAGAAATCGAGAATCCTAATACAAAATTTCACTAAACATAGTTAGGAAAACTTACCACTTTCTTCAAATCATGCTCAATCATTCACACAATTCATAAGGAAATTTATGTTTCCAGATTAAGCATTCATGTGACCAGCTAAAGAGGATGGGAAAAAGTGGTTTAACATGGTTTAACATACCTAAAATTAGATGGTAACATGCTTCCCATCTTTTCCCTGCATGTGGTTAGCATTGATGTAGGTGTTGTCTATGGTTGGAGGCTTAAACAACATTTTGAATTTATTTCCTAAAGGTAGTAACTTGTAAGACCTAGTGTGAAGAGAGTAGCTGCAATTATTCTTCAATAATTCTGGTCCAAAGGAGAGCTAAAGTTTCGGTGGCATGAAGGTGGAGTAGCTCCCATCATCTTTGTTTTACATGCTACACATTGAAGAGGGTTGTCCACACATTGCAAACTTAACTTCCAACAATTGTCTATTGTTTTATCCCTCACTTTATTTTTTAATTAAGCCATTAATCCCTTGTAACATTCACGTAAATACTTGTCTCCCATATATAACAAGTTGTTCTGCTTTTGTCTCACTAAAATGACACATGTCCGCACCATGAATTGGTCTCTCATGTAAAGAATTTTATGTCCTTCACATCTACTACTTTATAAACGTGACAGCATAAGATTTCATGCATTCTTGTTCCAAAATAATGAGGACTTCATATGTGTGATAGCTTCCCCTTAAGATTCATCCACCTTTACATGTATTATTTCTTGTCCAAAATAATTAAATGGCTTAAGAAAAATTTGTCCAATTTCGATAGAAAATTCATATCCACTTAATAACATGTTACACCTAAATATATCAACATATAAGTTGGATCAATTTATTTTAAGTATCGATAACTGTGACTGATTCTTATGTCCCTATGCTTCAACCCAAGAATGCTTCAAATTTACTCCACAAGATTTAAATCAAGGTTAATCTTGTTCTATCACAAAACCATTCGATTGAATTTATTTTTGGTCTATTTCCATACCAGTTAACTCTAATATTTTTTGACTGTCATTTGACTTTAGTACTTGTCATTCAGGGTTAGGTTCCTAATTCACCTTTTACTGAAAATAAAATTTACATTCCCCCGAAAATTTCATTCACATGAAATGAAATTTTATAGACACATGAAAAGAAAAGTTTGGGGTTTTACATTTTCCTTCATGGAAAGAAAAGGAGAAGAATTTGGATGAAATGAAAAAGATTTGAAGCAACTAAGGACCTACACAACTGTGTATAGTGACAGTGTAAGTCTCTTTAAATGTGTGAAGATTGAAGAATTGGAGTTTTGGTCATATGGAGTTACACGCATATGTATCTTGATACACACGGTTGTTTATATTGCCCATGTAAGTCACCGTGCTAATGTGAAATTACAAATTCAGGTGTTTTTTATTATACATGGTATCTCACATGCCTGTGTAAGTGACTATGTATATCCTAAAAACCCTAAAATTTACTAAAAAAGGATGTGAGCGAAGATAAATAGGAGAGAGTCAAGTTTTACAACATATTTTAAATATAAGACACCTAGAGGGGAGATGATCTTGATCAAGGGACAACAAAAACATAGAGCTAACATCAAAAGAGATCTGATAGAAATCAACATCAAACCTCAAACTTGCAAAAAGATTCAATAGAAGAAAAAGGAAAATTTAGAATTATGATTCATTTGTTTTCTATTAGTTTTCCTTTATGTTTATCTTTGATTTCATTTTTTATAGTTAGTAACTAAACGTGATTAGTGTCTAGGTGTGATGAACCCTAGTTTGGGGTAATAATATGTTTTAATCTTTTTATTAAGTACAAATATATTGATTAATTATTGTGATTCAATTATGCGTTTCATTCCTATTCTAATATATCCGGAATATTAGAACATTATTTGATTTCATATGATTGAGATTGAGAAACCCCCTTTTATGAATAGATCTACTATAACTGAAAGGAGTTGCATGCAATAACAAGGCCCTATCCTGAAATGACTAGGTGACTTGATCGACACCCTATAGTGACCCTCCAATCAATATTTGATCCAGCTGAAAAGTTCCCGTAGAGCTAAGCCTATTGCCCTTTTTACCAAAAAGCCTTAACTTAACATTAAAAAGATATAAGCAGTGGAGTTCTATTTTTAAATCACTTTTATTAAAAATTTCTACAACACAATGATTGTATTTTTACCTTGCCAAAATTTTCAAAAGCCCTGTAAAGTGCAAAATACTTCTATATTCATCTCAAAATCCCCACTACAAATTTTGGACTTTAAATCCATTTAAAAGCCATCTTAACAATCACTTTAATAATCTTAAAAATAAACTCAAACATATTCATGCATTTAACTTTAAAACATTCATATACATGCATTCTTTACACAAAATATAGTCTAAAACATATTCATAAAGATGCCAATGTTCCTAAAAATATTTACAAGGAAAAAATGCCTACACAGTCGTACGTGAGGAAGTTAACTAGTCATGAGGTGGAGTTCCTGCTACTGAAGCCCCTGAGCGTGCACCTAGGAGGTTTCATTTAAAAACAGAAAAGAGAGTGAGTTAAACGAGCTCAGTGAGTGTTAGAATTTCTATTTAAATAATATTCAACTATTTAAACCTTCCTAAAACAAATTTATCTCAATTTGCATAATTCAATATTTAATATAAAACATATATGCTTCCTGAAATCAAGTTTCTCAAATCGCTTTTCAAATAAATAATGGCGGCATTAAAAATGTCATGAATTTCTTACACGACATAACTTGTCACTAACTTGTTTTCCATATGGTACCCTCAAGCATAAAATTATGGAGCTGGTTTTGCATCACTTACCTACGATTGGTTAATCACTAGTAACGAAGCTAGTTCTACATTGCTTAGCCACACTAGGATAACCATTATACATCAGTAGTTACAGAGCTGATTCTGCATCGCTTACCCGCAATTGGACAACCACTAATTACATAACTGGTTCTACATCGCTTACCCATACTAGGTTAACTGTTATGTACCGGTAGTTACGGAGCTAGTTCTACATCGCTTACCCGCAACTAGTTAACTACTAGTTACGGAGTTCGTTCTACATCACTTACTCATACTAGGTTAACCATTATACATTGGTATATTAATATGTATAAAGCCTATCGGTATATTATAAACTAAAAATCGTTTCCTTTTTATCAACCAATAACATTATCTCAATATAACTCAAATTATATAAGATTTAAATGTAAAACTTCAATTCATATATCGCTAAAAAAATAAAATTGTACTAGCAACAATCACTTATAATGAATCATTCACTTAAAACTCGTAATCCATATTCACTTCACGATAGAATAAAAATCATTTTCGTAAAATAAATTTAAAATGCGCTCTGAAAGGACTCATCTCAGAGTTCCCCTTTTGTAACCCAAATGAAGGCCTCCTAGTGACCCGATAGTAGCCCTCCAATCAATATCTGACTCAACCGAAGGGTTCTGGCAAAGCCAAGCTGTTCAACTATTTAAAACCTTTTTTACTTTAATAATTAAAAGTGTAAAAAATAGTGGGAACTTTTTTTTCTATCATTTTATCGAAAGTTTCGACAACGTAACGACTGCATTTTGACATTCCCAAAAATTTTAAAAGCCTTGTAAAATTTGAAAATACTTATATATTCACAACAGTTTCTCAACTAAAAATTATGAACTTTAAGTCCACTCAAAAGCAACCCAAACTAATAATTCTCAACAGTCACTACAATAAACTTTTAAAAGCTAAAACATATTCATGCATTTCATTTAAAATATTTTATAAATATCCATTCTTTACACAAATGTACATAGAAAAATGACATAAGCACAACAGCACCCGATAATACAACTAATCTTGAGGTGGAGTCCAAATTACTATAGCACCTATACCCATACCTGGGGTGGTTTGTTTAAAAACATAAAAATAAGGGTGAGTTAAATAAGCTCAGTAAGTGTAATCAGTTTACAATAAAATTGAACTTTTCATAATAATATAACTGCAATATTCCATAAAATCATAAAGCTCATGGTAAAACATTTTCCATAACAATTTATTCGTGCATCATCTAATCTGGTAATAACATAACATTTTGTAAAACACAATTTCAATTTTTTTTTGAAAAACTATTTCAAAATGCTTTTCAAAATTAAACTCATCATATAAAAGTTTCCATTTCTCATTTTCCTTAACTAATAAACAGTGGTGGTAATAAATTTTTTGAAAAATTTAATACTGAAAAATAAGCCAACCGTTAGCATTGATACAATATGGTACATTTTAAATCACTTTTAACATAAATAGTGGCGACATTACTATTTTCATGACTTTCCTTACTCAACATAGCCCACCACAAGTTTCTTTATTATATGGTACACCAGGCATAAAATCACGGAGCTGGTTCTGCATCGTTTACCTGTGACTGGTTAACCACTATGTAAGGAGATGGTTCTACATTGCTTACCTATAACAGGTTAATCGCTATAGACTGGTAGTTATGGAGCTGGTTCTGCATTACTTAGCTGTAACAAGTCACAGAGCTAGTTCTACATCGCTTACCTGTGACCGGTTAATCACTATTTATAGAGCTAGTTCTACATCGCTTACCCGTAACATGTATAAAGCCTAGCGGTGTACCATAGTCAAAAGCAACTCTTATATTTAAGACTCATCTTATTTTCTAAATTAAGGATGGGAGGATTCAAATTTGAATTAGTTCAACGTAACTCCCAATCATATAAATTTTAACTTTCAATTTAAAACTCATATATTGCCAAAGCATACACTTATTCTAGCAATATTCACTTGTAAAATAGTAAAATATCATTTGCATAAAACTCAGTATAAATATTCATTTCATGATCAAATAAAAACCATTTGCATAAACTCAATTTAAAGAACACTTACATGTCATCAATTCTTTTACAAAGAATTAAGTTATATAAAACAATTAAAATACGCTCACACATCATCAATTCTTTTACAAAGAATTAAGCTACATAAAATAGTTAAAATACTTAGGTTATATAAAACAGTTAAAATACATTCACTTGTCATCAATTCTTTTTTCAAGAATTTAGTCATATAAAACAAATAAAATACACTCACAACTTGCTAGGTTCCTTTTCACCACTTCGAACTCTTTAATGGGCTTCGTTTTTTTAATCTAAAAACCTAATACCAATACATTGAACTCCTTAATACATTTTTCAATAAAATATACCATAAACCATGTCAACTTCATTACTTTCCACATACACTCCACATCCCTAATAACATTCACATGGTTTTTACTTCGCAACCATATTTTTATACTAAAAATGCCCTCAAGGCTAAACTTAACATATTATATATTAAACTCTTCCAATTCAATTTTATTTGATCTCTAACACTTAAAACCAATCCAAATTCACTCCCATGACAATTTAATACACACATTTAAGCCATAAAATTTCATTAACAAATTTTTTACAAAATCAAACACACTAGGCCGAATTTCAATCAAAACCAATTCCAAATCAATTATTTTTTATTTATTTACTTCATTAGCATCAAAATAATGCTATGAACATCATAAAACATCAAAATAGAATTTTAGATCATAACATATTAAAAACCCTAACCTTGGCCGAAAACTCATCTAATCATTTCCATGGTTTTTCTTTCATTCTTTCACCATTAAACTAACTTCCTAATGTCATTAATTAATCTTAAATCATTAAATAACAACATAAGACACTTTAGGCAATATATCTCACCTTTGACCAAGTTTGACCTGGGTTCCATACACTTGATTCATGTGGTTTTCTTCTCCCAAATGCTTCCAGTGCAATAAAACTTTGATATTACATCAAAAGGGTGTAATTTACACCATAAAAACCAAATCTAACCTATAACCCAACAAATCAAAATTTTTTCAACAACAAAAGTAAGCCTACCTACCCATTTTCTTCTTCCTCTTCACATAGATAGCTATAAAATCTTGTTAGATGCTTGATTGGAGGTAAAAGAGCATGAAAAATGGTTTAGATCACTCCTCCATAGCCATAGCTAAACCCCTCTCCTTCTTTCTCTTTGCTTTTCTTTTTTCTCTCTTTCTATATGATTCTCTCATCTATAGAGATGTCAATGGGTCGGTCGGCCCATGGCCTGACCCGAGCATAGGCTGACTGGTGCCCGCCAATTTTTAAAAAGAAAATATTCCAAAACAACGTCGTTTTGCCTGCCCTTGGCTTGCCTGACCTTTGCCCGCGTCCTGGATAGGCTGACCATGGTCGGCCCGTGACCCACTCGTGGCCTGATCAATCCGGGCCAAAATTAGGTTGAGCTTAGGCTGTGCCCTTTTTGACTTCTCTACTTATCTATGGACAGCCACCAACGTTTAAAGCAGATGAAGGATTTGTTGAATTACAATTTTGCCCCCATTTCTATTATAATTACACCTTTATCCTTAATAACATCTTATAATTACAACTTTACCAAAATGTCTAATATTTACACTTTTATCCATACCATTTGTCACCATTTAATTGGTTCTCTTCTAATGACTCATAACTCCCCTAACTTGTAAAAATACCAAACTGCCCTTTAATGAATACAAAAAGACCAAATTGCCCTTTAATGCATTTATTTCACCAACTAACCGAATTAAATTATGAAAATATTCCACAACCGTCTTATCATCAAATTGACCATAAAATACTCAAATTAGGGTCAATACTTATTGGTTGGATGCTTTAAAAAAATTCGAATGCGTATAAAATCCTCAGTACCCATTATTTTCCAGAAAGGGCATTTTAACCCTAAGCTTTCGGAACTTCCAAAATTCATCCGATTGGACTTATTTTTGAACCATTTTAGTATCATTAAACCCTAATACCTATTCCAAGTATGTTTCAAATTTTCAAGGTTGGGTCCCAAAATCACTATTCAAGCAAATTCACTATTCATTCAAAAATACTATTCACTCGAATTCACTATTCATCCAGAAATCATTTGGATTTCATTGAAAAGTATCACCTAAATCCTCAAAGTACATTTCGTGAATTTTAAAGTTCATTCAGACTCATTCCCTAGCTTTTTGGAGCTTTCAAAATTTTCTGAGAAATTTTTGATCAAGTCTAGAACCATCTTTGGTTTATCCGTGATCTCTATTATAACCTCAATAATACATTAAAATGATTAAATTACTCTAGCACACCATAAATAAAGCATACTTTATAAAAACGCATATACAACACATTGCACAGTACAATTATTGAACTAGGATATTACAAATTCTCCCCTTCTTATAGAAATTTCATCCTCAAAATTTTAAACAAATTTAGTCATTCGAAAATATATGGATCTTAACTTCGTATCCATTCTCCGTGCTTCCACTCTGTCAATCACTTAATAAGGACCACCATATTCTGGGCTTAACTTGTCAGATTGTCTAAAACAAACTATTCCTTTATTTCCATAATGATATTCGCAAATTTTTTTTGATTTTTTAACTTTAACTCTAAATTCTTCCTCCATTTCCAAACTTAGCTCTGCTGGCAATTTTAGGTATTATCACTTTTACCCGCATGCTTTTGATCTTATTATGGGTTGTCAGAACTAATTTAACCCAATTAATTTTCTTTTATCTATCTCTCATCATCATATACCAGCGCTCTACGTAATTATATACTTCCAATCACTTTCAACTTGATTAATCTATCACGAGGATACCTACCTAGATGGTTAGGAATTGGGCAATTTTTTTAATTTGATCCTTTATCTCCTATCCACTTAGATTTTGCAAAATTGCTACCATAAAATCCTTCATAATATGCTTCCATTGCCATTCCCGAATAAGGAGTGGCTGAGCATTTTTTTATTTTTTGGTTCTCAACCTTGACTTGTTGATCTAACAAGCATTTAAACATACACTTTGCTAACTTAACCATACATGAAACCATCCATTTAACACTTGTTAGGAAATTATGCAATTTCCTTAAAAAACCAGACTAGTAGGAAAGCGAAATAAAAGTAGAAAAATAAAACACAATTTGATAATGGAGTTCGGCCAATTATGCCTACGTCTCCAGAGCTGCTGCAGATCTTTACTAAGGAGAAAATTTACAAGTGTTTACAACAATATCACCTTACACCACTCTACCTTGCTCTCTCTCTTTCCAAAGCTTTTCTCTCTAAGCTTTAAGCCTTTTTTGTTTATATATTATGCTACTAAATGGAGGAGGCCTTATATAGGCCTCCAATCTTCTCAAATGTCAAGGTTAGGTAGCCTAACCTTGATAAAGTTTGGCAGCAACCAAAAATGGCTGCTGCCTTAACTAACAATCTCCTACTTAAAGACAGATTTCAATTTGTCTTCACACCTCGATCAATGTAGCAGTTTTTTTTGTCTTATTATTCTATCAGGCCAACTAAAACTTAACACAGCTTCAGTTTGTCAGTAGTCATCGTCTTTGTCAACATATCTGCCAGATTTTGAGCTCCACTAATCTTCTCAAGTTTCAAAATCCCATCTTCCAGAAGTGACCGAATAAAATGATACCGTACCTGTATGTGTTTCGTTCTGGAATGAAAAGAAGGATTTTTCACTGGATGGATAGCACTCTGATTGTCACAATATAAGACATTGTTTTCTTGTTTCCTGCCCAATTCCTCCAAGAAACATTATAGCCAAACCATTTCCTTGCTAGCTTTCGTGACAGCCATATATTCTGCTTCAGTTATAGAAAGAGCAACTATCTTTTGTAGCTGAGAAACCCAACTCACTGTCATTCCTCCTAGAGTATAGACATACCCTTTAGTGCTTCTTCTGATGTCAACATTTCCAGCTAAGTTAGCATCTACATAGCTCATTAATGTCGTATCTCCACTTTTGAAACAAAGTGCCCTGTTAGTGGTACCTCGCAAATATCTGAGTATTCATTTGATCGCTTCCTAATGTACCTTGCCAGGGTTATTCATGTACCTGCTAACAGCTCCCACTACTTAAGCAATATCTGATCTGGTACAAACCATGGCATACATCAGACTTCCTATTGCTGAGGCATACAGCAGCTTCGCTATGTGTGTATGTTCTTCCTCCTTCTTCGGTGACTGTTCTTTGGAGAGTCTGA
Source organism: Erythroxylum longipes (assembly GCA_027563885.1). NCBI lineage: Eukaryota > Viridiplantae > Streptophyta > Magnoliopsida > Malpighiales > Erythroxylaceae > Erythroxylum > Erythroxylum longipes. The sequence continues at coordinate 34,273,485 of JAOQMS010000180.1, forward strand.
AATGAACACCTAAAGGTGTACTTACTAGTTTAGCATCTTGCATGTTGAACTTGGAGAGTACCTTTTTGATGTACTCAGCCCGTGATAACACTAAAGTCCCCAACTTCGTGTCTCTCTTGATCCTTATTCCAAGAATTTGTTTTGCAGCACCCAGATCATTCATTGCGAACTATTTTCACAATTTTAGCTTCAAATTTTTAATCTCTTGCATATCTGAACCTGCAACGAGCATGTCATCAATGTACAATAATAAAATAATGAAGTTGTTGTCGAACTTCTTGATGTAGCAACAATGATCTACTTGGCATCTTGTGAAACCACTACTACCCATAAAACTGTCAAATTTCTTGTACCACTACCTAGGAGCTTGTTTTAAACCATACAGGCTCTTCTTCAACTTGCATACCAGGTTTTTCTTGGGTTCCTTTATGAAACCTTCCGGCTGTTTCATATAAATCTCTTCCCCTAAATCACCATGAAGGAAAGTTGTTTTTACATCTAACTGCTCAAGATGTAAATTCTCTGCAGCTACAATTTTCAACACCAATCTGATTGTAGTCAGCTTCACGACTGGAGAGAAAATTTCATTGTAGTCAACACCTTCTTTTTGTTGAAAGCTTTTAACAACCAATCTTGTTTTATAGCATTTGCTTCCATCGTGCTCTTCTTTGATCCTGAAAATCCACTTGTTATGGAGTGCTTTCTTACCCGGTGGTAGTTCAGCTAATTCCCACGTCTGATTTGACATGAGTGAGTCCATCTCTTCTTTCATGGCAGACTCCCACTTGACTGAATTCTCCATTTACATAGCTTCATCATAACACTCTGGTTCTCCACTGTCAGTCAACAACAAGTAGTGCAAAGAAGGAGAATAACGCTGAGTTGGTTTAGGAATTCTAGAGGAGCATCTCAGTTCTGGCGTGCCTGGTTCTTCTTGAATTGCTTCAAGACTATTCTAAACATCATTTCCAGAAATCTCCTCAAACTCAGCAAATTCCTTCGTTTCAGCATCTGTATTGGAGCTGCTTGGTTCTGCCATTGACCTGTCTTTGTACATCACATTTTCATTGAATATGACATCTCGGCTTTTGATAATCTTCCAATTTTTATAATCCCAAAACCGGTAACTGAACTCATCACCACCATATCTAACAAAGACACATTTGTTAGACTTAGCATCAAGTTTACTCCTTTCAGCAGAATCTATGTGTACATAAGAAATACAACTAAACACTCTTAAGTGTGATAGGTTTACCTCTTTTCCACTCCAAACTTCCTCTGGTATTCGACCATTCAAGGGAATTGATGGTCCACGATTGATCAGGTAGGTTGCAGTGTTAATAGCTTCAGCCCATAGCATCTTGGGTAAGCCAGCATGTATCTTCATACTTCTGGCACGTTCATTCAGAGTTTTGTTCATACGCTCTACTACGCTGTTTTGTTGCGGTGTCATGGGAACTGCTTTCTCCATATTAATCCCATTGTTTGCACAAAATTTTCTGAATCTACTATCTCTGTACTCTCCTCCATTATCAAACCTTAACCACTTGACTTTCAAATCAGATTCATTTTCTACCGCGGCCTTCCATTTTTTGAAGGTATCAAAGACTTCTGATTTCTTCTTCAAAAAATAAACCCACACCTTCCTTGTAGAATCATTGATGAAGGTGATACAATACAATAAGCCTGCAAGAGATGAAATAGGAGATGGTCCCCATACATCGGTATGAATCAGCTCTAACCTTTCTGCCTTTGGTGTCTTACCAATCTTTACAAAACTGACCTTCTTCTGTTTCCCAAAGATGCAGTCCTCACATAGTCCGACATTTACACTTTTCAGATCCGACAGCTTCTCCTTTGACAGAAGTGTCTTCATCCCTTTCTCACTCATATGGCCAAGCCTTTGGTGCATAGGTTTGATTTTCCGTCAGCATCTATTGTTGCAATAATATTTTCTAAGTTTGAGGTTACATAGAGAGTACTAGACTTCTTACCACGAGCAATGACAAGTGCTCCTTTGGTAATCTTCCATTCACAACCTATGAAGGTTGTACAATAACCATCTTCGTCAAGTTGTCCCATAGAGATCAAATTCCTTTTAAGACCAAGAATATGTCTCACTCCTTGCAACTTCCAGGTAGTCTAGTTTAGCAACTTTAATCGGATGTCTCCTTTTCCGACAATTTTCAAAATTTCATCATCAGCTAGATGAACTCTCCCGAAATCACTACTGACATAGTTTTCCATGATTTCTCGGCATAGGGTGGCATGGAAAGATGCCCCTGAATCCAAAACCCATGATTCAATCGGACTTTTGACGCTTAGAATCATAGCATCATCAGCTTCCTCGGTCACATTTGTAGATTCATGTGCGCCGGTATCTTTCTTCGGTGCTCGACAACCCCTTCTTAAAGTGACCCTTCTTGCCGCAATTATAACATTTGAAATCTTTCTTTCTCGATCTAGATTTTCCCGTTCTAGATTTTGATCTGCAATAATTTTAGTTTCTATCTAAAGTTCAAGATTATGTGTGTAAAGTCGAAGAGGTTGATGCTTCACCTGATTCTCTCCGCCGAATTTCTTCACTCAATACCAAATCCTGAACATCATCGAATTTTAATTTAGTGTTTCCCGATGAGCTTCTGACTGCTATAATGGTAGCATTCCAACTGTCTGGTAGAGATGATAAGAGAATTAAAGCTCGAACTTCGTCATCAAATTCAATTTCCACGGAACTTAACTGGGTGGTGATTGTGTTGAGTTCATTCAGATTTTGAGCCACTTATGCCCCTTCTTCCATCCAAAAATTAAGTAACTGCCTCATCAAGTGAACTTTCTTTGAGGCCGATGGCTTCTCATACATACTGGAGAGAGCAGTCATAAAACCCATTGTAGTCTTTTCCTTTGCTATGTTGAAAGCAACATTGCGGGATAATGTCAATTGAATAACTCCGAGAGCTTGTCTGTCGAGAAGATTCCAATCTTCGTCCTTCATGCCCTCTGGCTTTATTCTTGAGAAAGGTTGATATTGTCGGCCCCCTGAAAATTTTTTTCATTAACTTAAGCATAAGTAGCTTATGGATTAAATGCATGAGAAGGAATTAAGGGCATTTTCGGAATATG
>JAOQMS010000180.1:34276697-34308291 GCA_027563885.1 Erythroxylum longipes
TTAGTTGAGTTCTGTAACTAACTCTAACTAAATAACTGTCTGACGTGCTAATGTATCTTCATAGTATCGTCTATGTCCTCTTTGCGTCTATATTGACTTTGCGTCTGCGTTAGTGTTTATATTGTCTTTGCATCTGTGTTTCGATTTTACGTTTGCGTCTGCGTCTGTGTTGTATTTGCGTCTGTGTTGCCTTTGCGTCTATGTTGACTTTGCGTCTGCGTCTGTGTTGTATTTACGTCTGTGTTGCCTTTGTGTCTATGTTGACTTTGCGTCTACGTCTGTGTTCTGTACGTTGTCTGCACACTTAACACACTTGTCAAAAACGTCCATTTGTTTCTAACGTTATTATTATTTGATTGTCATCAAAATTAATCATCTTAAAGTCCCCTTGACTTAACAACCACATCATAAGATCAAAATAGAGATCTAAGAATAAATAAAAAGAAAACAAAATAAATGAAGAAGAACAATAATGTCTAGATTAACAAAATCTAAAGATTCATCCTCGGTAACGTTGCCAACAAACTTAACGATGTGATTTAACTTTATTATTATTTTAACTAAAAGTACATTATGTAGCTATAACTAGCACTAATGAGTATAGGTCGATCTTAAGAGGACTATAAGTACTAATAATAACTCTTTTCCTATTATCTAACCGATAATTGAGGTGATTTTGGTGAATCAGGTTTAAAATAAAAGAAAATAAACTAAGGTCAAGTTAACACAATTAAATAAACTAGAATAGAAAGAGAATGAGAAGTAAGCCAATAAACAAACGATACTTGAAATCTAAATCCCGCTAAAACTTCTCATATAATCATGATTTCATTAATCAATTTAATCTAAAGTTTATTGGATCATAAAAATTTCTCAATTATACTAATATCTTTGTCAAGATTATTACAACTTATTCTAGGTTGATTAATTGAAATATCTTTTTAATTAAAAATCCTAAATTCTTATTAATGGATTTAAGAATTTTACTATTAGGTTTCACCCTAATATAAAAGATTTATGTTGACCTGTCTTTAAGTTTGCATGTAACTCCATTTAACTATGCTAGATCTATTTATATGTTAGATTTTAGAATCTCAATGACGTGAAATATAATTTAATCAACATGCCAATAATACTAATTCAAGAGTAATTAATAACACATAATTGAATATCATTAAAAATAAAGAATAAACTAAATTAAAATAAAGTCACTATAAGGTTTATTCTAGGGTTAATCTAATCCAGATACTAAAAAGAACTTAGTTCATACTCACAGAAAAATAAAAAAAAAACAAAAGTTGAAAATCAAGGATGATATGATTAAAATAGCTAAAATATCCTAAACTATACTCTAAATTAATAAAAATCCACTCTAAAGGGATTTCCTTGGTTGTTTCTCGTGCTTTTTGCCATTATACGTTTTCTCCTTATATTTCTTAAGCCTCCTTTCTCTTATATACTCAATCTCAGATTTTAGAATTCAAAATTCAAATTCTAGGAGATATGTAGGCATTAACATGAGCATATTGATGGTCATATTTTTCAAATAGACGTATGATGTTTTTTAAAGCTGAAACTTGCTCAAACACGAGCTTTTAATGTCAACATGGCATTCTTGCTACTCAACACATGTGTATTCCCAACTAACATAGGTCTGTTCCATAGGAAACACTAAACATGTCTAAAATATATCTAATACAACCATATACACCATCTTGCACTTTATAACTCAATTAAAATAACTCCAAATTGCTCTAAACTTGTCCAAATTTGTTCCTTTTTGCTCTAAGTGAGTGAATTAGACCTAAAAAAAATGAACAACTTAAGTACCCAAAATTAATAAAATAATCAAATAAACAAAAAATGCACTAAATATGGGACAAAAATATAACTAAATCACCACCTATTAGTAGTACAAAAAGTTCACATAAAACTTCTTAAAGTTCTCTGAATGCTCAAACAATCACTTTATTTTATTTCCTTACCCATATATTCCTTTCTTATATTTTTAACCTATAAAGAGACCAAATATTTTATAAAAATGTACCCTACATCTCATTTTTATGAATTGATTGAAACTGATGGTAGGTAGTAGAACCAATCTTTAGCAAAGCTTCCCAAAGAAAAGGGGAAAGCTCTTAGATTAAACTATTTATATATTATCCCTTATAGCTTTATATGAAGCATACTACTTGAAGTGTTTATATGGATCTTCACATCTAAGACCATGAAAATTAGGTAATAACTGTATTAATCTCAATTTCAATTTAAAAGTCACTTCTAACTTAGGAAACCCATTATATAAATGTTGATGATTTAAGTTAGGGGTAGTTAACTCCTTTAAAATTTGACATTTAGCCATATTCTTTTCTCCTTCATAATCTAAATTGTTATTAAATAAATAATTTGGAACTAAGTTTCTACCTCATAGTTTCTATTTAGCTTCTTTACTTAACGTATATAAGGTTCTTCATATTTCTGAATGAAATTGTAGTTCGCCTCAATATGAGGATCAACTACTTCGCATATAATGCTCATGAGTGAAAGATGTGTAACAACTAATAAACTAAACTAAATGAAAACAAAAGGATAAAGGACATAAAATAGCTAGATTAAGTCCCTAAAAACAATGATAAAGTTTAGTGTGTTATTGCTTAGACTAAAAGGTAAAACCATACTCTAAAAGGTTATATAGTAGATAAAAATAATGGTTTATCTTATAAAGATTATTTAGTCCAATTTTTCACTTGTAAATAAGAATAAAAAGGGGGTTTTAATTATGAAGAAATAATTACAACAATATAATTAAGAAATAACAACAATAATAACACCCAGTGAGAGTCCCATCAGAATGTGGGGTTTGGGGAGGTTTAATAGTATACTACCTTACCTCTACATAGTAAAGAGACTATTTTCAATAGACCCATATGTGGTGCAAATTAATAATAATATCAAGTATGAATAAATACATAAAACTAAACATATAAAATTATATAATACAATACATATAGAACATGGTAAAGATTAACATTACATGATAAAATAACTAAATAAATACACAAACTAGGACAAAAAGACAAGTATAAAAATAAATCACAACAACCATTACAATAAAGTAACAAGACTAAGTAAGAAACAACTAAGGCTAAATAACTTGGAGAGAAGTACTATTGAATCAAAATATTAAAGCTATTTACAAAATGAATGACTAGAAATAGAAAAATTGGAGGACTTAAGAGAATGATTAAGAACTCTTCGTATGAGATCCTTTATCCATATCCTAGTACACCAAAGTTTATTATTACAGGCCATGTCTACGGTAAGTTCATCACCACAATTCTTCTTAGGCCTTCCTTTTTCCCTCTTATAGTCTCTAGGTACTCTTTCCTCGCTTTTTCTCATTAGAGCATCAGGGTGTTTTCTTGTAATATGTCTGAACCACCTAAATCTCGTCTCTCTTACTTTATCATTAAGATTGGCCACCTTTAATTTGTCTCTTAACAAAACTATTTCACGAGTTGTATTTTTTGCTATTTCTCAACTCTTATTTCTGTAGAATTACATGGCTATAGATATACTCATGTCTATGACCATGTTTTAAATTGTTTCTTCACATTCATGTGGTATGATTTTTGTCTAGTCATGTCTTCAAGATGTATAATCATATCTAGGTTGCCTAAGGGGAACGCGAGCTAACTTATAACTGTTTTTCTAGTTATGCTCAACCAAAATTATGTTTTATTGATAGTTTTTTTTATATAAACTCCTGTAAAATGCATCTAAAACATAAACATAATGATTATATAGCCTAACATTGAGCATAATAGATAACATTTAGACCTTAATTGAGCACGTTAAAATGTTTGGCCCTAAATTGATCAAATCTTAAATCGTTTGGCCCAAAATTTGGCATTTAGCCAAAGAAATAATATTGCTTCATACAATATTATATATTGTATTTCCTTCCATACATAAATCCATAGTCTTTTTATGGGACTTTGTTGTGAATTCCTGAAAGAACATATTATTTATTAGTTTGGAGTTCCTCAATCAATTACAAAGGATTAATGAAGTATGTTTACAAGTCAGGAAGTTAAAGATTTTGCCAAGGATTATGGGATAAAATAATTGCATTTGACTCCATATTATGCTTAAGATAATGGGTAAGTCAAAGCATCTAATAAGATAATTATTGAAATTCTGGAGAAAATGTTAGAAGAAAATCCAAAAGAATGGCATAGAATCCTATCTGAAACCTTATGGGCTTATCATACTTCTAAGCGTACTACTATAGGGGTTAGCCATTTGCCTAGACATATGGACATAATGTTTTTTTCCCTATAAAAGTGGTGGTTCCATCATAAAGAGTAGCTAAACATAATGTTTTAAGGGTTTCCTAGTATTTAGAAGCAATGATAATGGAGTTAAAGGATTTAGATGAAATGTAACTTCAGAATTTGAATAGTATGATTATCCAAAATGAGAAAGTAGTAAAATTCTATGATAAAAGAATTGTAGAGAATGCCCAGAAGGGGAACTAGTATGGAAATTGATCTTATCACCTAGCATAAAAGATAAAGAATAGGGTAAATGGTCACTGAATTAGGAAGGAACATTTAGAATTTATAGGGTGTTAAGCAGAAATGCCTATTGGTTATATAGTTTAGAAGGTTTACCCCATAGGCATTTTATTAATCAAAAGTATTTAAAACCTTATGTGCCTAACCTTTTCGAAAATATGAAGAATAAGAAATGATAGCGAATTCTTGAAATAAATAACTTTATATTACTAAGAAGAAATCAAAGTTTAAAGCCTATTCGAAAATAGGAAAAAAGTTAATAAAAAGAGAGGTTTATAATTGGTCTAAATCAAAGGACTGAATTTCGTCCCATTGATTGACGCATGAAATTTAGTACTTTTTTAATTGTTACACCTGTTATATCCAAAAGCTAACTTCATCCTTTTGTAGAATTAACAATTGTTCACTTATCTTCATGAAATTCATAGTTGAGCTTTTCTTCATCTTATTTAACAACTTTTTGTTTTTCTTTGATTAACTTAATGGCTCATTAATGCTGAATAAATTCATTTTCTAATAAGTCAAATTCATTTTTTTAGCTCTTAAATTTTTGTCAGAAGCTCTTCCCCATCATAGTCCATTATTTCCTGATATGAGAGACTCAACTTCTTCGATACATGACTTGATCATGGTATGATTTTTCAAAAGAAGCAAAAACTTTCTCATTTTTGCTTAAAATTCCCCAATAGTGGATGAATGAGTTGTATATCCAACATATGACAAGATATTAAAAAAGGAACTATGTTGCATTTCAGTTAGAAATTGTAAATCCTACGGCATGGTCAAATTTAAAAAATCCTTAAATCTCAATAGTTCTTCAGAGTTAATCATTGGTGCAACACTAGAAGGAAGGCTCGGGGAAAGATCTAAGAAGCTCAAGTTAAAGACTTCTTCCAAGGTCATCATTATAAACCAAACATCCTTTGTCTGCAAGTTGTAAAAGAATTCATTAACAAATTAGAAAATCAAAATAAACAATAAAGAATTCTTGTCCCGTCTCCAATGAAAAATCCTTAGTGACTTTTGGGTCAAAAGAAATATTGATCTTTACATATTATAGTTCTAAAGGGAAAAAAGGACCATAAAAATCTGACATTATGTCATTTACAAAGAAATATATCAGCAAGAATTCATAAGGGAAATAAAGTTTAAAATAATAAAAGGATGTGTCATACCATTACGAACTTCTTTAATAACCTTTCAGGAATATAATAAGTTCTTCTAGATGTAAAGAGTCTTTAGTAGAAAGATTGATGGTTATATATTCTTTGGGGAGGAGAGAGTGGACTTCCTTGTAGAGACTCTTGGATCCACTCGCTCCTCCTCTTAGAGTTAGAGTTTTGGACTTTTTGAAACTAAAAGTCACTGTTGACTTCTCATTAACTTTTCTTTTAGAAAGAGCATTATAAGCTACCTCTCTTTTAGAAGAAGGCTGAATTTCTTTTATTTTTCAATGTCCAAGATTCCAAAGTCTGTAAATGAATAAAGATTAGGAAAATTCTTTGAAATTAAGAATGCATAAATAGAGTGGAATACCTTCGAGGAGTGCATAATCAAACCAAGGAATTAAGCTTTAAAAGCTTTTAAACCATGAGTAGTAAGCTTTGGTATGAACCAAACTGGTAGTAATAATCTTGCATTTCAAATTGTGATAGTTATAAAAAATTTTGAGGAGGAATTTTTTGTTAGTAACACTTGTTTTAAAAGGCACCCTAATTGGATAATCCAAGAAATTTACACCAGGAGGAAATTTTAAAGATATCCCAAGTTGCCTACTCCACAAGTAAGGGAGATACATTTTAAAATTCAAAATCATAATAGAGGGGCTATGTTTTAGGGCTTTTTCACCACCAAAAATAAAGACTCTAGGGTTAGTATAAAATAAGAAAAGCTTTTGATAGATGGATAAATAGTAGGACTCAAAAGTTTCGAAGCTTTTTACCTAGTAAGGTTGCTCAGGGAAGTCTTTAAAGGATTCAAGTGGTCCACAGATCAAGACTTCATAGACAATAAAATACTAAAGATGTATTTGGGAGACTTATTATGGAAATTGGTAGACAACCAAAGGCCAAAAAGATTAAGAAATATAAGGTTAGAAGAAGGTAGACCTTCTTTATCCCTAAGATCAAGAAAATAAACAAAAGTCCAAAACTGGATAAAACAGACAAAGATTTAGGCACTCCAAATGAATATTAGATAGACATCTCCTCAAATTTCTATATAAAAATCATAAGAATACAAAGCCTAAGGCAAAAAAACCTACCAAAAGCTATTGCTTTGCTAAAAGGAAGAAATTCCAAGCTAGGTTTATTATTAATAGGCCAAAAGGAAAATCAATTTAAAAGAATCTAAACAAATTTTCATGTTCTTCTTCAAATACTAGAGTTCATAAAGAAGCATAGATGTTTATTAATCCAAAATAAAAAGAACATTTAGAAACTTCAAAATTCGAATTAGAAATTCTTCCAAGAAAATAAAGTCGTTACTGATAACAGGTAATCCAATCACAAAGAAAATGTCTTTCAAAGAACTATAAGCATAACTAAAAGGGAAGATAAATGAATTAAAAAAAGGACTTCAAAATTTCAAAATCATAGATATGAGATTAGGCTAGTACTTAATAGGATTTTTGTAAAAAGCTATCAGTTGGAGAAGACCTTAATTCTAGGGAAAATTGTACTTACTTGTTTCTCCTAGATATAGGAGCAATGAATAAGAATCATCCATAATCGAGGGAGTAACAATAGTAAGAGGAAGGCTATATTTGTGGTCAAAGGGTGGGTAGCCTTCAATAGTATTGAAAATAAGATTTTTTTTAGATGTCAAGTGTGAGTAGGAATCCCATATTGGAAAGAGATGGAACTAGTAAAGGACATATAAGTGGAAAGGATCCATAAACCTAATGCCTTAAGGTTTTAGGTTGAAGTGTGGTGTCAAAGCCCATGAATATGTTCCCTTACTAGGTCCATGATGAAGATCTCTCATGAAACATGGGCTCCCCAGATCCAACAAGTGGTATCAGAGTTGATGGTTCGACAAGGGACGAGTATGGAGATGGTAGTCAGATCCCGTAGTTTCCTCCCCATGAATATGAGTAAAGAGTATAAGATCTCTTAATGATGCCATATCCTTGAGCTGCTAAGAAAAAGGCTTTCAGTTAAGGGGAGCCCAAGCCCAATATGGAAGTTCACACTTGAAGGGTAGATTGTTGGTATGTCAAGTGTAAGTAGGAATCCCATATTGGAAAGAGATGAAATTAGTGAAGGACATATAAGTGGAAAGGACCCAGAAACATAATCCTTTAAGGTTTTGGGTTGAAGTGTGATGTCAAAGCCCACGAGTATGTTCTCTCACTATGCCTATGAGGTCTCCATGAAAGTGGGCTCCCCAGATCCAACAAGTGGTATCAGAGTTGATGTTTCAACAAAGGACGACTATAGAGATGGTAATCAGATCCTGTAGTTGCCTCCCCAAGAAGAAGAGCAAGAAAACTCCTGGTGGGCCTAAACTAGTGGAGTAGAAGGGCTTTTGGTAACGCCATATACTCTAGCTGCTAAGAAAAAATGCTTTCGCTTAAGGGAGAGTCCAAGCCTAATGTGGAAGTTCACACTTGAGGGGGAGAGATTATTGAGATGTCAAGTGTGAGTAGGAATCCCACATTGGAAAGAGATGGAACTAATGAAGGACATATAAGTGGAAATGACCCATAAACCTAATGCCTTAAGGTTTTGGGTTGAAGTGTGGTGTTAAAGCCCATGAATACGTTCCGTCACTAGGTCCATGATAAAGATCTCCCATGAAAAGTGGGCTCCCCAGATCCAACAAATTTGAATGTTAAAATTTATAGGCTAAAAGGAATATGAAGCATAAAATTTCTTTACTTAATTATTATAAAAGGTGGAAGAGGCTCAAATGAAATAAATACCACTTCAAGTTTAACAACTTTTAGAAAGAAAAAAAGTTAGGAAAATTTGAAGAGATTTTTTTTCAAATGATGAATTTAGTAAATACATAAGTGAAGTTTAGGTTAGTTGAATATGTTGAGGAGGAAGAAAATTCATGGCGAGAGGAAGCCATAATGTCAGAAATAGTTAGAAAAGAATTTGAAAGTCAGAAAAGAGAATAAAAGATTGTTTAAAAGCTAAGGTGAAAAATAAAGAAGTAATGAGAAGCTTTTATATTGTAGAAACAATTGAATCTTAAGGGACTAGTAAAAGGTGAGAATTTCAAGAGATTTACCATTTTTTGTGATGAATTAAGATTTCAAAAGATTCTAATATAATCTTTGGATTTGACAATTCTTACATGTAAAACATTGTTTGAGATTTAAGAGACTTCTCATAAATGACCTTACTTGGTTTAACTCACAAATTTAGCCTAAAGTCTTGCAAAATTTTCAATGAAATTTAAATATCAATTAGGAAATCATAAGAATTTTTACTATATGCTAAACATATACTGGGTATAATTATTGATAGCTTAAAAGTAGTTCAACTCATTTGACCCACGAGTGAAAGAAGCCCAAATCTAGAAGCCTTGAAACTCATTTAGTAGATAATTCATGCATACAAGAATCAATGGAGAAGTTTAGGATTCAATAATTCTAGATAAATATATTTGGCATATGCTTTAAAGAAAAATAACACGGGAGGTAGTTAGCTTAAATATAGGGGAATGGATTGGAAGTTAGATAATGGAGCAGAATATGGAACTTGAAAGAATAATGGAAGGTAGTTAGTAAAAACATGACTAACTGGGTTGGAAGTTAAGACGGTACTTCAGGCAGAAGTCTAGAATATAGAAGTTAAGCTATTACAGAATTCCATAATGTGAATAGTGGTAGATAGTTAGCTCAAACGTACGAAAGTGGATAGTTATAGTACATGATTGCTTGAGATTAAGAGGACTATACATTCACTTGCATTATGAGGGTAGGGGATGATATAAACACAACACAATCTTTATACCAACACAATACAAGAAAAAACCACTCTCTAAATAAATCAATCAACTTTTTCCAAACAAATTTTGTTATTTTTCAAAGTTGTTTACTTTTTGAATTCACTTCTATTATATCAAATTCTTTTGTATAGCCAGTGATTTCCTTTTGTAATAATCAATTACTTTCTTCATTTCAAATTTCATTTCTATATATCTTAACATTTTGGTAGCTTAGAACTTCACTTTATAAGTTTTTCAAAACCCACATATATCATTGATAGAAGTTAAGTACAAATTTTGTGAGAATTCCCCCTAACATACCTGCATTTTAGATTTACACCAAACAAACTTCTATGATCTTTGTTCTATAGAGATGAAATTCTTGAGCATTAACTTCTTAGATGTTTACTAATTTTTATTAAAGTTAGATTCCTAATCTGAAAAGAAAATTGTAGATGTTTTGAACAAGGGAAAAAAAATACTAGTGTCCATACTATTATAATGAGATAATCAATCTTAAGGTGCTCAACCTTTTATAATTTTTTCAATTTAATGCCCGAGCTTTTAAACTTTTCAATTGAGTAACGAACCTTTTGAAACCTTAGGATCTGTTTGTTTCCATTTATGTTTTTTATTTTCTGTTTTTTTCAAATATAGTAAAAAAATCATGTTTATTTAAGTTTTTGGTCTATTCAGGTTTTCAAAATTTATGAAAACCTTAAAAGTGGTTTTTTTTCCTCCATAATTTGATTTACTATTAATTCAATATATATTATTTAATATAAAATTATAAATAATTTAATTTAATATAATAATTTATTTAATTTTTACAATTAAATTAATTCAATAATTATTAATAAATAATACTAAATTAAAAATATCTTCAAAATATACAAATTTCAAATAAATTTTGATTTAATAATTTTAAATAAATTTTAATTTTAACTTATTAATTTTAATAAAATAAAATAATTTTTATTGATAATTTATTAATAAATATTATATAAGAGATTAAAATAAATTTAATTAATTAAAGATAATATATTTTTAAGTTGTATATAATATATAATTATCATAAATAATAACAATATAACTACGTTAACAATAACAACCCGACATGTTTTTGTTTTTATTTAAAAGAAAAATTAAAACTAAAAACTAAAAATTAAAACTAAAAACTAAAAACTAAACATCACAATAAAAAAATAGAAGTAGAATCAAATGACCCCTTAATAATTTAGTTTAAAATGTTAGTTCTGTTAATAATTTATTAATTTGGCTAACGGAATCTTTGGTGTCTGTGATATGTAAATGTCCACATGAAAAAATTTGCTCTACTCCAATCTGACTATGGCTACTATTTATATGTCATAAACAACAAAGATTTCGTTAGTTAAATTGGTAAACTAATATCGGAGTGGCGTCTTGAAATAAACTATTAAGTTTTTAAAAGGTTGGTAAATCAATTGAAAATTTTGGGCATTGGATTAAAAAAACTAAAAATTCGGCATTTTAAGATTGATTATTCCTATTGTAAATAACAAAGGGTTGATAAAATAAAAATAACATCCAATTAATTCAATTGAACATTTGCTCATTTAAAAGATACATTATTTTGTGGCAACGTACAATTTATTTAATCCCATTCAAAGACAAAGAGCTGGTCCAAAAAGTGGCATCTCGATGTTACTAACCAATCTTCTTTGAGAACCATGGGACCCTCATCAATATAGCCCCATACATTATTTTGTGGCAACGTACAATTTATTTAATCCCATTCAAAGACAAAGAACTGGTCCAAAAAGTGGTATGTCGATGTTACTAACCAATCTTCTTTGAGAACCATGGGACCCTCATCAATATAGCCCCAGCCCCACCCGCGCCGCGCATGCAACGGCAAAAATAGTCGTTCTTTTTTTAATTATTATTGTTTTTGTGCTGCTCCACTAGACTTGAGAGGTGTTTACACAATCTGGACCAAATATTCTATAATTTGATCCATTCTGCGAGTCTTTCGACATTGTTTATTTTGAGATTGAATAATAGATTACCATTTTCACACCTGTTAACAAGGCAAAATTTATAAATTAATGCTTAAAATTTTATGAATTATAAAATATTATATATATATATACTTATTTAAATTTTTGTTAGCTCTCAACATTGATAATTGAAGGAATCTTATTCATACAAAATTTAATAATGGATACATGAAAATTTTTTAATATATGGATACAACTTTGACAAGAGTAAACAGGTTTCCTAAATTTTACTAACTATAGGTTATTAAGATTTAGGTTAGAATGTTAATTACATGCTCCGCACATGATTTAGGTTGATAATGAAGATAGATTAGTTCTGTTATGTTACGATTGGAGATATGTTGATGACTTCAGAATTCTTATTTTACTGAATGGCAAATTAAACAGGCTCCAATGAGTTCGCCATTTCAATTTTCTTCATGAAAATTCACATGTTGCCAACAAACAAAACCACAATTAGCCTCCATATAACTTGAAATCCAGCTGCAGCGTCTACTTAGAAGGTTATAAGAAACCTCCGGTAAAAAGCTCTTGTTAATGAACACAATCGAACTCATGGATAGCATATTACTCTGGGATTAAAAGTTAAAACATTACTGCTATAGAACTTCTGACAGTACGCCAATTGGACTTCCATATCAGGGATCCTTGAGCGAAATCCCCTGTTGCATACCTATTTTTGCTGAATGTCACGGAGTATGCCGTTTTCTGGTTCAGCCTTGTGAACCGCATCACTCTGGGTTTTACTTCAACATTTACACCTTTGGGTGCAACAACTTCAAGGACGTAAGATGACTTTGCTTTGCCAACATTGGTAACAACTCTGTCATATGTTTGTGGATGAGACCCTAGCTTTATAGAAAATGTAGGATAATTTAACTGAGCTTCAGGTATGCTTGAATAGTTTGAACATTTGACAGGCCGCTGCAAAATAACCCCAACTTGTTTATCAGAATATTTCAAACCACACAAGTAAGGAATGTAATCATCTGGTTGGATATCATAAATAAGCCCCGGATCATTTACTCTTGATGCATTCACATGTCCTGCTCCCATATCAAAGCTAGTAGCTGGAGCAACTGGTTCAGCGTACTTCAGATCAGATATTGGCTTGCCTCCGAGATTAAGTAAACCAGCAGTAGTCATCATGGCAGACTTTATGGCAGCAGGAGACCAGTCTGGGTGGGCGCTTTTAAGCAAAGCAGCAATGCCACTTAGATGAGGGCAAGCCATTGAGGTGCCTGAGATCATATTGAATGCTGGTTGGGGACTCTTGTCAACAGAAATTGACCATGCAGCTAAAATACTCACGCCTGGCCCTACAACATCTGGTTTTAAGATCCCAGGACTTGCCAAGCTTGGACCCCTCGACGAAAACTCTGCAACTTTTGGAGCATCTACTTGACCATATACAGTATTTTCAAACGATATCGAAGCTGTTGGTGATTTTCCGGAGGTTATATACGATTTTATCCTTAATCCTGCATCATAACTTACTTCAGATGCAGGCAGTACATGAGCTTGCGCTTTCGTATCGTAGCCATAACGCTGGTCATTCATGAGAATCATAGCAGCACCGCCATTGTTTTTCACTTCTTGGCCTTTAGCTACCCCCCCTTGTACTCCACCACCCTGACACAACACTATCTTACCCTTCACATCAATGTTTTTAAGGGATCCCGGTGCACATGAAGCAGAAAATATATTACCGTTTGCTCCTGCATAAACAAGTGGTAACATTTTTGGAGAATTAATTTTTGGCTGTAAAAGTGATTGACCGTCAAAAGCTTTCTTGTTTCCAAGCAGAACTTTAGCTCTAATTTCTCTATTTATGGTGCTTGCTCCTACTGTTAATATCCATGGTGCCTCATTTTCAACAGACGAAGGACGGGGCCCCAAATTCCCCGCTGAGCAGCTCACCAAAACCCCCCTCTGCATAGCTCCATATGCAGCTATAGCAATACTGTCATCAAAGAAACCTCGGGAGTGACCTCCAAGAGATATCGAAAGCACATCTACACCTTCATCCACGGCAGCATCAATTGCAGCCAATATGGCGCTCTCCTTGCAGGGGCCATTGCAAACCTTGTACACTGCCAAGTGAGCTGATGGTGCAATGCCAGACGCTGAGCCTTTAGCCTGTCCATAAAAGCTAGCACCCTTCACTGGACTCCCTGCTGCTGTACTAGCTGTATGTGTTCCATGTCCGTTTCGGTCCACCGGGGATTCACCAGAAGCAATCATATTTCTTGCACCTATTAGCTTGTTATTACACTTTGTCCCACTGAGTTCACACTTCCCTTTCCACTTTTCAGGCGGTGGAGGCATTCCTTCATCGTTAAATGAAGGGTGATCAGGTGTTATTCCAGTGTCTAGAACTCCAATGATCACTCCCTTTCCGTAATTTGATTTTTTCCAGAATCCTGAAGTTTGTTGTAAACCCATGAACTTATAAGAATAAGTTGTATGTAGAAGCAATTCCCTCTCTTGACGAGCCGATATAAAACCTTCTTTATCTTCTATGGTTTTTGCTTCTTCTGTTGTCAGTCTAGCAGCAAAACCAGTAACAACATGGCGGTAGGAATATAATAACCGATCCTGGTTTGAGTTTGAGGCTGTAACTGACAAAAAAGATCGATACCAGCTATCCAAATCCTGAATATCAGTGGAAGGAACTTCTTCTGGTTTCTGCACAAAGATAATGTAAGTTTCTATGGTCCTTTCTTCAGCAGTAGCTTGGTGGAAACTAAGAATTATACAAGTAAGGCTAATTAGACACGTGACCACCATGTTCTCTACCACTTCGCACATCTTGTTCTCCATGTTTGGTACAAAACTAATTTCTGGACCAATTCTTTGTGCGTTTTCTTGAGAAATACAATCTGTTTTATATATATATCGTGTTAATCGGAATTATCGAGTCAGGGAAATATGATGATAAGAACTCAAGAATGTACTGCAGATTTTGTTAAGACATGTTTTAGCAGGTTGAAGGGAAGAATATGGTTATGGACAAGACTTGGTATCATTGCTTAGTAACGGTTAAGAACAAGCGCACGTATATTAAATTTGTCAAATTAGATAAAATATTGTTAAGTTGGAGAAGAAAACAGGAGTTTGTCATCTTTGGGAGCTTCTTTGCGACACATCCAAACCAACTAACTTAGCCACAAGCTCTATTTCTTTCGAAAAGGAATCCCAAAGATAAACAATTCAGTCTGAGCAAGAGTCCAACAACTGAGAAAAAGCAGACTTCAATAATGAAAAGACCAAACATCAACGCTAAAACTCAACAAGCAACAATTACTCTTTTGAACGAACATGGGCATGTGTCAAACAGGACTGCTGAGTGTTCCCAGCTAAAAGAATACGTCAACCTAGTTCCTGATCGAACTCCTCTCCTACAAGACAACTACTGTTTCCAATTATCTTTTTAACTTTTTAAAATTAGCTTTTGAAATGAAAACGAAGGAATTGCTTCCTTAATTTTGACTTCTCTTTGGTAGATATATTGAATGAAAAATAAAAAGACATTGAAGGAATTATGAATTCCGACTCTTCATATTTCGTCTATCACTACTTATGTCTAAATTTATTTTTTATGCTTATATTTTTATTTAAGATGTATTTAGAGATATTTATTGCAAAATGAAGATAACTGACCAATTCTAGAAAGTTTTGACAGTCTTTTTTCAATTGAATGTACCTTTCTCATCGGATCTTTGATTGTAATGATGATGTTATGGAAAAATTAAAAAGAGACAAACTTTCATGTTTTGAGTTTTAAAATATACTAATTACATCAAAATCAAAATTAGGCTTGGAGTATAGTAGAGTCTATGTACCTACTTAGAAAGGTTCACAAAGAAATATAAAGATCTAGAGTCATGTTTCCAAATAGTGTTTACTTCGAAATACATGTGCTCTTTATTTTAAAAGGTCAAATACCCTTCTTTTTAGTTAGTCTTTAGTTTATTTTTTTAGACTTAATAGAGGCAGCCACCTCTCTTCCCATATAATTTTCTCTTACTCTTTGTTACAAAGGTTTTCCTATCTACCGAACTTATATCGAAGTCACGCCTACTCCTTTGCACAACAATCTTACCTAAGTTGCTTAATCAAAACTCAACCTTCCTACGTGATTGTTGATCAATAAAACCTTCTTCTCAAATTCCTTGTGACGCTTGAAGTGTTTAATTCTCACACTTGAATAAGAATACTACGAAAGTATTAAATAATCATATAGGAAACAATAAAAACACAAGAGCTATGGTAAAAACTAATCTTTGTTACTTCCCCGAAAGTATAAAAAGGAATGCTCTCTTTTATTATGTTCCCTTCCCCTCCATTTTTGTTTAGGAGAAAAGCTTAAATAAGCTATTTATAGACACCTCTGACTTTACAATTCGAAATCCTAATTAAACTAAAATAACTAGATCTTCTCTATTCTTATTAGATTACATCACACTAGCCAATTAGATGACATCCCTATCCAGATAGGACTCCATTTGATAGGATTTAGCTACATCACAATTAACTAGATAAGAAATTATATTTAATTAGGAAAGATACATCCATATCCATGAATAACTTCACTATATTCAAATGATCCTCCCATATGGTCTTTATTTTTTTATAGTTAATGTATATCTATTGTGTTCTTATCCATGACATCAACCAAGATCTCCCCTTTTTGTCTCTCCGTTGATGATGAGTAATCTAAGCCCAAAGCCATTTATAACGCACTAGTCCAGTTTCAATACTTACCCATATCAAGTCCATTAGTCATAGTTTGTCTATTTGAGCACATATTAAGTCCTTAGAGCTCTCACATATCTCCCTCATGCATTTAATTTAGCTAACCTTTAACCCAAGGTCCATCTCGAGATCATCTTTTGATCTCACATTTGAACCTTTGCATCTCATCGAAGATTTCTGCTAATATGCACCGATTTATTCTAACTCATCGATAATGCCTATTTTCTCTACCTACTCGTAAGTCTTTGCCTTATTCCATCGTCTCAAGTATCAAACATTGATCAAGGCTCACCAATAATTGTACGATTATGTAATTAGGACTTAGGGGTCCAACAAACCACCCCCGGCAAAGGAAATTGATGCCCTCATTGAAATATTTCATAGGCACTCCTCCAAATATGGTTCCCTCAAAGACTCTTTAGTCATTGACACATCTCTAACATACCATTTTCCTGTTGGGTTTTTCCTTTTTTTTGCTTGAATGCAGTTTCACAAGACTCATTTCTCCGAACATAGCATAATTGTTGAGGTAAACTTCCTTCGTTGAGTTTGCCCCTCCTTCTCCTTAATCCTTCATGACCATGGAATTCTTTTTCTCCTTACCTACTTTTTGTCTTAGGCATTCATATGTAAAATGTGTCCCTTCATAAATGAAATAAGCAATATCTTGTTTTGTTTATTTCTTAGACTTGCATTAAGAAGATTCACTTACCTTTTCTTTATCTTTCTCCAAGCCATTCTGTCTCCAACCTTTCTTTTTTCCTTTGTTTCTAGTTTGAATTGGAGGTGGCATTTGAAGATCCACCAAGGCATCCACAACCACTATAGCATGTGGGAGGTTTTTCACATTTTGTCTCTAAAACTCCGTTTGTGCACAACTTTGCAAGCTACTTATGGAGTTGAACAACTTGTATTTCTTAGACATGTTTTGCATGTCCAACATCAAATATGTGAATTTGTTCATATACTTCCACACTAAACTGCCTTGCTTTAACCTCTTTGAAACTTCCCCTATGATCCATAAAGTGTTCTTGGGGAGAAAATGTTTTGTTAGCTCCTTCTTTATATTCTCCTAAGTTTTAATGAGAGGTCTATCTGTACTGATGTCATTAGAGATTCTCTTTCTTGACCATAACTTTGCATCCTCCACCATATATATCATTATGATCGACACCTTTGTCACTATAAAGTATCGCTCCATATCCTATAAAACATTTTTGAACTCCTTGGCACTTCATTTGCCATCAAAAACTTGGGACTCTTGTACCCTCGCCAAAGTGCTTTTAGCATACCCAACATCCTGTGTTGTAATGGGATGCACTTCATTGGCCATCAAAAACTTGGGACTCTTGTACCCTCGCCAAAGTGCTTTTAGCATACCCAACATCCTGTGTTGTAATGGGATGCCTTAGGATTGTGATCTCTAATCTCAAATCCTCTTATTCCTTCATCAGATCTACGATTTCATGTTGCAACTATAACATCTGGGTCAAAATATGGCTTTTAAATTCAATTTGCCTTTAAAATATCAAACTGAGGTGAGTAGAAAGTGACCTTTTCCTCCTTTTGAGGAATTGGTCCTATAATTGCCTCCACTCTATTGAAACTCTCTGTGAAATTGTTGCCTCCTGTCATAATGATATTTTAGTTCTAATACAAGTTATTACAAGGTTTTTCTAAACATCGAACATATACCAAAGTCATGCCTACTCTTTTATATGACAATATCACTTAGGTCAACTTAAGTAAGACTCAGCCTTCTCATGTGATTGTTGACCAATAAAACCTAATTCTCAATAGCCTTATGACCCTTGAAGTGTTTAACTCTTAACTCAATAAAGAAAACTACAATACTATTAAATAATTATAGGCAACAATAAATACATAAGAGCTATGATAAAAAACCAACCTTTATTACTTCTCTAAAAATATACAAAGGAATGTTCTCTTTCAATGTGTTTCCTTGCCCTCTATCTTTATTTAGGAGCAAGACTTAAATAAGCTATTTATAGGCACCTTTAACTTTACAAGTCAGAATCCTAATAGAGTTGAACTAACTATATCATTTATATCCTTAGCAGGATACATCACGTTAACTAATTGGATGCTACCCTTATCCAAATAAAACTCTATCTGATAGGATTTAGCTGTATCACAACTAACAAGAAAAGAGATTACATTTAATTAGAAAATATACATCGAGATTACATTTCATTAGAAAATATACATCCATATCCATAAAGAATTCCATTATCTTAAAATAATCCTCTCACATGGTCTTTATCTTTTAGAGTTGATCTATATCTACTATGATCTTATATGCTACATCATCTAAGATCTCCCCTTGATTTATACCCATTGATAATGAGTTATTCAAGCCCAAAGCCTGTCATAACACACTGTTTCAATCTAATTCTTACCCTATTAATTTCATTAGTCATGTTCCATCTATTTGAGCACACATTAAGTCCTTAAAGGTCTCACATGTCTCACTTATCCATATGATTCTGCTAACCTTCAACCTAAGTTCCATCTCGAGCTTATCTTTTAGTCTCATATCTGAATATTTACATCTCATCAAAGATTTTTGATAATGCATACCAATGCATGCCAACTTATTGACAATGCTCTTTTTCCTTGCTTACTAGCAAGTCTTTGTCTTGTTTTGTTATCCTAAGTGTTAAACATTGGTCAAGGCTAGTCAATGCCTACATGATTTTGCAATTGGGATCTAGGGTTCTAACAACTCTTCTTCTCTCTATTTTCATTCATGAACATGTATGGCTAATATTTTACACTTAGTTAAAGAAGACTAGTACCTTATGATATATTAAACTGTGACAATTAATTTTTTATAATTTAATTTATTAATGAATATCAATAATTTTTTGTATTTATATTTCATTATTATGTCACTTAACTATGAGGTACTTGTTTATTATTACTTTTATATTACATACTAAATTTGTAATTGTTTAATCCTTCTAATCTATGAAGAAATTAATTTTAATAGATCACTATAAGAAAATAGCAAATTACCGACAGAATATTACCGATGGAACACATTCTGTTAATAATTAGCGACGAAAACTGATCTTCTGTCGGTAACGTTGACGGATTTACCGACGGACATAACATTCATCAGTAAACGTGGAGAAAAAATATACCCACGAGTTTTTCATCATACTATAGCGGCAGCATACGAAATTCCGTCGCAAAATTAGACGACAATAGCTACGGGGAAAATGATGAAATTGAATATCGATGGAACCATTATTTCGTCAGTAAAATACCGACAGAAAAAGGGTTCCGTCGATAAAAGTCGAATTGTTCATAAATAAAACGACGTCGTCTGGTTTTAATCCACACGACGTCATTTTATCATCATCGTTTTTAACCTGAAACCCCACCTGCTATTTTACTTTCCCACCTCTATAATTTTTCTTTCTGACGTCGTTCTCTGTAATTTCCTTACTTCCACCCTCAATTTTTGCTTGGTTTTTAGTCCATCGTGCATCATTTTCAGGTAACGTCTCTATTGAGTTTATATTTTCTCCAAAAAACGAAGGTCTTAGATTGTAATATATAAGTATACCGTGGGTGGGTGTTGGGTGGTAGGTTTTCTTATGATTGTTGGTTTATGCATTTTTTTTGTTGAATTGTTGGTTTATTTGTTGTTTAAATGTGTTGTTGTTAGTAAATAATGAAAAAAATACAGTTTTTTGTTATTAGTTAGAGATAATTCAGGTTGCATATGAGTTGTTTGATGAAATGTCTCTTAGAATAAATCATTCTAAATCCAAGTTTAGTATAGTAGGAACGACACTAAACCAAAATAAAAATAAAAAGAACATTTTAACATAGCATCGGATTTGTAAATAAAATGTATAACCTCATAAGCAAATTGATTAATTTGAAATAATAAAGAATAATAGTTCATTTTAATTCAAGTATATCAAAAGAAAAGAAGTTTAGTTCATCATATATCTTTAGAGATAATATTTAGTAAAGATAGGACCAATTAAGTTGCCACTCTTTATAATTTTTTTTTTGCTTATTACATATTCTTTTGCTGGATTTTCTTTTTGGTCAATAATAGTGTATGAAATAACAAAGGAATGATTTTAGAACATGTTATCAGATGAATATGTATGAAAGAGGCTATAAATGAGGAAACACATATAATCATTATTTTAATAATTCTATAGGTTAAAATAAGAGTTAGAAGAACTTACTTTTATTAAATAATTTATCCTTCAAGAATAGTGGTTACTCAAATCACCAAGTTATAAACTAAAAATAGTTAAAAACTAGTTAAACTCTGAAAAATTTAACTTATTCCTTCAAATTGAATATCAATTCTAAACTTTATGAACAAATTAAGTTTTAATGACTATCATTATATTTGTAACTTATTCTTAAATATGAAAATGGACCAGCTTTATAACTTTATCTTTAATAAGCCTATAGAGAAAGTAAAATATGACATATCTTACACTTTTATTATCAAGCTTTGTCTTTTTGTAATTAGGACTATGAACATGAGATACACATACAAATACTGTAAATTAAGCCACTGATGATTTAAATATGCGCTAAAATTCTTTTGGAGTTTTGTTCTTCACTATAAGTGTTAGATGCTTATTGAGAATATGAATTGCCCAATTGAACCCTGTGCATTGCATGCTATAAATTGAACCGTTTTATTGGCTTATCTTTTACCAATCTACACATATCAAGATCTTTGCATTTTCACACCTATGTATGTAAAGCATATGCATTTACTTTGGTGATCCAAAAAGATTGATCTTTAATAATGGTGAATATAAGGTCACCCATTTCATAGAGCATCTGATGCACCTAAACTTGTAAAGTTTGAAACTTAAAATTTGTTGCTTTTTCCAATAGCATCTGAAGTGAAAACAGTTAAGAAATAAAGTTTCATATTATATGATTTAAATCCCTTTTTCAGGAATAGAAGCCCGGGGATTTATATTTGAGCCTCCCATCGCATTAGCGATTTGAGTAAAGCTTGTTCCATTAAGAAAACCAAAGAAATTGCCTGGTATTATTTCATCAATTATTTATTTCATTTGGTCAATTATTGATGATTTGGGTTTTCCTTGTCATATTCTTGAATGTATTGTGGTTGATTTTTAGATTTTTTTTTTACTTTTCAACATTATTTGAAGGTTTAAATATGATGATGCATAACTAAAAGGTTCATGGATTGTAGGATGTACGTATTAATAGTGATGATGTATTTTTATTCAGGTTCTAAAATCCTAATGAAGATATGCTAGAAGTAATTGTACTTGTACTTGACTAATTCTGATGGAATTAGCAAACTTAGACACATCTCCATGATATTTAATATGAGTCAAGAAAACAATTTAATATTTCAATTGCTAAAGTGTGGATGCCATTTAAAACTCCTAGTCTTTTTATAATTTATTCTAATTAAGATACATAGGTTGGATCCATATGCAAACAATAATAATATGTATATCTGAAAGCTAGTAATTTTGAAGAACCTCATACCATATCCAATAACGCATGCAATGTTATAGACATTGATATTAGAAGAATTAAAAAGGACAAAACTACAATCATCACCTAAATTAAAACCAACATGAAGGGATTTAGTACAATTATGAACTTAAAGTAGAAAAACTAAAAGCTAACTTTAATAAAGGATCGAGAAATTCCATCAAATTTAACTAATGCAATTGATCTTATTTTCTTAACAAATATTAGAATAAGTGAATTATATTAAATATTTCATATTCTTTTTCGCAGGCCCTATATTGTGTTGAAGAGCATCGCTTATCTTTCTTCGCTGTAGTCTGAAGTTGTCCATCCATCCAGGTTAGTAGTCCAACTAATGTTTACCATATGTATTGATTTAATAATACGATTATGATACCTATCGATTTTGTGCGAATGCAAATGAGTTCTTGATTTTGTATTGTTGTTTAGAATACTTATAATCATTGATGAGTTTTTATGTTCTTCTTTAATAGTCTCAGTATTTACTGTATGTGGAATGAGTTTGAGATGTTATGGATGATTTAAGGCAGTAATAAACCCCCTAGGACAGTATATAGGCTGGAAACTTGTGATGCAGCTCCTGTGAGGCTTATCAGTGAAAAATTCCACGAGCCTAAGAGTCATAACAAGAACTTGTTTTCTTGATTCACAAGTGTAAACAATGTCACGTACCATAGTTTTGAAATCAATTATAGGTGATTAATTCGATCGATTAATACTTTAACTTCAATGTGATTAATGCAATCTTAGTATTAACACAAGGAAATAATACGTTTCATAGACAAGACAATTACTTCCTATAATAAACCCCTAGGATGGTATACAGGCTAGAAACCTATGGTGCAGCTCTCGTGAGTCTTATCGGTGAAAAATTTCACGAGCCTAGGAGTCATAGCGAGAACTCGTTTTCTTGATTCACAAGTGTAAACAATGCCACACACCATAGTTTTGAAATCAATTGTAGGTGATTATTTCAATTAGTTAATAGTTAGAGGATGTTGTGTAAAGTTTAGATGTTCTAGAAACTTTGGAAAACATGAAGGATGCTAACTATGGAATCACTGTTTCAAATTAACAGTTTTGCATAAATGAGTAATGTTGATAGATCTTGGATGTATAGACGATTAACACCTGATTGTTTCATTAATCTTGAGTTTGTTGAGGGAGTTGAAGCTTTTATTCATTATGCATGTTCTCAACCTGCATATATGGATGGCCCAAAGATCAGATGTCCGTGTAAAAAGTGCAAACACATTCATTTCCTTCTTATTGATGAGGTGAATGGGCATTTATTAAGAAAAGGGTTTGTCCCAAATTATTTTAAGTGGACACGACATGGGGAGCTATTGATTTGTAGCACCTTAAGGGGTAATAAAGCACAATCATCAACGAATTTAAATGAGTTTGAAGGGGGGATTGGATTTAGAACAAATAATGTGGATGCAATCCTTACATGAAAATAGTTTGTGATATAGCCGGTTCTACGTTTCAGGAATCAAACCCAGATTCAAAATAGTTTTTTGACTTACTACACTTAGCTGACCAAGAACTATGACCAAATTGTGAGACAATGACTCAATTTTCTTCAATTACTCGAATATTGAACGTAAAGTCTGAAGGGCATATTTCTGATCTTAGTTTTGATAAAATTCTTGTATGGTATAATGAATCATTGCCTCCTGATCATAAAATGGTTGATAGTTTTTACAATATGAAGAAATTGATTAGGGTTCTTGGTTTGCCTATGAAAAGATTTATTGTTAAAAATTAGGATATATGTTGTATTGGGGAGATGATATGGAATTACAAGAGTGCAAATTTTGTGGTCAATCTAGGTTCAAGCCTAGAAAGCGTTCTATGAAACATAAATTAGTGCCCTATAAGCAGATGTATTATTTCTCGCTAACTCCTAGACTTCAAAGACTATATGCTTTTGATGTTACTGCATCTCATATGAGATGGCATAATGAACATGAATAAGAAGATGGAATAATGAGTCATCCATCAAATGCACTGGTATGGAAACATTTAAATGAGACCCATTATGAGTTTGCAGCTGAAAGTCGAAATGTTTGGTTGGGATTATCGACGGATGGATTTCAACCTTTTGGGTAATCTGGCCAGCAATATTCATCATGGCCAATCATAATTACTCCTTATAATTTGCCTCCATGGATGTGTATGAAAGAGACATATATGTTCTTGATAGTGATTGTGCCAAGGCCTATATATCCAAAGCATAAAATTGATGTATTCTTACAACCATTGATATTTAAATTGTAGCATCTTTGGGAATATGGTGTTGAGACATATGATGTGTCTATGAAACAAAATTTTGTGTTGAGAGCAGCTTTGATGTGGACCATTAGTGATTTTCCGGCATATGCCATATTATTTGGCTAGAGCACAACAGGGAAATTGGCTTATCCTTATTGTGGTAATGATCTGATGCATTTTATCTTCCAAATGGGGGCAAAATATGTTGGTTTGACAACCAAAGGATGATATCAATAAAGAAGTTGGAAGACACTTTCCTCGATGGTTCGAGCAATATGTAAGTTTTCACTTACAAATATTAAAATGATTGAATTATAAGATTTAAGTGTTCAAAGGACATTATACTGTTTAATATGATATTTTCTTTTCTGTAGGCCTTAGAAAATCCAATAGAGAACAAGTTCATATGTGATCTTGTGAAGGGACCTTTGCAAACTGTTAAATCATATCCGGTGTATTTCATTAATGGATATAAATATCATACAGAATATCATGGTCATAGCATGGCAACAATAAATAGTGGAGTTTGCAAATAGGAAGAATTGATGGATTACTATGGAAAAATTATTGAGATACTTGAAATAGAGTACGGTGCATTGCCAATAAAGCGAATTGTGATATTTAAGTGTGACTGGTTTGATCCAACTCCAAATGTTGGTAAAAAAAGTGCATAGCCGATACAATCTAGTTGAAATTAACAAAAGAAGAAGATTTCGACATTTTGAACCTTTCGTGTTGGCAATGCAAGCGATCCAGGTGTATTATGTCCCTTTTCCAACTTACGACAAAATAAGTTAGATTGGCTGGCTGTTTGCAAAGTTAAACCTAGAGGTGTTTTTGAATCACGTGGAAAAGGAGAACAGAGAATTGAAAGTGAAGCGTTTTAGGAAGATGCTTAAAAAATAAATTTATCTGTCGTATATGAGGATAATGAACCTTTGAACGATCCATGTAATGGATATGTTGAAATTTTATCTGGACAGGATGAGGAGGGCCAGAGATCTGAAGAAGAGCCTAAGTTTGATTCAAATTCTTCAGAAAAAGAAGATGATTTTGATTTACAATTAAGTGATGATAGTGATTAATTTGTGTTTGTAATTGAATATTATATTCAACAAATCAATTATTACAGAATTTTCAATATATTGTATAAAAAATTGAAATCAAATTGTAATATTTCTATAAAAT
Source organism: Erythroxylum longipes (assembly GCA_027563885.1). Lineage (NCBI taxonomy): Eukaryota > Viridiplantae > Streptophyta > Magnoliopsida > Malpighiales > Erythroxylaceae > Erythroxylum > Erythroxylum longipes. The sequence goes on from JAOQMS010000180.1 coordinate 34,302,034, forward strand.
TCAATCAAATATTACTTTCAAGTTGAAATATGCCACCAAACAGAAGACTGGATATGATGCAACCAAGATTCAGACCACAATTCAGAGGTACTTATTGTACAGGTGAAGCATCTCATAGTGTAGAAGATGGAGCTGAATCACCTCCTCCCCCACCAGCTACTACACTTGTAGGTGAGGCATCACCTTCCGTACCTGCTGCTACACCATCCACTACCCCTATACTGACAGAGATATCAGGGGTAAACAATGCAGACGAAGGAGGCGGCCGCCGGCCTGGAGCTGAGGGACCTGATGGAAGAACTTACATCATAATTGTCAATAATATGTAAGTGAAAATATATGAAACACTATATGTTTATAATTAAGTTATAGGTTTAAATTTTAAAAACGGTATAAATTTATTTGTTTTTATATTAGGTTGATTCCATCTAGACCATGCTTAAGAAATATGACATCGAAATTCAAGGAGAAGATTGATCTTGAGGGTTATGTATGGAAGAATATCTCTCAGGCGACAAAGGAATTTTACTATCAGGAGTTAGAGGTACAACAAAAATTATTATTTTCTTTTTTAATTAACAGTTTTATACATTAATTAGATAAATATTATTACATCATAAGTATTTATCGAATGTTTTTCCTTTTGTTTTAGAAAGAATTTTTTTGGGATTCTCAATTTAACGCCATCATTTATAGAGTATGGGAGAAACGAGCACATACTCGTTATCGAGACTTTGTTGCTGTGATACACAGGGCCGGTCTATAACCTCCTTACATTTTTGAACAAATATGGAGTCGTTGGCAGCAGTATTAGACATCACCTGAGGCAAGTCCATTTCAGAGCATAATTTGACCAACAAACGTGGAGGATCGAGAGAGAGAGTCTTTTCGTACATACGGGAGGATCTATTACCCACCAAGAGCATACAGAGATACTTGTAAGTATCTACACTTTACATTTATATTCTGATTTTTTTTACTTTACTGTATTTCAATTGAATTTGATTTGTGAATTTTGGAATGAAAATATATGTATTATGGAGAATGATAATGTTATAAATGTCTGGTGACATATATGGCTATGTTGTTGAGTTATTTTCTTTGTTCAACAGGGGATAGATATCATAACAATAGAGGAAACTCTGCCAAAATTTTTATAAATTTTAGTTCACATATAACGTTTTATTCTTATGCAGGAAAAGTCTATGGGCACGAGGCCTACACCCGTCAGCTCTTTTTACACACTCATACTAAGAAGCATGACGGTGTGACATTCGTCAACAGTCGTTGTAGAGAACTAAATGTATGTGAAATTTATGGCTTAATATTAATGCTTAATAATTATTAGTTACTAATATAAACATCGCCTTTTAATAGGACCAAATACATGAAAACGTTCATTGATAGTCTCAGCAGTCTGAGGAAGTTGATGAGACTGAAACCTATCTTTATGCAGTGGGTGGTAGGGATCGTTATGGAAGGATATTCGACTTAGGTTCATTTATGAATACATGTTATTCGCAATCATCCACTTCCAGTACAGCAGCATCTCATAGGCATTCCACAACCAATCAAGTCCAAGAGCTTCAAACACGGTGCACACATTGATGGAGTACATAACTCAGCTCTGTAATGAGGTGGATAAGTTGAAGGGTAGGGGTAGCACCTCATCGCACCAATCAGAGCATCCGTCATCACCAGATCAATAGTGTACTTTTGGTCATTTCATTTGAATTACAAATACTTATTATGTATAATTTAATGTTTTTATTATCAATTAAGATATTTTTAACTTTATATCATCAATCAAATTTCTATTTAAACAAATTAAATATATACTATTAAATTCATAACTGTTTAAATTATGCATTAACCATAACATTATCAAATAAAATTTATTGAAAGTATACTTTTTTAAAAAAAATTTGGTTCATTTATCGACGGACATTTGTGGTTCCTTAAGTAAAATCAATACCATTCACTGACGCAAAACCACTGACCGACTGTAATCACAAACGGCAATTTTGTTGCAAAATTTACCTGACAACAGAATAACTGTCGATAAACTTACCAATGAAATAAAGGTAACCGTTGGTAATGTTTTAACAAACTTACCGATAGAAAGTAAGAAACTGTCAGTAAATATGCTGACAGAATCATACTGTCAGTCAACATATTTACCGACGGTCAACAACACAAAAAACCGTCGGTATATTTACCAACAGAAAATTAAATTTCCGCCATTAAATTTACCAACAGAATTCTTGTTTTTCATCAGTAATTATTACCTATGGCTGTTTCTACAATGCTTTTATTCATCGGTAAAGTCCTTCGCTAACTTACCGATGGAATGTTTATAATTTTCGTCTGTAATTTCCTAAGCTAAACAACATTTTTCTTGTAGTGGATTATTGGTTCTAGGATTTTTATATCTTAGAAAGAATAGCTAACTGAATTAAATACAAACACTTAGCTCATGTTCTTCCTATTAGTTGATCTTTCTAATTCTTAAAATTACTACTATATTTAATCTTCATGCACTTGACATAGGTTGTATAGTAATTATAGTTAATTTGATTGCGTCTCTTTCTAAATAGCTATAAAGGAAAGATAGGAGTTAATTATAATTGTAAATGTTGAAAGTATAAATTGAATTATTCTTATATCAATGATTAATATACAGTTCCTATAGTGGATGTTGACTATAATGAAATTTATTTTCTATTATCATCTTTATATTTTATTTTTCTTTATTTATTGGATATATTTTTATATTGTTTCATTGCAACTAAACTCTCCTTTTACTTGTTCTTATTCATAAAACATAAATTTTGCTGAGTGTTCTTTATTATATCGACTCTTGCCCTCTTTACTACATAGCTTATCAAGAATGAAGTTATATTTTTGATTGCAAGTGACAACATACCATGGCATAAGGATCTTATTTGATTAAATTAATGTTTAAGCCATAAAAGGACTATTATGTACCTATTGGTTTAAATGCTTTAGCTTTGTCATTATAAGTACACGTTATACGGGTTTTACTTCTTATTGACAACGATCAAGCATATATATTTCATTAATCATATTGGAATATATAATTACAATGGATAATTCTAGACCACACTCTAAGTATGGTAAAGAAGTTAATGCATAACTGATTCTGTGGAGATTAGTCAAACTACATTTACACACAATGCATGATACTAAGAGTGAAAGTCTCCAATACGCCCCCTCAAGTCGAACAGCCTGGAAGAGAGTCCGAGCTTGTCCCAAAGTAGTAGAAACTGTGGCCGGGGAAGTGGCTTAGTGAGTGCGTCTGCTAGCTGATCAGTGGAAGCAACATGTGTGACATGAAGGCAGCCAGATTGCACCTGTTCATGGATGAAATGAAAGTCAATAGCGATGTGCTTCATACAGGAGTGAAACACTTGATTGGAGCATAGATAGGTCGCGCCAATGTTATCACAGTAGATAACTGGTGCCTCAGGAAGAGCAACTCCAAGATCAGTAAGAAGGGAGCAAATCCAATGTAGTTCCGCTGCTTTGGATGCGTTGAATCGATACTCTACTTCTGTGGAGGAGCGGGCTACAGAGGTTTGTTTCCTGGAGCTCCACGATATTGGACTACCACCCAAGTAGATAATGAATGCACCTGTGGAAATCTAGTCATCTTTATCTCCTGCCCAATTAGTATCTGAAAAGGCATAGAGTGATAGAAGAGTGTGTTGGCGGAGCAGCACACCATGATCTAACGTCCCACAAAGATAGCGTAGAAGACATTTGACCGCCGACTAATGAGTGGTAGTAGGCTGATGCATGAATTGGGATAGCCGATTAACAATGAAGGCAATATCTGGACGAGTTAAGGTGAGGTACTGGAGGCTACCTAGAACCGCCCGATACTGAGTAGCATCATAAAAAATGGGGCCAGATCCAAGAGTAAGAGGCGGATTTGAGGCCATAGGAGTAAGAACTAGCTTAGCATCCACCATGTTGACTCGCAATAAGAGGTCAAGAATGTACTTCTTTTGATACAATAGTAGACGGCGAGGATGTGAGATAACTTCAATACCCAGAAAGTATGAGAGAGTGCCAAGGTCTTTGAGAGAGAAACATTGTGCCAAAGTGTCTATAAAGGTCTGTACTGCTATAGAATTACAGTCTATCATAATAATATCATCAACATATACAAGAATGTAGATAGTAGTGCCAGAGGAGCAGTAGATAAACAGAGAGGTATTCGAGCGTGAGTTATAAAACCCTTGAGAGATGAGGAAGTGGCGAAGCTCAGAATACCAGGCACGAGGAGCCTGCTTCAGACCATAGAGGGCTTTGTGAAGCTTGCAGACATAGTCAGGGTGATCACGATCAGTGAAACCAGGGGGCTGGACCATGTAAACATCCTCATATAAGTGTCCTTGTAAAAAGGCATTGTTAACATCGAGCTGGTGCATGGGCCAACTTCAACTAACTGCAAGAGTGAGTACAGTGCGGATGGTAGTGGGCTTAACCACAGGGCTGAAGGTCTCATGGAAATCAACACCAGGACGCTGATGAAAACCCTTAGCCATAAGTCGGCCCTTGTACCTGTCAACAGACTCATCAGAGTTGTGCTTAATGCGGAATACCCATTTACAGCCAACTATATTCTGAGCAGATGTAGGAGGAACTAGTTCCTAAGTCCTATTGCAGACTAAGGAATCAAACTCTTCGGACATAGCAAGTCTCCATTTTGGATTTTTTAGAGCTTGTGTGACAGTGGTAATTTCAAGTGGAAGAGAAGACTGAGTCTGAGTATGTAGAGAGTATTTTGGATTAGGTTTCCGAATGTTGTTTTTACCTCTAGTGACCATAGGATAAGAAGCAGCAGGTACTGGAGCAGGTGCAGTAGGGAAAGTAGCCTCTGGCTCAGTTGTTGTTGGTGAGGATGGCACGGGTGCCGGAGTGGGGCCAGTGGACTCTGGAGCGGAGTCATCTGCATGCTGTGGAAGAATGAAGAATGGGGAAGAGGAAGGTGTAGTATCTGGGATGGAATTAGAAGGAAGAGGTGAGCGAAAAGGGAAAACATCCTCAACAAATTGTACATGTCGAGAAACATAGATTCGAGATGTGGTGCGGTCAAGATAAAGATATTCGCTTTGAGTAAGCAAATAGCCAAGAAAGACACATGGAGTGGATCGAAGGTCTAGTTTATGTGTGGTGTAGGGTCGGAGCCATGGGTAGGAAAGACAGCCAAAGACTTTTCGTTTGAGGTAGTTGGGAGGTGTTTGGAAGAGACATTGAAAGGGGGAAGACATGTTTAGTGTAGAGGGTAGGGAGAAGGTTGATTAAGTAGACAACAGTAGCAAAGGCATAAGGCCAGTAGCTACGAGGAATAGAAGCATGAGTGAGTAAAGAGAGACCAGTTTCGACAATATGACGATGGCGGCGTTCAGATACCATGATAAGGATCAAGCATATATCTTTCATTAATGATATTGGAATATATAATTACAATGGATAATTCTAGACCACACTCTAAGTATGGTAAAGAAGTTAATGCACAATTGATTCTGTGGAGATTAGTCAAACTACATTTATACACAATGCATGATACTAGGAGTGAATATCTCCAATACTTATGTCATATTAATTTTATACTATCATTTCCTCAATGATATTTCAATTTAATAGAGTCTTGATAACCTAGGAACATGATGTTTATGAGAAAAGGAATACTTCTTCGTATTCATTAGAAAGAATATAAGGATATTGGATCTTGATTGGGAGATTAACAGTGGTATAACTGAAGAAAAATCAGATAATGGTATTTTAATAATAGTAATAACTAGAAATTCTACTGTTAATCAAAACTACAAAAAGTTTTAAACTGTTAAGAGAACTACCCAGTGGAAATCAAGTGTATACAAAATTTAAAGTACAATCTATCTTTGATAACTTTTTTTTGAAAGTTAAAAATCCTTGATAAGTATTATCACATTAGGTTAGAAATTACTTCATATTTTAACTAGTTACAATTTCTCATTTAGTTATCTCTTAATGATAATTAATTTATAAAATTTAACTTTTCAATTACATGATACAACATTTAAACATCTGTGTAACATCCCATTTTTGTATAACGGGTTGAATTATAGAAATGTGTATACGTGAGGTCATTAGGAAAACACATCTCGTTCTCATGCATTTGTGAACAGTGATTTCTGCACATGAAAAATGTTTGTACATGCATTCATGACATTTCCCGGTATAATT
>JAOQMS010000180.1:34308391-34355935 GCA_027563885.1 Erythroxylum longipes
GAAATGGGCCCAAGTGGCAAATAAAAGTTTTATTGATTTCATTGTTTGCATCAAATGGTTAACTCTTTATGTTTATGTTTAAAAAAAAATTATACCTACTGTTTAAGTGTTAAGTGATGTGGCACGCCACCCTCGCGGGGCACGGATTCGGATATCACCATCGATATCGGGTTCGAGTCCAGCAGGAGTGGGGTGTTACAATCTGGATGGTATCCATATAAAATTATTGTAACCCTTCTTATTAAAAAAATCTTGTTTTATATGTTATATTTTGTCATTATTTATTATTACAGTATTCATATAAGTATAATATTATTTTTTTGAAAAGTAATGAGACAAATATTTAAGATGTACATAAAAGAAAAGAGATCGATATTTGGGAACATATATTAAAATCATTGATTAGTTGCTAATACCTAAGGTAAAATCTTTACCTCAAACTTCTATATTTTTCTTATATATTTTCTTCTTATTATTTTATCATTTATAAGTTTGATTAGATCTTTTAAGGTTATTAATACCCATGCTCTAAAGTAAAACGATTAGTTTTTTTGTGAACATGTTAAGGGTAAGGCTTCAAACTGCTTAACCTCCCTAGACCTAGCGTTCAATGGGATTTTCACTATTTTGTTGTTGCTTATTTTCGTATCATACATTAGGGATTATTCCCTACATAATTCATCATGTTTTAGTGTTTGTAATTTGATCTTGAAGAGAATTGAAAAAATGTACACCTAAGTTCAACTTATTTTAAATATATTTAAAATTATTTATGATTAAGTTATCAACATTCTACATTTATTATAAAATCTAAATTATCTTTGGTTTACATAAATTTGATCTAATCTCTCAACACAAACGTGTGTGTGTGTTTTTTTTCCAAGTTTAGTTTAATAACTAGGGTTCTTTAGACCTTTTTTAAACAATCTAGTTCATTCTTTATTAAAAATGCATTTGATCCTTTTTGTGACCTAAATTATTAGCCTTTTATTTTTATGAGCTTATGCCTCAAACTATTTAGAATTAAACCTATTTTGAAGTACTCCTTCATTTGACTTTTGGCCATTATAGAATTACGGCTAGGTCTATTTCATTTGTTTAGACTCGTTGAAAATCACTTAAATTTTTTCACCAAGTTACTTATATTTTAAGCCCATAACTTTTGAATTCCTTTCTTAATAGGAGGGTGAGTCATATCTTATTTGATCAATTATTTCTCAAATTAAATCGAAAGAAGAATCCAATAAGAAGTTAGACTTAGTTATAACAAAGGAGAAGATTTATCTTTAATTTTAAACCTAATTCATATGAAAATTGTAATAAATTACCTTTTGTTTGTCTTAAATTACATTTTCATTTAGCTTAGGCTTTTAGAGTCATATATTTCGAAGTAATTAAAAATCTAATTTGGATCTTTGGCACTTAAAGACCCATACTGAATAGATTTTATAATAATATGATCTTATGCTCGTTATAGCCTCAAATATTAAAATGAATCAAATTTTAATTTTTTGTTTTACTCTTCTTGATATGTTTGTTTATGTGTTCATTCGATTGAATGTCCCAAAAGGGAATGAGTGACGAGAGAGAGAGAGAGAGAACCTACTAAAAGGTTGATAAAATTGTATCTTTTCAAAGCCTAATTACCCTTTGTAAAAGCTCAACCATAAATCCATTAGGTTTGTTTCTTTTGTCCTTTGGCTTAGATGAAGCTTTACACGATTCTATGGCTTTTATTTAAGTCTTCAGGACTTTTTGACTTTTACGATCTTTTTACCGCAAAAAATGTTTAGGATCAAACTTCTTCTTTAAATAACTAAAAAATCGAATAATATTAAATCCAATTATTTTTTTCATAGCTTAATTTAAATAATTCTTTGTAAATAGGTCATTTCATTAAAAATATTTTTTAAAGGCCCAAGTTATCAAATCATTTTAAAAATCTATTTTTTTCAATCTTTTTCCTATCTTTTCAAACAAAGACTTTTACATCACCCCTTTCCATCCTATTAAGAACTTCATTTTATCTCATCTTCATTTTGATTAAATTACAAATTAAACTCATCCTTTTATATACTAAAAATTAAAATTTATTCAAAGCCTTTTGACATAGACTAAGAAACTTTATACATTTTACTTTTAAGCCTTAGGTAAAATCATAAATTCATAAACATTTTAATCAAAACATTATACAACCATATATAGTCAATTATGATAAGTTATTGAAACTAAAGTAATCCAATGTATAAAATCCCACATGAAATATACCATTATCCCTACTAATCCTAGTTAAACAAAAATACCAAAATAAGTAAGATTTAAAAAAATTAAAATTTTATAATAACAAAAATAATATAATAACCTAATAAAAAGAACGAGATACTAAAACAGTAGGTTTTTTAGGTTCACTTATGTGGAATTTCAATTATTACACAAGATTGATTATTTCGGTTGAATGAAATAATAATTAACCTAAAGTATTTAGGTCCTTTATCAAAGAACATAAGTATATCTAACTAATTAACTACCACATATTGATGTGTAATTCAACCTAATTAAGCTCATTTAGCATAGTTAATCTATATGGTTATCACTAAATTCCATGATATCATTGTTCTCTAGTACTAAAGTGTTTATTCTCCTACTTCATAGGTTATACTTAACCTATCAATCCTTTATACAATCCCTATAATTGAATTTTTGGTAATCAAACATGAATTCAAGAATAAGAATGAAGAAAATAAATTTGATGTAAAGAAATCTAAAAGCTTAGTGATAAAGGAGGTGGTCACAATTCTCCAAATTCCCTCACAAAGACCCCTTATGAACGTATTTATAGGCTAAGGTTACATAAAAGAGTTAGGTGATTAAATTTATATTTTTTCATGTCCTCAGATTGTTTATTACGAGAACTAATGCCTATTATGATTCAAAGTAAGTGTTGTTCTTATTATGGAAGTTTTTAGGTGCATTCATCACGAGTATGGTGTTGGTTATTCTTTATTTTTTTTGTTTTGGTTTTGTTCTAGGTCTTCTACAAATTTGTATGCCTTTAAGTTAGTTTTCTAATCCCTCTAAAATCAAATTAATTGGAAAAACCAAAAATGTTATGCTAAAATTTGTGATTGCTCTTTAAAATCATCACTTATAAAAAAAAAGAACCAGACATAAGAGAATATCACATAATTCCAACAAAACTTTCCATAAAAGTGCTAAATCACAATTCCCCACTGATCATCAGGATTAAGTTGCCTTATGCCCTTTCTTCTACCTATAAGAGCCCTCTTCACTTAACTTACCTACAAATAAACCCTTAAACTTCTTCTTATTGCAAATGAGATCCTTGAAGTATTAAATATTCTTCAACATCTATGAAAGAATAAATTGATCTTCCTTTCCATCCCTTTTAAACCTACTTATGTATGGATTTAGTGTCACAATGGGTCAAGGTGTTTGTTACTTTAAACCATAATCAATACCTATTATGGAAGAGACTAGGTCAGTTTATTTCTATCTAAATCATCTTTATAATCAAAACCATTATTAACACTAGTTTGAGATAAGATCGATGATGATTTACTTATGTTTATCACTTTCGTACTCACTTCATTATGCTTATCAAACCTTTTCTAATTCTTCTCTTTAATATCTTCAACACCAAATGTTATGCTACTCCTAGGTAATATAAATAATACTTGATCTCTTGGGTTCATCTTTTTATGACTAGAAGTTCTTGATCTCTTTTACCTTACATCTTAGCTAGATGGGTAACTAGCATCTCCAAATTGTGAATGGATGCATTATTTAACTACACAACTTCTTCAAATGTTACCAAAGTACCAAATTGTTCAAATTTGTGTTCACAGAAGGCATAAATTGGTTTAACATCTCTTCCATGTTTTTATTATGTGAAAATGGTTGTTTTTTAAATTAAGGTTATTATTATGGTCCCATAGGTCTGCCCTATCTAGCTCCTCACTCCTCCCAAAAGATATTTGGATACTTACTCCATCTTAAATGATACATATTGAAGAACGATAATTCATGTCATTCCCTATATAGGTAACCACATAGTTTGTATCTTCATGGTAATATAGGGCATTATATATATTCATACATACATAGGAAGAATGCCTATACTTGCCAAAATGATAACATGCCTCCCTATAACCTATATAACTATTCATCAATAACTTAATCTAGATTGACAGATCATCAATTTGCACTTCCATTAAAGATGAAAAATAGAAGAGGGCTATATTGAACAAAAATAGAGGAAAATAAAAATATTAAAATACTAAAATAAAAACTATGATTAATAAAATAAAAGTTGAATAGTTTCCTAATAGTAGGGTTAAAAACTTCATTAACCAAATTTGCAAGAATATAAAGTCAATTACAGCAAGTTATTAAAACTAAATTGATCCAAAGTATTAAATCCAACAAAAAGTTATATTGCTATACCTATTAATCATAGTTAAACAAAAAACATTAAAATAAATAAGATTTAGAAAAATAATTAAATTCCTACAATAATAAAAACAAGAAATAAACTAATAAGAAAGATCAAGATATCAAAACGTTATGATTTTAGATTTCAGTTATATAAAATTTCAAGTATCGCATAAAATTGATTATCTAAGTTAAAATAACAATTAACTTAAAGTATCTAGGTCCTCTGTAAAGGCATATGTGCATATTCAACTACGTAACTATCACTTATTGATGCATTATTCAACCTAATCAAACTCATTAAGCTTGTGTACTCTATATGGTTATCGCTAAAGTCTAGCTTATAGTACTAAAGTGTTTATTCTCCTAGTGCTTGGTGACCAAACATAAATAAAGTATTAAGAAAAAAGAGAATAATAATCAATTCATGTATTAATAATCAAATCATCTATTATAAGCTATATCCCTAACCCTAACCAAAGTTTAACTACTAACCATAAAAAATAAGATAAAACAATCTTAAAATAAAATAGAGAAAGAGAAGAAAGAATCGAAAGAGTAATCACAATCTCTTCCAAATCTTGGTGTAAATCCTTCTTTGATGTAAAGAAATCTGAAAATTAAAAGCTTAGTGATAAACTAGGTTCTCGCAAGCCTCCAAAGTCCTCGATTAAGACCCCCTATGAAAGTATATATAGGATAGGGTTACATGGAAGAGTTTTAAGGTGATTAAATTTGTAATTTAAAGAGTGTTTGTTATACGAATCAGTGCCTATTAAGCTCCCCAAATTTGCAAATACTTTTTAGAACTAACAATAGTTTAGGTGAATAAAATAAAGTGCCTAATACCTTCCCTATTTTATAATTTGACTTTGAAACTCAATTGTCTGGTTTAGGATGACCTTATAAACCCATTTCATATGTTAGATATAGCTAGTGTATTTGGCAAAAAATAAGGTAGAGTCTTGACTCTATAGAATATATATCCAATTCTCTATCCCATTTTTGTTAAGGGCATCCATAAGCATCAACGATAATTATGGTGAATTCACTATAAACTAAATGGTGTACCATTTTTTCAAGTCTTAGGTTTTTTCTTTTAGGGCGTTTTTTAAAGTTAAAATAATAGTATTGCAAAAATTGAAGAGCAATAATTAGACAAATCTAGGATAAGTTATAAAATAGAGAAATTAATTAGTAACACTATAATACAAGAACATAATGGAAATTATAAGACTTATAGCCCACACCTAAGAATCTTTTCGAGACTCATTATATCACTAATGTTTTTGGTTATTGTTACTACTCGAATCTTATGTACGAGTCTATGGCTAGAGTTATCTGTATGAACTTTTTCCTTTCTAAACAATGTTATGAGTCTTTCACTCCATATGTGATATATTAGTAGTCTAAATGCAATTCTGAATAGCTTTTAATCTTCTTTGGGGCCAAAGTGTATAATTGAGGACAAACTAATTATTATTTGACTAGTTATAACAATTTCAATGCACATTGAATAGATCTAAGATTATGTTCCCTAAAATTGATGAGTAGTTATAGTTAAGGAACCAAAAACTATGTTGGGCGGGCCGAAGCTCAATCGGCCTGATCATTTAATATATTTTTAAAATTTTTATATATTTATTTTAAGAGAATTTGAAAAACTTGTAGATGTATTTTTTAAAATTTATAAATTATAAATTATAGCATAACCATTTATAGTAAAGTGTAAGATGAAATTACCTATAAATTATACAAATATTTATATAAAATAAAAGATATAAAATATGAACCAATATATATTTATTAAAAATATGTAGCAATGATAATGTTGTTATAATTATTCCCTACAAACAAGAGATTTTAATTTTAATTTTAATTTTATAATTTTATTATAACAATTAATTATAATGTGAATGTAAAAAAGTTATTATATAACTACAATAAATTTATTTCAAATATTATTTTTACGTGTTTAACAAATTATTATATTTCTTTTAATATGATTTTTTAAAAATAAGTTTATTAACTTTATAATATAATATTTTCAAACTTTTAATTTTTTTATAAATTATGTACAAAACTCTTAATTGATGTAGTTGTTGATTTTTAGTTATTGTCTTTTTCATATTATATCTATTATTAAATAATCATTGTAAAATTTTATATTTTTATTACACATGTTAAAAGAAATTAATTAATATCATGATTAATCTTAATGCATTTAATCTTTTTTATTTTATTTTTCATATTTACAAAATATATACATTATGCATATATATATTTATATTAATCTTAAAATGAATTAATCACTTTATTAATCCTAATGTATCATTTCCAAAAGAATATATAAGTAATTGAGTTATAAAAGCAAATACTTATAGTATATTATAATGAAAATAGCTATTATTTTATTAAAACTAGAATACATTTTATAAATATTTTTGATATGTTTTTATAAATTATTATTTTTATTACTTTTGAAAATAGTTCTTTTACTTTTTTCTAAAATCATTATATTTTAATTAATCTAAATTTATATTCATAATTTTTCTCCTTTCTAAATTCTAATATTAGAAGATTTATTCCTAAGTCACTCTAATTAAAAGTTTGTTAAGAGTAATTCCTTACTTGAAACCATGATATAAGTTTTACTTTAAATCCTTCTTGTCCTTAAAGTATTATAAGGATACCTTATTTCATACAATTTATAAAATTTTCACCTTTTTTCTTTTTAATATTTATATTATGTCACAACTTTAAATTATAACAACATATATTATGATATAATAAAGTTAATAATTTTATCAAATATTAAATTACAAAATATTTATATGCTTTTATTTAAACCACTTAATATTTCATTTGAATAAAACTACAAGTCATTAAATGAAAGCATAACATCATTAACTTCTTAATGTTTTAAGTAATATTGTAGGTATAATGAGCTAACTATTAATACGATTTATGTTCAAAGTCATTAATTCAGGTTTAGATTGAGGGGTGCTACATACATTTGTATATCATTAATGAGAAAATATAATTTAAAATTTAAATCTTGAGATGTATTTATTAGTATGATTAATTAGGAATTTTAATTCAATTGATTAGAAATTTGTATGAAAAGTCATTAAGTTAATAGTTATAGTTAAGAATTTCAATTCAATTAATTACAAATTTTAAATTTACTTAAATATTTTGTTAATTATTATAAGAGATAATTGATAAAATCAAATTCATTAACTATAGAAAATTTTGCTGTATATGAATGATTATCTAAATCATTTTACAAGAAATGATACAATTTACAAAATTAAGATAATGTTATATTGGATAGACCGGAGAGTGGAGACTGAAAGAGTATAATCTAATTAACTAATTATACTTGTTGGTAAGATCGTCAATAGTTTGAATCCAATCATCTGTATATACAAACATTATATTTAGTAATATAATATTAAAATAAAAAGAATATTTAGTAATGTAATATTAAATAAAAAGAAAATTAAAATTTCCTTCATCTTCATATATTTGATCAAAATAACCTTCAATTGATCGATTAATTTCACTAGTCCCCTCCGCATTAATACTTGTGGTTGTAGGAAAATAAAAAACACAATATTATGTAAGATAATATAAAGATAGATAAAATAAATATATTAAAAAGAAAAGAATTTATCTTCATTATTTAACCAACTTTGAGCACACATAAGGGTTTCCATAGTGCGATAATGAAGTTGACCACGATGAGGAGTAATGACTCAACCACTAGTGTTGGCCCCTGTTTTTTTTGTTAAGTTAAGCATGATTTAATTGAATTATGAGGCCATGATAGAATTATTATTGGAGTTTAATTATTTATTATAGTATTAGTAGGATTTTATTACACCGGTTAGTTAAATTAAAGCAGTAGAAATGTATTAAGGGCAATTGTGGCATGTCACTTAAGATTAAAAGGCATGAAGCATTAAAGAAAGGGTAGGATGGACATTTAGCACTCATTAAGGGTAAACTTGGAACAGGGAAAATGTTGTCTTGTATATTAGAAGGAGAAAAACGAAAATGAGAGAGTAGAGGGAAGAGAGTATCGGCCATTAGAGAGAAGAAAGAAGAAAAAGCTAGGTTTCATCTTTTCTTAGTCTTCAAGAGTGATTTTAAGGTTGTTCAAGAAGAGAAAAACAAAGAGGAAGAGAAGAGCCTCCATTTGAGCCAAACATCTCTTTGTTAGGTGAAGATTCAAGGTAAGTACATTTTTAATCCTTTGGATTTTTGGAAGGGCTTTGGTTCATGAAGCTTAGGAAATACATGGGTTTAAGTATCTAGAATCAATTTTTAGTGAATATGCTTTTTGGTTTCTCAATTTGTATTCTTATTGAATTGGAATTTTGCCAATGTTAAAGGGAATCAAGAGAGGCAAGAGAAGCAAGAGGAGGGCCATTTTTAAGCAAGTTATTAAGCTAGGAATCAAGGTAGGTTACTTGTTTATAGTTGAGTTAATGAACCATAAGAAAATTTCCAATTCAATAAAGTTAAATGATTTCAATTGCTTTATAAATGTTTCATTTACTGCTTCGTAAATGATTTAAGAAATTGCTATATGTTTGGTAAATGAATCTTGATGATGATTTGTGAAATGATGATGGAAATTGTATTTGAAAAATATCATACTTATAGAAATCATGTTTTTGAAATGTGCCTTTTGGGCAAGATGTTTACATGATATGAAATTCATGTTTGTGTGGGTTTGTGGTGGTCCATTCTGTTATGTCACGTGCACATTGACTCTATTAAAGGCTTCTCTTGCCTACCTGCTAGTGGCACGGAGCTCCTTCACGAACTCCCTCATGTTTATGGACTACCCCAAAGGGGTCCATTCTGTTTATGGACTACAAAACCATTATGTGGGATTTTGATGTTCCATTCTATTTATGGACTACCTAAACCATTATTATTGCTTATGTGTTTATGATTTGTTAACAAGTTTGATGAATACATGAATTATGTTGTTATAAATTGTTTGACAAGCTTGAGAATTTGAAAAATATGTGTTTTATGGATTCAATGAAATTTACTATGTCAACGAATATTTTCAATGGTTTTGCTTGTTTCTCCGCTATAAACTTGTTACCCTTCCTCCTTATCTCCAGTTGACGAGCAAGAGATCAAATGATAGAGAGTCAAGGCATCTCTCCAAGTCTGCATATTTTTGTATTTAAGTTAGTTTATGAAAACACAAGGCTTTAGCTGCATTTCAAGTAACTTGTTCATGTATATTTTGTATTTTTGGATTTTGAGACAAACGATGTATTTTAGGTCTTAAAATGCCCATTAAAAATTGTAAAGCTCTTTTCTTTTGATGTTAATGAAATATATTTATTTTTTGCTCACGACTTTTCAAGCTTCCGCATTGCATTTTCAAGCATTCATAGGGGTAAAATTTGTGTTCTGACTTCAGGGGAAATACTGTATTAATCTAGGCTGATTTGGACAATGTTGTCTTCTTGGAAGTTGTAGTTTATCCTCTTAGCTTTCCAATGATATAAAGTTTTTAACTTTTAGAGATCGGAGTTAAGAGATATATTTTTTACAAGTTAGTGATGCTGCACAGGCTCTATGTTGGACACTTTATAGCCTTTTTCTTTACTTGAGTTAATAGAAAATGAGTAATATGGTGTCTTGAAAGGGTAATAATTAGTGTCATAAGTTAAAGATGAAATGAAGAGATGAAGGGAATTGAATGTGTGCTGAATTATTGAAGAATGTATTGATATGGTTGATGTTGTATTTATATGATCATGTTTAGAAATTTATGATGAATGTGCATAAGTTTGAATGTAATGTTTTTGGATTGATGACCAAACATATATTATGATTTGGTTGTTAATGATGTTGAGCTAAAATGGAAGTGAGAATGAAGGGAAATAATGGGGAAAATAAGTTAGAAATGATAGATATGCATAAGACGGGTCATAGGTAACTTGTAGGAGTTAGAAATCTGGAAATTGACCCATAAACATCCGTTAGGTGGACTTGAAGTCTGCTGGGTGGACCTTCTCAGGAATTCCAGTGTTTCAGCTCAGTTCATGTCCGTTTGGAGGGATATATGTCCACTAAGCAAACATTCTCGGGACAGTTATGAAAATGTGAAATTTTTTAACCCTCTAGATGGCAAAATCTCTCTTTAAGGTCTTCATAAAAGTTGTAGAACTTGAAGTTCTCTTCGAAACCGTACTTAAATTGTCTTAATCCGATATCCCTAGTGACATTTAGGCCTATTGTCCCGAATCATACATATGTATATATTGTGGACCTATCAATGCTTTCCTATGATACATTTAGGCTTAAATGGAGCTTGAAATGTATTTAGTTTGTTGTGAAAATAAGAGATAAATTGAGTGATATGTTTAGGGTAATGATTGAGGATATAAACATAAGAATGGATTGTCGTATATCAAGTGCTCAATTATGGATGTTTGGGATGTTATAAGAACCCTACAGAATGCTGCGCACACGTTGCATGACTCTCGAGTTAGACTCCGAAAAAGGGGTCTAACAACTAGTGCTAAATGTAGACTCTAGAGCAAAGGTGGATGATGGAATAGTAATAAATCCCGTACAATGGCTTGCAAGTTCGGATAATTATGCCCATACATCTTCCACCATGATAATATATCGAATGACTCACCTTTAGTTTTAGGAACACAATTTGTGGAAAAATATTTATCTAGCTTCATCTTATTGTAATAAATCTTATGCCTTTTCTCTTTTAACAATTTGAAAGAGAATCTGTCAATAATGGTTCAGAAGAAAAGGTCGAACTTGATACTGAAGTCTAAGTTGAACTACCTACAACACTACTAAGATCCTAATCATGAGTTTGTTGCATTCTGACTTTATAATCATGAAATAGTTGATAACATAATTGTTTCATGGTATGTAAATGCTCTTGATCTTCACCACTGTACAATGCATTATAAATATATTCAACCCCTCCCATCTTGTATCTCAACTCCAACACATATAATAATGTGACAATATCTCTAACCTTAGACCAATAAGAATTAAACTTCTTCGCCATCTACTCCGCCATATTCTGAATCACTGCATTGGATTTAAACATCCACAATGATAAAAACATGCTATATGTTGGACATAGTGTTAAAGATATAGTATGAAGTTGGATATTTTGTTCCTAAGAATAATTCAATCCAATTATTGAATAATTTCAACTTCATAGAAAGTTCTCTAGCTAAGTCCCATTGATCCTCTGATGGTATGCAGGTTGATAGTTGTCCATTAGTCTATGTTTTTCTAAGTAATTGGCATGTGTTTCTTGCAAAATTGTTGATTATTGTTGTAGTTTAGGATTCATTTTGTATGTTTTCATTTAGTTTGATTTTCATTGTTGTTTTTATATGTTTGATGTTAATTTAGGGTAAGAATTGATTATTTTTATGTAGGAAGGAAGATTGAGCAACTTGGAGATTGAGCTAGAGATCAAAGAGGAGAAGAGAAAAGGGAACATTTTATGGCAAAATCCCAAAATCATGGGAATTAAGACAATTCCTACGATCATGGGAACTACAATCTAAGACTTTATGTGGGGCTTCATTAAACTTAGGATTTTTGGATTATTAAAAAAAATTAAGCCTCCTTGGAGAAGAGAGACTAAAGCCTCTGTAGAAGAGAGCATCCTTGAGTAAGAACACAAGTTTTGAGTCTTGAGGAAGGATTGAAGTCAAGGATTATCATCAAGATTGGGAAAATAGCACATCAACATCAAAAATTCTAGATTTTGACAAAGAAGAGAAGGAGTTTCTTTATTCAATTTTCTATCAATTTTATCTCTTCTAATCTTTGTATAATGGAATATTTGAGTGTTGATGATGTTATGGAGGCTATGATCGACTGATTTGTTTTCAGGGATTGCTTTTGAACTATTTTTGTTAAACTCCTATTTTATTAAAATTGAATGAAAGTTGTTTATGATGATTGTTGATTTTATTTCTATCTTACAATAAATCGAGAGAGTGAGTAAGGTTATTTGTGTAGGAATGTATAACGACAGTTGGCAACCTATAGACACCACATTAGTTGATTAGTTAGAAAAGAGATCTCGGCTAATTCAATTGATCACCCATAGGATAGTTTAATAATTAGTTAAATTGGTCGAGTGATTGGGTAAGTTGAGATTTCGTTCAGTTGACTTCATTTAATTTGATTAGGAAAAATTAATTACACCTTAAGATATGGTAATTAATACATTCAGAAATCTTAGGTGACACATAATTCGATTAATAAAATAGGAGGGAGACAAAATAGGGAGAAAGTGATCTCTAGTCTTTAAATTCTTGAATTCTAATTTTCTGCACTTTGGTATTGTCTATTGTTCATTATTAGTTTTCAATTTTAGTTTCCATTAAACAATTTCATTTCTTAAATAAAGTTTGATCTAAATTAAGTGGTGTCTAGGCATCAATCCATATGAGATCGATATCTGCTTTCTAGCTACAATTCACGACCTATATACTTGCAATTTTTTAGTGTAAAGCGAGTAGATTGTTTTGTATAAATTACGCTCAACAAGCTTTTGGCGTCATTGTAGGGGATTGTTTGTTTAACATCTTGTTTAATTTAGATTACTTGGATTTAAGAGTTTTTGATACTTTTCCTTATGTATTTGCAAGAGCATGAACATAAGGAGCATGTAAAAATCGGTAGAAATTAGTAAAGAAGAAGTTTGGGGCGTAAAGTAGAGACATATGAAGACATCTTAGAGTGAGAGTGAGACATCTGAAGAGCTAGATGCTAATGAGAAATGGAAAGAATGATGATGGAAGATAGATATTATAAAGGGAAAGGAACTTCTGCGAATTACAATGAGGCACAGTATGGTTGGGGAAGTAACGATCCTTATTGGAACATGTATACTACGGGGTGGCAGAACCACCCAAATTTCTATTGGTCTAACAATGCAAGTACTCACATGGGACATCAAGACCTATCTGGATTTTAACAAGACTGACTTGGATCTTTGGAGAACAAAATGGAGAAGTTGATGGGTGTTTTGTGGCCCAGAATGGGAAATTAAGAAGAGAACCAAAAGAGGATGTTTTTGAGCCAGGAGGAAAGCCAAAAGAGGATGGAGGCAAAGTTTGATCAGATTATGAAGAACTATGCCTCATCCATCCACAATCTGGAGATTCAAGTAAGATAGTTTTCCCATGAATTTTGTAAAAGAAGTGTGGAAGACTCTCTGAGAAATATGGAATTACATCAACGAGAGCAATATGAAGCTATCACACTTAAGAATGGGGAAGACCTAAAAGAACCAGTGGAATACCAAGTTGAACCCCACTTTATTAAAGACCAAGAGCCGATGAAAGCATATGAAGAAAAGAATGCCAACCCCCCTTTTATTCACCAGTTTTTGATATACCATATGTGAACATCGTGAACATCGAAAAATCTTAGGTAGATGTTTATGAAAAGAACCTTATCCTTTTGATTAATGATGACCAAGTGACATCCAATATGAATGATGTATTAAAGAATCCAAAGGATAATTGCTCATTCAGGATAATTGATGTGTTTTAATCTTCTGAAGAACAAGAGGACGAAGAACAGATGACAACAGACATCAAGTTTGAAGAAACTATGAAAGTCTCTACTTGTGAAGCGGAAGAAGCAGAGGAGACAAAGTTGATTGAGGAAGAAAGAGAGCAACTCACCTTCGTGCAGGGCAAATTGTTGGATTCAACAGACGATTCAGGGAGTTTTGTTATTCCCTGCTATATTGACAGTTCATTTGAAAAAATAACATTATTGAGATTAATTGGTTTGAATAATTTTATCAATATTGTCCTTTTGAGTATTTTGCAAGTTGTAGCTTACTTATAGGCTACAAAACTGATGTTGAATGAAAAAAGTGGAAGCAAGCCTTATAATTGATCCTGACTGAGTTTCCAAAGATAGAGCTTCGAGCTACTAATATTAAAAGAAGCGTTGTATGGGAGGCAATCAATGGAATTCTATTTTCTTTTGATTGTTTTAGTTTACTTATTTAGTTGATTTATTCAATTATGACTACGTTTGATTTGAGTTTAATTCATTTTTATTTGGATTTTTTAATTTTAACTTGTTTTATCTTCAAATTTTTGTTAACAATATTATTTTGAGGTTTTTGTAGGTTGTGGGATCATTGAGAATGCATGCTAGGCTTGGAAGAAGGTTTAGAAGTGGGAGAATTACCCCATCCCACGATTATGGGAATTCGAGTGATTCTTACAATCATGGGAAGCCCAATCCGAGTAAATTTTTAAATTTCCCTCCCCTCTTCTTCTTTCATTCATTCTTAAAATTTTCACACACTCTCTCTCTCTAGACCTATGACACTCACTCTCCCAGTCTCTAAATCCTTCATCTTACACTATATTCTTGGTTTTCATCTTCCAGTGGCTCTAAAGAAGATGGTAGCTCAGAAACTGACTGATAAATTGTGCCTTTAAGTCTTTAGCGAAGGTAAACCCGATTTGGTTGCCAGATGAGGCAAGTCCACAAGGAGCAGCGATACATAAAGAAAAAATTCCTCAAATTCTTTTAGAGGAATAATTCGAAGCCCCTTCGCTAACACCATCGCCAGCACAAACTCCATAAGTCCTTCTTACCCTGAACTTTTATATTATGTTAATTAAATTGTTCGTTGTTTTGTCCTTTGTTTAGTTTGATGTCATTTTTTCTTATTTTATGGTTGCCTTATCACATTGAGCACAATGTATTATTAAAGTGTGGGGAGGCAACACTTGCGTTGTCAATTGCATCGTGTTAATCACTGTTTGCATTCTTTTAAATAGGATGTATGTGTAGGCATATCATGTTATTTTGTGTTAAGCAATGGAACCACACTTAAATCATTTGGATTGGTATTGCCATGAGATTCTGTCATGCTAGTTGGAATTGGATTGAATGCATGCTTGAACTTAAATTAGGCTACTTGAGTAAAAAGTGAATCATGTTGAGTGATGAAAAGTAGTTGGTTACATAAGCTTACTCACAATTTGACATTTGACCAATAAGGTAGTGTGGAGATGCATAATGAAATTTCATTTGAGCCAACGTGAGGATTGAGCCTATGTGACTCCATCTATAGTCATTCCATTTCTTTGTTATGTGATGCTTCCTTAGGTATTACCATCAAAACTTACTTTGAATCGGTTTGAGTCTACTGGATGCATGCTTTATAGAGATGATTAAGGCCCTTTTTGTGTTAACCCTTGGCTTAAATGACCTACCATTTTTATTATGCCTTGCTACCCCCGTTAAGCCTTAACCTTTTGTTTCCTAAAATACCAAAAAATTTTAAAACCCAAAACCCCATTAACCTAGCCATTCACAAGCTTAGTTGAGTATTAAGTAATACATTAGTTGGGATTGTTGTGAAATTTTTACCGAGATGAGTTGAGGATACTTCTGCCTATGAATCACATGGTATTTAGATGCTATTTTATTCATAGGTTCTTCCATGTATTAAGAAAAAGAAAAGAAAAGAGAAAAGAAAGAAATATAAAAAATTGTTGAAAAGGAAAAAAGAAAAAGGAAGAACATTTAAGTAGCATACATAAGTGCAGAGTAGTAGCATATATACACTTATATATCTCAGAATCATGCTTTGTTATCCCTTTTTACCCGCTTTTTACTTTACAAATGCTTGGGTTAAACCCTTTACCCTCTTGACCCACCTTAACCCTTACCACATTACAACCCTAAACAAATCCTTTTGATCTATTTATACATGCAATCATTGTAGATGAGAATTGGTGCATTAGCAAGCCTATGGTAGTGTAGTTTCCTATAGGAAGTTTGAGTGAAACACTAACCATCAAACATTTAAGAGAAATGAGTGAAACCATGAGGAAGATTCATTTTCCATCTATACTTATCTTTAAGTGATGGTGCCATTTGTTGGGTTTGCTTATGTACACTAATGAAAAAGCAGTCACGATATGTTTAGTAACTTGATATTTAAGTTGGCTAAAATTTGAGGGATTGTATGCTTTGATCTTTGTGAAAATGAAGTGATAGAATTGATTGGTTGTATTTATTTTTCTTGAGGACAAACAAAGATTTAAGAGTGAGGATGTTGATAGTTGTGCATTAGTCTATATTTTTCTAAGTAATTGGCATGTGTTTCTTGCATAATTGTTGATTATTGTTGTAGTTTAGGATTCATTTTGTATGTTTTCATTTAGTTTGATTTTCATTGTTGTTCTTTTATGTTTGATGTTAATTTAGGGTAAGAATTGAATATCTCTATGTAGGAAGGAAGATTGAACAACTTGGAGATTGAGCTAGAGATCAAAGAGGAGAAGAGAAAAGGGAACATTTTGTGGCAAAATCCTATGATCATGGGTATCATGCCAATTCCCATGATCGTGGGAACTATAATCCGAGACATTATGCGGGGCTTCATTAAACTTAGGGTTTTTGGACTATTAAAAGAGAATTAAGCCTCCTTAGAGAAGAGAGACGAAACCCTTTGTAGAAGAGAGCTTCCTTGAGTGAAGGACACAAGTTTTGAGTCTTGAGGAAGGATTGAAGTCTAGGACTATCATCAAGATTAGGAAACTAACACATCAACATCAAAAATTCCAGATTTTGGAAAAGAAGAGAAGGAGTTTCTTTATTCAATTTTCTGTTAATTTTATCTCTTCAATTGAATTCATTTAATTTGATTAGGGACAATTAATTACACCTTAAGAGAGGGTAATTAATACATTCAGAAATCTTAGGTGAGACACAATTCGATTAATAAAATAGGAGGGAGACAAAATAGGGAGAAAGTGATCTCTAGTCTTTAGATTCTTGAATTTTAATTTTCTGCACTTTGGTATTGTCTATTGTTCATTGTTAGTTTTTCAATTTTATTTTAATTTTCCAGATTATTTCCATTAAACAATTTCGTTTATGAAACAAAGTTTGATCTGAATTAAGTGGTGTCTCGGCATCAATCCCTGTGGGATTAATATCTGCTTTCTAACTACAAGTCACGACTCGTATACTTGCGATTTTTGATAGTAAAACAAGTAGATTGTTTTATATAAATTACACTTAACATAGTTATATTGAGAATCCTTTTCGGCTAGTCTAATAAATAGCCAAGCATATAGGATTGCTAACTTCAACATCTTAAAGGTTGAGTTCCATCTGGTAGGACAATCCAAAACCAACTTCTTTGAATTTGAAATGCATAAAATTTGTATACCATCTTCAAAATTTTCAATTCTTTTAGGAGTTGCCCTCCAATATAAAACACTATTCCGAATGCACTCTATTGCTTCCTTTATTGTCTCCAACCCATCCTTTACAATCAAGTTAAGAATATGCGCAAAACAACGTATATGAAATAACTTACCTCTAGCCAATAAGCTCACAACCCACATTTTACCCTTCAACTTCTCAATCATAGCATCATTTGTGCTACAATTATCGACTGTGATGGAGGATACTTTATTGTTGATGTTTAAATTCATTAAATAGTCTTTCAACATGTTTGCTAATTTTGCACTTGTATGTGGTGTCAGCACATAAATGAACCTATCATGAAAAAGCATACCAACATAAATCATAAATTCATAAAATAATGAAAAAATAAATGATAAAAATATTAAAGAATATAAAGTACCTCAAAAGTCTATTTCATAACTTCCAATCATTATCAATATAATGTACCGTCACCGTATGTAACCCTTCTTTTGGTTATCGACTATCCACACGTCTATTGTTATGGAAATCCGTCATTGAACACTCGACAATTCTCTTAATGTTTCTCTATTTTTTTCCTTATAATTTTTGAAAATATCATTCCTCAATGTATTCCGACTTGGAACCTTGAAAGTCAGTTGGAGTGAATTAAGAAATATCCTGAATCTTTTACTTTCAACCGTAGACAATGGTTGTTCATCTCCAATAATCATATTAGCCATCAAAATTCTTGATCTATGGTTTTCAAAAGTTGTTACGGTCATTTCATTATTTCCTTTAGTAAGCTTAGGGGTCAAAAATGTTTGACCCCCTAAAACCATCTTCCTTCCAGTACATGATTCCATATGTCTCTTTAAATGAGACGTTCCACCTTTCGAACCACTTGAATACAGCTTTTGACAATAATTGCATTATGCTTTTTCAATTTTTTCGATCGATATAGTCTTCTTAAAGTGATTCCAAACTTCACTTTTATATTGACTAACTTGAGTTCTAATTGAACTTTTATCCTCACTTGGTGTCAGACTAAAAGTTTCAACTTCTATCTCCAGTACTAGATTAGAACTCTCAACTAAAGGAATATGCTCATCCATCTGACAAAAAAACATATAAATACTTGAGGTTAGAAATAAGAATGTATTGGGAAATGACACATTCTTAATCAAAATACTTTGCCTACATTCTAGTTAAAATATTTCATATAAAACAAAATATTCAAGAAAATCAAATAATGTCCAAACTTTGAATATCTAGAATGTCCAAGTAAGTTAGGTCGATCATTTAGAGGTGCAATGGTAAGTTACTGCATGAGTTAGGTTGATTGGTTTTATTTTTATTTGATTATGCTAGAATGTCCAAATATGTTCCTTGTCAATTCTGTATATGATGATCATTTCTTTATTATTATGAAAAGCAAAAATCTAAGTTTGTCTATTCTTAACAGGGGCCAACTAGGCTAGACTCATCACTAAGCTTGCACATCATTGAGCTAATATGGTCAAACATCTTTAGACATATGGAATTTGTGCAATTTTTGGTGATCAAAGTGGTTGATAATGTGATAAAGACAATTAGGTTGAACCCCATATGGTATAGCTTAGAAAACTCCACGTTTATGGCTTTTGTATCACTCTTCCTACAATCCATTTATCTTATAATGGATAAGTATGAGATACTAATAGACACCCTAATGCCCCATAATTAACAATCTCGAATCTATTAATATTATGTCTTGCAAATATCTATAATTTTACTTTAATCTTGCTTAAATGTTTATAACATTTAATCTATGTAAACATACTTTGCTTTTTTTAAGTATAAGAATCTAACTGATACCTTAATGCCTCATAATTATAATAGCAATTTGAACCTATAAATATTATATATTACAATTTTTTAACTGATATTTATTTGAAAATATGAAATTTTCACTCAAAATGATCATATGCAATGTTTTGTAGTTAAGTGGAATAAAATAGAGAAATTTTGTATTATTCAGATTGATGTCATGTTAAGAAAGTAAGGTTATATATACTAATGAATTACAACTAGATGACACTTTGGATAGAGTGAAACTTTGATTCTTCAAGTCTATCTAATTTGAAACAAAATGTACAAAGGGTGTGGAAACTTGAAACCACCTATAAAGTAGTTGTTTATTCACATAAGCCAGAATATGACTAGAGTTATTATTATGGTTCTATGCCAACAAGTAAATCTAGGAATAGATTTTGATGTTAGTATATAATATGTGGCCTACCCTTTTTCTTTATGACAGATATTCAAAAATAGTATAAATGCTTGATGATCATTCTATGTGGAAAGGAACAAAACTTTGATTTAACTTAAAATCCATTACTCAGATGATAGTTCTAATCAAAATCATATAGATCAAAGAAAAGGGAACAGTTATATCATTGAACTAGAGGATCTGTTTGTGTGAGTTGTTGCTCCAGCTTTGACTCAACACTGCCTATTTCTCAAATTAAAGTGTTTGGAAACTTTATCATGGTTACAGAAAACACCCTGTTAAAGGCTAAAAAGGAAGTCTACCTATATCCATAAAATGTGAGGCTAAAGTAAACACAAAAGATCAATTCACAAGACTTTGTTATGGCCATCAACCTAATCACTATCCTTTTGTCTCGTTGTACATTTTATCAAGCCTGAAAACTAGCTTACTTTGAACTTTCTGGTGAGTTAAAGTCAACAGCTTTCACTAGTGTTAAAATCACTATATCAAGCCAAACCATTGCCAACGTCTAACCTTTGTACAATCCGACTATAATTTTGGTTGTAGATTCATAAACCTTAAAAAGAAAAAGGAAGAAAATTTAAGGCAAAGTCTTCTATAGTAGTCTACAACAATATTTCATGGTTACCGAGTTGTGGGTGCTTAAGCACCATTTTCTATGTAAGCTCATAACATAGACACCAAAGTGAACAGATTTTACAGTTTTAGTTGGTTAAAAATCTATCACAGAAACTGAAACTTTGATTAAACAACTAATAAAAACAAACTCTATAGCATTTCATTAAACACATTACAAGCATTATCCCATATTTCCAATAGTAACATACAAATTTCTCAAATTAGCCAAATCAGTTCTCAAAATAACCAAAAAACCAAAATGACTAAGAGAGAATGAGAGATTACCTTATTACGTATGTTGGACAATTCACCGTTGGTTGTTTGAGCGTTGGTGACTTCGACGTGCACATGACAGATGATATATGAAGAAGAATAATGAAGCAAGAATGTGAAACAAATAAGAAGAATAGAGAAGTGAAAGCAACTGGGTGAGGGGTCAGGGATGAAGGGAGATTGATGGAGGCAGGAGGAGGCTACTGAGGCTAAGGGGCGAGCGAGCGAAAGGGAGGCTGGGCTACTGGTTGGCTTTCATTTAATGAGAGGCAAAATGACATCATTTTTGCTTGCAATAAAAAGACATCATTTTGTCTTGTGTTTTATTAATTGTCTTATAACTTAAACGGCGTTGTTTTACTCTTAAAGTAAAATGACATCGTTTTGTTGGTGGAAGAAATATTTTAAACATAAACAAAACGACACCGTTTTGTAATAAACAAAATTATCATTTTGTTTGGAGCACTATGCGGGCTACGAGCCGTGTTGCTTGGCTCAAGCCACAGCCCTATCTGGCTACCTTAGCCCGTGTCTTGTGGCTTGCCCATGGCCTAGCCCAAATTTTCTCAGGCTATACCCAGTCAGCCCATGGATCAGTTTGACCAGGCCGAGCCAGTAATTTTTTGACATCCCTAAAATAGGTGGTTAAGGTCTTCAACTGCATTCTAACGTACCTCACATTTTATGTTAACGATATAAAAATTCAATAAATCCTTGGTGCCTTATTTCCTCTTCACTTCTAGCTATAAGATAAATACACTAGATGGAATGAGCTTTGAATTTCACACCAGGCTTGTCCATTGGCATTTGTTTTGGTTGCCTTATAGCAGTTTTTTACACGAGTAAATAGTGAAATGCAGTTTCTTATCCTATAACTAGTAGATTGTATCTAGTATAAAAAGGTCTGGTTCATAGTTTGACATATGTACCTTGATTTCTTTCAATCCTTTAGTGGTATGAGCCAACCGGGTCTATTTATTATCCTTGATTAAAAACACAACCTAAGTATTTGATGGAATGATTGTTTTGGGGGATTGGAATTCCCTTAATTTGTAAAATGGTCCTATATTAGACCAATTGTCGAACTAGAAGAATGTATCTTTGTCGTCACTTATCATATGCTTGATGCAAGATTGCACCTCACTTTTAGCAAGGAATATATGTTTAACGGGCTAGAAAGTGTACGAGTTGATGTTCAAAAACCATATTTTTACTTCACCCATTGACTTTCCTTATCTGTACTATATTTCCAAAGTCTCTTCAAATGAAAAGCTTTGACCATAAGTCTAGTTAAGGGAAGGCCAAGATCTCCGTTCTCCTTAGGTAAACATACCTCAAACCATTTCTCCTTAGTAATTTTTGCTTTGATATCATAACCAATCCATATACAGGTTTAATAAAATTTTCTATAGTTTTCACTACCTCCCTAGGGATAGCTAAGTGGGAAAACTAGTACACATGTATGTTGTAAAGAACAAAAATAACAAGCTAAAGTGAAGATTTAATAGTGTTTTATTACACCAATTATTTAAACTTTTGTAGATTAAATCAATTAATGGATAGCAGTCTATATAAAGGAGCTTATTTGAAGTGATAGGAAACCACAAATATTTGAAAGGTAATTTTTAAAGTTTAAGTCCCTTAGAGATAACTAATAGACCTACATTTTCCATAGACCTAGCTGCTAGAAATAAAAAAGGCACTCCTCCTAAGAATGGAGGAAAAATTAGATATATACTTCAAAAGCTCTAGTATGTTGAATAAAAGAACAATGGAATCAAAAGTAGAGATATATAAAAGTAAAAATTCATCAACAAATGATAGATTGAAAATGCCTAACTTGTTGCACTTATAGTTTTACTTATAATTTGGTTCTTTGAAGATATTAAGCTTATTTAGCCTAGTGAAGAAATCCATACTGATGGAAAATAAATATTGTGATAAGGGATCACTTTGGTTTTATCCTCTACTAGATTTTAATAATCTAATTGGTTCACCATTTACTATAATAGAATAAGAGGTGGCAGTGATGGGCTTTCTAATCCAATTGATGAACTTGTATGAAAAATCAATGAACAATAAGTAAGAAAGAAAAATTTTCAATTAACCAAATTAAAAGCTTAGGCGAACTCTATCTATAAGGCATAACTTTTTATAGTCTTCTTGGTGTTATATCATTTAAGTAGCTCTTAGGCAATCATGATGTTATCCTTGATGACCATTCAATGAATTTATACACTCTACAAAGGATTAATAAATAGCGGTATGACATTCTTAAGTCCAATAGCTAGGATATTGTAGATTATCTTGTAAACCACATCGTAACATTCAATTTATAATTATTTAATATAGAGGGTCTGTTCACCTTGGGAACAAGGTAGATATGTGTCTCATTTAGTTTAATAAGAATATTGCCATTGGAGAATAATTATTTAACTGAAATCATTATTATATCTCTCTAATAAGTCCCATATATATTAAAAGAATTTAGCATTAAAACCATTTGACATAAGAGCTTTATCAAGATGAAAGCTAAACAACGTATACTTGATTTCATTTGGGGTCACTTATTTAACCAAATCATCAGCAAAATCATTAAGAAACGTATTAAATAATTAATTTTTCAAATCATTATGGTTTGGAAGAACCATCAAATCAGTTCCTAGATCCTTTTCTCAATTAGCTTGCCTTCATCATTTCCAAAAATGATTTATCTTATTCTTATTCCACTTGGTTGAATAACTCAACAAAAAAAAGTATTTCTTTCTCCTTATTTAAGCCATAAGATTATTGATTTCGTCTTGTTGATGGTAAAACTATCTACTTATTTTACACTCAAAAACTCCAAGTGCACGGGTCGTGACTTATAGTAAAAAGAGCAGATATCAATGCCACAGGGATTGATGCCTAGACACCACTTAATTTAGAAACAACTTTGTTTAAAAAACTAAATTATGAAATGCAAATAATCTAAAAAATTAAATTAAAATTAAAAGAGACTAATGTAAATAATGGACATGACCGTAATTATAGAAAATCTAAATTCAAGAATCTAAATGCTAGAGATTACTTTTTCCTTATTTTTTCACCCTCCTATTTTATTAATTGAATTATGTCTCACCTTAGATTTGAATGTACTAATTACCCTCTCTCAAGGTGTAACTATTTTACCCTAATCGAATTAATAGGAATCAATTGAACGATCTCTCAACCTACCCAATGACTCTACTGATTCAACTAGTTATTAAGCTATCCTATGGGTGATCAATTGACTAATCGAAATCTATTTTCTAATTATTCAATTGATATGATGATTGCTAGTTTATAAGTCGCTAACTCTCGTTGTACAATCCTACATGAATCTCATCTCATGCACTCTCTCAATTTGTTGCAAGACAACAATTTAAAATAACAATCATCAAAAACACTTCATTCAATTTAATAAAATAGGAGTCTTGACAAAATAATTCAAAAGCAATCCTTAAAATAAAATCAACCTTACATGGTCCCCATATCATCATCAACAATCAAATAAACCATATTTACAAAGAATAGAGAATATTAGAAAGAAAGAAAATTGAATAAAAAGACTCCTTCTCTTTTTTGCCAAAAATTTTGGTGTTGATATGCTATTTTGCACAATCTTGATGATGATCCTTGTCTTTAATCCTTCCTCAATGCTCTAAACATGTGTTCCTCACTCAAGGATGGTGTTTCTATAGGTGGGTGTCATCTCCCTTGAAGATGGAGGTTAATGATGTTTTTATAGTCCAAAAATCCTACGTTTAATGAAGCCTCGCAGGTTGCCTCATATTACAATTCCCATGCCCATGGGAATCTGCATGATTCCCACTAGTGTGGGAATTATAAATAGAACCACTTTTCATTTCTATTGTGATTTCCCACATCCGTGGGAATTTTCCTGATTCCCACGAACGTGGAAATTTGCTCGATTCTCCTCTTGTCTTCTCTTCTTTAATCTTTTGTTCATCCTCTAAGTTGCTCCCTCTTATTTCCTACATAAAAATAATCAATTCTTACCCTCAATTAGCATCAAACACACAAGAGCAACACTAAAAATCAAACTTAATGAAAAATACAAAATGAATCCTAAACTAGAACAACAAACAACAATTATGCTAGAAAACACTTACCAATTACCTATAAAAACATATCCTAATGCACACCTATCACGTCTCAATTAGGAATGTAAATTCTCTATAGCACCAATAAAGGTTAAAGCTTCTTGTATTTTGAGATTAAGGTTTATAGGATGTAGTGCAAATAAATTATGAAACCAAATAGAAGTATCAAAAGTTTCAATCTTTTCCCTAGTTAATGGGTACTTGCTTCCCTTTAAATTCAAATAAGCACTAACTTGATGTCCTTTTAACTATTAGAGACTAATAAAGGCTTACAATCTAACAATATTAGCATTAAGACCTTTTTGGATAGTTTAAGTAGATTTAGGGTTGTTAAGAGTGAATTAAAGAATCTAAAAGGATTTCTTGTTTGGTTGTCAACTACCTTAACTTGAATGACAATGAAGATATGGTTTGAGGTGAGTGGAGTGCAAAATTATAGAAAGCTACTAGAATAGGTGGACATCTAGGTAGAGCTTACCAAGCATTTATCTAACAATTTTTTATGAACTAGTTTCTTGATTAACTATTATTTCAAATAAAAAGTTGCCAATGTTATATCTGTTAGTTCAAGGTCCGTAGTGAGCCTATAGAATCACCATTTTTATAATTTAACTTTAATATAGAACCTTGAATTTCTAAAGAAGCAAGTATATAATTAAAATCACTAAAAAGTATTAAAGGAATGTTATAGTCCATTGTTAGAGCCTCTACTGTCTCTGAAAGCCTAGGTTAGTTGTATAGATGACTGTGATGTATGGGGGAGTTCGAGAATGAATAATGTTGACCTTATAATGTATAAATTAATTTGAGAAGTGCAAACTTTAAAGTTTAATTACTAAAGGATTAAACAAAATCAAGATTTTTTTATTGTGATATGCCAAATAATTGATTAATGTGATTCAGTCCTTTTCTAAGAATCCTAAACCCTTATGAAATTCGTATTCTTTTATTTTTGTTTCAAATAAACCAATAAAATGAGGTCTCTTTTGGATTAAGAAATCCTTAAGAAATTATTATTTATTAAGGCTATTTAAGCCCCTAGCATTCCATATAACAAAATTCATTAAAAAGAGGAGTTACCAGTTTCTTCTTCCTAGCTTTTCTTTTAGTCATACTCTTGATAGTGTTTAGATCACTTATAGGAGTTGAGAGTGAGATATTGATTAGAACTATGTTATCAATCTCCTTAAGTGACCTTTTTTTTAGAATTAGTTTTTTACCTAAGTAAGAAGCTTTTGTTTTCTAGATCTTTACTTAGGTTAGAGGCCTTAAGAGTATGATCCATGCTTTTTTTCATCCTTGTTTTTAAGCACAAATATAACTTCCTTGTTTAGAGATACAAGTTAGGTTGGTTCCAAATTCTGAATTACTACATTTGGGGGGACCCACCTCAGTTACTGAAGTAACAATATTGTTAAGCACTTGAGCACTAATGGTGGCGAATTGAGTGTTTATATGATTTTAATCAAAAGTTAGTATCATATAAACAATGATCATAAACTATAAAGAATGTAGGTATGAAATAATGATAAAGGACTTAACAATGCTTGTAAATAATAAAGTAAGAAAATAAGGGAAAAGAAATGCAAACCAATTTAAAATGGTTCATCAAACAATCCTTGCCTACATCTACTCCTAAGATTCTTCTTAAATTTCCTCTATACTTCTTCATTCAAGGCTAAAAATAACCTTTATATAATCTTTTACTTTGAGAAAGAGGAACCCCCTTTTCGATCTTTCTTTAAGGTGAACAGAAACCTCAAACCATTTTAATTACACACAAATAAAATATTTAAAAAAATCCCAATGAGAGCTTATAACTCAAAATTTCTCACTTGATTATTTTGACAATATAGAAAAGGCTTACTCACTCAAAAGTGAGACAATAAATGCTCAAACAATCAAAAAGTATTTAAAAATGTGCATAAAAGGCACTCAATTGTTTCTTGATTTTAAAATCAATAAGTAAACACTTATTTACAGTGTTTTGGAACCTATACTAACCATTAGAGTAAAGAACTAGCTGTTACAGTAGCAATTTAAAGAGTAATGGTAACCGGTATAGTACATTAATCAACTAGTATATATTAAAAGCACCAGATTTATTAGTTGTTAGAATATTAGCTTACTAATAAGCATGTTGTTTGACTAATATGGCATATGGACTAAATAATACATCAACTAATGTTACAAAAAACTATATTGATCGAACACTAACCTATATAGATGTCTAATCACCCTAAAAACATTATTTTAAAAACTTTAAATGCTCAAACTCAACTTTTTAAAAGCAATGATGATTTAAACACTCCCTAAAATGTTCCATAAAGTTTGTTTGAAAGATTGAGAGGATTTTGTATTAAAAATAAAAGCTTCAATGCCTCTTGATGAATGAAAAGACTCATGCAATAAGGACAAACAAAATATTTATACATGGTGAGCCTTCTAAATTATCGGAAAAAAAGTGAACTTATAATAAATACATAATATAAGATAACCTTGGTACTTTGTCTTTTCTTTTATAAACCATCTTTATAACTATATCTCATCCTTATATTCCTTCTTATCAAAATATTGAACCAATTAGTATTACTCATGTTTTGATATCATCAAAACATTGATTGAAATCTCCTTTGATTAAACAATCTCCCCCTATTTTATGATTACATAACATTTGTGATATTAGAAAACAATATGATAATTAATAACATAAACAACTATCTATATCAAGATAATAATTAACTCCCACTTAATTCTTATATAAAAAATAATTCAATATCATGAACTTAATTCAATATTAAGAACTTAATTTAACAAAAATGATATTCATTATCAAAGAAATATCCATACGATAGATGTACATCACATAAAATATGCATATTACAAAAAAAAAGATTACTACCCATGAATTTTGGCACTCCTCTTAAATCTAATATCAAAAGAATTATTATCCCTCTCTTTAGAAATATCAAACATCAATTAGCTAGAGGAGGAAATCGATGCTTAATGAAGCTATACAAATCTTTAAGTTGATGCATCATTATGTCTTGAAATGAAATTAAGTTTGCATCATAATATGGTGAGATGATATTTAATAGCTGTTAGATGAGCATAAGGTGGAGACCTATGACATAGTTGTGAAGTAGTGGCCTCATCATCAATAGGGAGTGCAATAGTGTGACTCAAAAGAGGCTCATTAGGCTCATCAACATATGGTGGAGCCTAATGTACTATTGACAATTATTAAGGTTAGAGTTCTTTTACTAATATGGTCTAGTCATTTAATCATCAATCAATTGGTACCCTAAATGGTTAAGATTATTAAAGTCAAAAAATAAATCAAAATCAATCTCATCACCTGCTAAAGGAATATGAAATTGTTGGAAGGTGAGGCTCATAATAAGAGCATAGAGAATATTTTATTTATTTTTCTTTGTTTGATGGAAATGGACTATATTAAGCAAAAGGAAGAAACTAAGATGAATACCTTCCCTTAACATAAGGTGGAGGGTAACCACAGGCCATCTTGACCTGAAAGGTAAAATATCCACCAGTAGAAACAAAATTACACTGATGAATAGATGGTGAAAATGAGAAATAGCACTCAAGCCATGACAACAAAGTTTATGGACCTCTATATTGGTACCTAACTCAAAATGATTTTGAATATATCAAGCATAAAATAAGGTTGGATGGTGCATCTGATGCAAAAACTATAACATGTACAATTTATGGGAATGGGAATGCCTAAGATCTCATTTATGAGATCATAAGTAAATGGAGTTTATCTTCATGAACTTTGGAAAAGATATGGGTGTCATTGTGAATCACTTTAGGACTAGCCTAAAATAGCCTAAAATTTATGGGACTTAATATAACAAACTTTAGTAAGAAGGAATTCCCATCCTTAATTAATGAATTATTTGCAAAGACCATGTGCTTTGAAATGCTCTAAAGTAGTAAGAGAGATAACATGATTTTCGTATATATAGTCACAAAACTAAAAAGAGTCACGATCAAAGTAGTTATCCTTACTAGGAGGAGGCATATGAGGTGGAGGCGTCAGGGATCTCTCTTGAATCCTACAAATCCTAGAATGTGTGCAGGTAACCCTACCTCAAGTGACTGTCCTTGGCATAAGATTAAGATTCCCGTTAATTCTTGCCATAAGAAAAGGGGAAAGGTACAAGATAAAGAGTAAAGCTTCGAAAATAAGATAGGGACTAAAGATTTAAGGTCACCTAAAAGAAAAACAATTCCATCTCACTAATTTCAATTTTTCAACCATTAATAAGGAATGCGTAATCACGAAGCATAACGAAAATAATCATAGAGTATGCAAAAATTGATTAGGAAAGAAAATTGATAAATACAAAGTGTTACAAAATTTTGAATTTATTAACAAAGATTTGTAAGCATATAATCAGGGTTAAAAATTTTCAATAAATTAACCTATAATTATGCCCAAAGCAAAAACATAATTTCTTTAAGGCACCAAATTGAAATAACTTAACCAAATCATGAATGAGCAAATTTTAATGAAATGAATGTATGACTAACTAAAAAAATTTCTTAACTAAATTAGAAAAATATCAATTACACTAAAGAATTTGATTAATTTCGAAAATTCCAAATATCATTTAAGAAAGATGACCAAAAGCTCTAATTAGGCACAATTCAATATAATTGACAATTAAAAAACCTTAAACTAGTCTTCAATTTTAACAATGAATATTATATTTTGAAAAATATCTAGGATATCTATAAAAATGGGAAATTCCCAAATCAAAAACCCTAACTTGCTCAAAATGAAAATTAATGCAATTTAAAGACATTCAAGAAATTGAATGCATAAGCGTGCTTAAAATAAGATCACAAGCTAAATGAAAATGGCAATTGAAAGAAAAAAAATGAGAGATTGGAGAAATCCCCAAATCAATGGAGTTAAGGCTTACCTAAAAGTGGTTGGATGAATAGAGACTATAGAGTGATGGCACATGGTCTTTTAAATGTTATTGAGCTTGTTAAAGTTATGCAGGTCATCAAAATATCATCAAAGAAGCGGAGAAGAGTGAGTGACAAGTGAAGGTATGGTAAACAAGAGAAAGAAGGATAATTCTATTTTTAAAATTTAATATACTGGTCGACCAGTCGAGTATAATGGTTAACTTGTGACTAGTGTTTAGCCCTTAATATTAGAATATTGACTCTCATGGTAGACCTATATTTGTTGTTTGTCAACCAAAGTGTGCAACAAGTGTTTCCACAAACTTATCTAGAAAAAAAAACTGTTAAAGGAAAAGATGATATTAGTTTACCATTAAAGATAGGTGGCTGACTAATATGTGTGAACAAACTCACACCAAGCTCACTTGAAAGAAGAGAATGCCAACTATGAAATGAGGACATTGGTTATACTAGTTGACCAACATGCAACCGAACTTTAAGAAAACTCTCTAGACACTAGTTAAAACCCAAGTTAAAGAAAAATAGCACAGTAGATGAAATCTTGACAAACTTAGCTTGACATCAAGAATAACTTATGTAATGAGATGCAAGGGTAGGAAGTGTGAGAAGCTCTTATCTCACTCTATAATGGCACCACCCTCAAATTACTCTTCCTTACTAAATTTCCTTCCTGCTTCCATTACGCGCATTCCTTCCTATTGTACTCTTTTGCTTCTTTTGCTATCCATCTTCTTCACTCCCTCAACTTCAAATACGGTCATTATTCATGCTTTTTTCTAGTTAACCTTAACTGTATGACTCCACCATAGGGGTATTTTTAAGTTTTCATATGAGAACCCATATCGGTTAGAGAGAGGAATGAAGTATACCTTATAAGGGTATGGATAACTCTCCCTCACAGACGTGTTTTCCAAAGGTTTGGGAAGAGCAAAACAGTGAGGGCTTGGTTGGGCAAAGTCCCAAAGTGGACAATATCTGTGGGCGGGTGTTCTAGGGCTGTTACAATGGTATCAGAGCCAGTACCTGAATTGGTATGTCAGCGAGGACGCTGAGCCTTAAAAGGGGGTGGATATTGTGAGATCCCATATCGATTAGAGAGGGGAATAAATTATGCCTTATAAGGGCATGGATACCTCTCCCTCACAAGACGCATTTTTTCAAGGGATGGGAAGACCAAAACAGTGAGAGCTTGGCTGGGCCAAGGCCTAAAGTGGACAATATCTGTGGGCGGGTGATCTAGGGCTGTTACAAGTTTATATTATGAGATCTTATATCGGTTGGAGAGGGGAACGAAGTATGCCTTATAAGGGTATGGATATCTCTCCCTCACAAAATGTGTTTTCCA
Organism: Erythroxylum longipes; assembly: GCA_027563885.1. Taxonomy (NCBI): domain Eukaryota; kingdom Viridiplantae; phylum Streptophyta; class Magnoliopsida; order Malpighiales; family Erythroxylaceae; genus Erythroxylum; species Erythroxylum longipes. The sequence goes on from JAOQMS010000180.1 coordinate 34,339,707, forward strand.
AGGGATAGGAAAAGCAAAACCTTAAGGGCTTGGCTGGGCCAAGGCCCAAAGCGGACAATATCTATGGGTGGATGGTCTACGACTATTATAATGGTATTAGAGCCAGTACCCGAATCGGTATGTCAATGAGGACGCTGAGCCTTAAAGGGGGTGGAATGTGAGATCCCATATCTGTTGGAGAGGGGAACTAAGTACGCCTTATAAGGGTATGGATACCTCTCCCTCAAAGACGCATTTTCCTAAGGTGTAGGAACAGGAAAACCGTGAGGGCTTGGCTGGGCCAAGGCCCAAAGCGAACAATATCTGTGGGTGGGTGGTCTAGGGCTATTATAATGGTATTAGAGCCAGTACCCGAACCGGTATGTCAATAAGGACGCTAAGCCCTAAAGTGGGGTGGAACGTGAGATCCCATATCAGTTGGAGAGGGGAACGAAGTATGCCTTATACAGGTATGGATACCTCTCTCTCACAGATGCGTTTTCCTAAGGTATGGGAAGAGCAAAAATGTGAGGGCTTGGCTGGGTCAAGGCCTAAAGCGGACAATATCTATGGGCGGGTGGTATATGGCTATTACATTAGTATCAAAGCCAGTACCCAAACCTTAACGAGAACGCTGAGCCCTAAAGGAAGGTGGAATGTGAGATCCCATATCGGTTGTAGAGGGAAATGAAGTACGCCTTATAAGGTTATGGATACCTCTCCCTCACAAACGCATTTTTTCAAGGTATGGGAAAAGCAAAACCGTGAGGGCTTGGTTGGGCTAAGGCCCAAAGTGGACAATATCTATGAGCGGGTGCTCTAGGGCTGTTACAATGGTACCAGAGCTAGTACCTAAACCGGTAGGTGAGTGAGGACACTGAGCCCTAAAGGGGGATGGAATGTGAGATCCCATATCGGTTGGAGAGGGGAACGAAGTACGTCTTATAATGGTATGGATACCTCTCCCTCGCAAACACATTTTCCTAAGGTATGGGAAAAGCAAAATTATGAGGGCTTGGCTAGTCTAAGGCCCCAAGCGGACAATATCTATAGGCGGGTGGTCTAAGGCTGTTACAATAGTATCAAAGCCAATACTCAAACCGGTATGTCAGCGAAGACGCTGAGTCCTAAAGGGAGTTGGAATGTGAGATCCAATATCGGTTAGAGAAGGGAATGAAGTACGCCTCATAAGGGTATAGATACCTCTGCCTCATAAACGCATTTTCCTAAGGTGTGTGAAGAGCAAAACCGTGAGGGATTTTCTAGGCCAAGGCCTAAAGCGGACAATATCTGTGGGCGGGTGGTCTAGGGCTATTATAATGATATCAGCCAACACCCGAACTGGTATGTCAGCGAGGACGTTGAGCCCTAAAAGGGGGAGGAATGTGAGATCCCATATCAGTTGGAGAGGGGAATTAAGTACACCTTATAAGGGTATGGATACCTCTCCCTCACTGGCACGTTTTCATAAGGAGTGGGAAGAGCAAAACCGTAAGGTCTTGGCTGGACCAAAGCCTAAAACGGACAATATCTATGGGCGGGTGATCTAGGGCTATTACATTTCACACTTTCCTTTAAAAAAGGATTACCATTTCTATTAACTACTTTTCAATTTACCCCTCATCCCTAGTTATTTACCCCATATGGAAACTTTAAACACCAACTTAGACATAATTCAGTATACCTCTGAGGATTTTCCTCCTCTACCCCTCAACCAACCTTCCTCCTCTGCACAATAGAAGCCCTATCCTTCCTTATAGATCAATACTATTAGCCTACCAACCTCACCTGCTGTGACATCCTGGAGAAAATTGGTGGAAAATTGAAACTTATAAAAAGAATACACATCAAGCATTTCCTTGAAGTAGCTACTAATAATGGAGTTGTTTTGCCTCCCTTGCAATTTCTCTAGGTTGGAGCATCGACTTGGTCTTTAGTAATTATAGAATTTGTTCTGGAAAAAAGGTTAGCATTTCCATAAGTTCAGGCTTGGGAAAAATCTAAGTGAAGAAAATATTCAGATTCCATTAGTCCATTGATCTCCACTGAATCTTAGAACAAGGGGCTTGACATATAGTAGGTAAGCCATTGTTTTTGCAACAATAAAGGCATAGAATACAACTTAACAAATAAGAGATTAACTTATTTCTAGTTTGGATAAACTTTCATAATTTTCCACTTAAATAGTGGATCATTGAAGGATTGAGATTCATTTCGAATGCTATTGGGAAACCTACAACTCTTAGTTCTTAAACTGTTACCCTGGAAAGGATAGGTTATGCAAGAATATGCATTAAAGTGATAAATAAGGATGAACTCCCCTCCCTTATAATTGTCAAAAGGCTTAAAATTGAAGGGAAACTTGTGGATCATCTAGTTCAAGTCTTATATCCATAGAAACTAATGCAAACCAAGATATGGAAGCCAACTGAAAAGAGTTTTAAAACAAGAACATAAAATGAACTAATGGGTGAGCTGGACAATAATCAACTATGCACTCTTGAACCCACTGAACAAACCCCTAAATGTTATGCAATACCTAGTCAGCATGAAATCCAACAACCATGTCATCAAGAGGACAAACTGATAGTAAAGCTATTTAGTAAGGAATCATTGAGCAAATCAATTGATAAAACCTTAGCGCCAATAGACTTTACTAGCATTTAAAGGAGAATGGCTCATTATCTCTATTAATCCCTGAATCTTTGTAGAATTTGATCCTCCATTATGTTTAGAACATGCTACAATTGAAATTAAAGGTATGAATACACTTTATCCTACCAAAGCAGCTTTTAGATTTTATAACTTTATGTTTTAGGTTAAAGGATTCCAAGAATTGGTAAGCAAAATTATAAACACTCTAGTTCAGGGATATAATGCATTTCAACTAATAACCAAACTCAGGACCTTGAAGGATGAATTAAAGATACCGAAGAAAAAGAAAATCTTAGAAATTCAAGAACAAATGGAGATAAATAAAAATTTTGTTAAGAACCTGTCAATATGATCTATAAAAAAATCCATTAGATAGTAAACTGAAAAATTAGAACAACAGTCCATGGATAAGTATGCAAAAGCTCTAATGGTAGATAACTCCTATCTAAAGTAAGAAAGAAAGGATTCCCTAGATGAGATAGGGATATAAGTGTACTAGATTCTTCTTCAACGCCATTTAGTACACAAAAAATAACAACAGAATCAATACACTCAAAGATGACCCAGGTAATATTTAAGAGGACTAGAATGTGCTCAAATCCATAGCTTATAACTATTTCAAAGCAATGTTATATACCAAAAGCCAATTGACTCTATAGTTGAAGTATTACATTAATTCATCAATCCTCAGATTAATCATCTTACTAGAACTATGTTTACTGCAAAAGTTACAGTTGAGGAAGTGAAAAAATGCTTTTTTTAAGCCTAAAACCAGACAAAGCACTAAGGCCAGGTGGGTTTAATGCAACTTTCTTCCAATAGACTTTGAACTTTATAGGCCATGGAGTAACTAATTGTCTACATAAATTTTCCAGGAATAAGAAAAATGTTAAAAGAATTTAATAAATATTCTTATACCTGATCCTTAAGAAGCAAGCCCCAACACCTTGTAAGATTTTCATCCCATATCTTATTATAACACAACTTATAAAATCATTGGGAAAATTCTTACAGTTACACTCAAAAAGACCCTAATCCCTTTAATTAATCATTCTAAGGATCATTCATCAGCAGAAGAGATATTGAAGATAACCTCATCCTAGCATAGGAACTATTCAAGGATTACACCACTAATCCATTTATTAAGAGCTACTCTCTCAAAATAGACATATATAAAGTTTTCAATATACTGGACTGAAAGTTTATAATCAATTCCATTAAACCATTTAGATTTCTGAAGCTTATATAATAATAACAAATTTTAGTGCTTTGATTAATTAAGAACCAATATACATATTTCATGGATCAAGAGGGATTAGAGAAGGAGACCCCTTATCTCCATACATCTTCACTCTTACAATGGAAGTTCTCCTCAGAATTCTACATAAACACGTCAATAATATGGGGACTTTTATCTTCCATTACAAATGAAAAGAGTTTGTCCTTTTATCTTTAATGTTTGCAGTGATCTACTTATATTTTGTAGTAATAACCCCAACTCTCTCCCAACCTTCATCAATTATCTACAGGTTTTCTGAAAATGTTATAATTAAACATCAACTGGGAAAAGAGCAATACCATAACTTCAGTTGGGATCCATGATGTCCATTCCCTAGTGCAAATCTCTTGAATGCAAAGGCAAGAATTATATTTTACTTACCTCAGATCACCTATCTTCACAAGAAAACCAAGGAATGTAGAATGTCAACACTTGATAGAAGTAGTCAAGAAAAGAAAAAATGTATGGCAAACTAAGGTTCTTTCCTTAGCTGGAAAGATCCATTTGGTGAAATCAATTCTCCTAAATCTCCAAACCTACTAGTTTTCCCACACGATGTTGCTTAAAAGAGTCATTAAATATGTAAAGAGAACCATAAGAAGGTTTTTATGAACTAGAAAACTAAATAATTTCTATGGAGCTAAAATTAAATGGAATGAAGTCTATACCACTAAATAAGAAGGTGGATCAGGCATCACATCCCTTAAACTCAAAAACTAGTTGCTAACTATAAAGAAAATTTGGATATTATGCAATGACAAGGAAGCCATATATATTAAATGGTTGAACTCACATTACTTCTCATAATGTTGCTTCTGGAATCTAAAGGAAAATAAAAACCAATCATGGCTCCCATCGAGATGTTGAGATTAAAAAGCTCTATATATCCTCTCATCAGGAAAAAAAAAGTTGGTAATGGGCTCAGTTATAATATGACAATTGGTTTCATGTAAGTCGTTTATACTAGCAAGAAGAACTCAACCCACTTAAAGGAAGATTTCTATTAAATACTAAAGTGGTAGAGACAATTTCAGGGACTATTAGGTTTGTAATCATAGAGGTATATCTCTAATTGAAAACAAATTACCAAATTACAAACCTAACATAACAAAGGATGACACACTTATTTGGAAAGAAGAGAAATCCTTGCACTTTTCCAACAGATCCTATTTTGATTTCTTCATACCACATTCTAAAAACGCTCATTGGCATGATCTCATCCTCCAAGATCCTAGTACCTAAGGTAGCTATCACATCCTAGCCAGTCATTAAAACAAGTGTTGGACTAAAGATAGATTAAAAGATCAAAATCCACTTTCCATGCTATGCAAAATTTAAGTTGAAATAATGCAACATCTATACTTTGATTGCATTTGCACATAATCCATTTGGTCAAGATTACAACATATACTAAAAATTCATTACAAGATAAGGAGTTGGGAATAAATTATCAAATGGGTGATTAAATGGATTAGAAGGCTAGACAATTGCTCAATTATGTTAAGGAATGCTTTCACCTATTGCATTTACACCATTTAGAGGGAAACAAACGATAAGATCCATAAAAAAATTGAATTAGATAAATACAACTTAACTCAAGGACTGATACATTGGGTCAGGGAAATTATCTTATAATACAATTGCAGCACTAAAGTAACCAGTAATGTAAGGAGGGAATGTGTAACACCCACATACCCCTAGAAAGATACGCAAATGCTACACAAAACAGAACCAAAATAATCCAAAAGCTACCAAACAATCCCTTACATGCATTTCCAGAAACTCAAGCAAATATACATTACATATCATTAGATATTATTTTATAAACAAAACATATCATACATATTGTGCTTGTCATAATACATGTCATAAATTTAAAAGCCAACCTGTATTAAGGTTATTACATTTACATTAAAACACAATATGTCTCATTACATTTAATACAACCCAAAAACAACTTCAAAAATAGAACACATCCTTCTTTGTACACTGTGGTTGTCTTTGTCCCAATCTTTAGACCTTTTTATCAGAACCTACACGGAGGCAAAACTACCATGCTAAGCATAAAGCTTGTGGGGAATAACTAAGGAAGATATAATTTGGTGACTATTTCTAACAGTCGTCTAACATTCACATATACAGAATCAGGTCACATTTCAAACAATCTTTAATTATTTATATAAACTTGCAATCCAAAGAATATGTATCTGAGAACATAATATGCCATATCAAAATAGGATATATTTGCTTCAAAGCAAAACTTACAAGTATCATAATAGGATACCATAATATTATAACAGAACTTTAAAGTACTAGAACAGAACTTGACTATATCTAGTTATTTCATATCAGAGCTTGATTATATCAGGACTGAGCATATAACAGAATATAAAACAAGTTATCCTGCTAATCCTTTTTACAGAAGTGGGTAACGGGACTAGAACAGAAGATACCATGTTTGGTATCTGAAACAGAAGAGACTTAAGTCTCTGAAACAAAAGACACAAAATTGTCTAAAATCATAAGACACGGAGTGTCTAGCACAGAAGACACCTTAGTGTCTGGTTACAAAAGACACCTTAGTGTCTAATTACAGGAGAAGCTGCAGACCCTTCTAGGCATGCCTATTTACCCACAACTAGGACTTAACAGTTTTAAAACAAACCATTTCAGATTTCAGAATCACATGTAAAAGATATAATGCATATCATATAACTTATTCCATTTCACTCACATAGGATATAATCATTCACATTTAATCAAACTTAACATGCCTTGTGAACATAAACATTTTTAATAATGCACCAACGAATACATTAAGTAATTACACATTACATGTAGTCACACAAGTTCCCAATTCACAAACATTCACAACTAACACATTACTCTTGTTCTTTAAATCACATTAGCATTCATACGTAGGCTTCATTCTTCTAATACCTTATAATTTCCAAAATTAGGTACTTTGTTATCTAATAACACCTTTCTTAAGTTATTGCTTCAATTAAAAATCCAAATCTTATTCAACCTTTAACTAACTTTTACTCAATTAATCTAACATCATCCAGGTTCATTTTCAAGCCTTAATCATGTATAACTACACCACATTAGAGAGATTTGTCCTCATGTGGTTCAACAATTGCACAAATCAGCATTTACCATGTAAAAACCCTGCCTACTATCCTTTTCCTGCACTTTTTCTAGATTTTCTCAGGACAGGTTTTGGGTCAATTTTGTATGGCTATTTTGGCATAAAAACTGAGGTTTTGGGGCAATATGTTCTAAAAAAATGTTCCTCTATGTCTTAAATTTCTAATGAACTAAAGTTAATACAATTTGGTTTATTATTCCTATATTTATACCCAAAATACTACAGACTATTCCCAAACAGTGATATAATCCAAAACTCAACTTCAAGCCAAATTCAAAACCCTTATAGACAGAAATAAAATTATATTCCTTCATGAAAATTGTATAAATATGTATTTAATTTAATATTCAATTAAAATCACCCCATTTGGATATGTATAGGTCAAGTTATGGCCAAAAAACCAATGTCTGTTCAGTGAAACTTATTCAGTGAAACCTCTACAATTAACTCACATCTTATACCTTCAACGCCCCTTCTCCAAATTTCATCTATTCCACTTCAATTCCACCTTATTCATGCCTCAATTACACATAAATTTCATGTCCAGAGCCAATTCAAAAATCATTCATTAGACAACTCACAACTCATTATCTTCCGTACGTGAAAACTGAAACAACATTTGCCAAACCAGAATTACTTTTCCAGCACCTAATTCCCAACATCTACATATATTTCATGCCAATTTAATTATCATAAAACTTGTATTAATACATACTATCAATTTTAGAATTCCCTTACCTATTTGACTTTAAATAACAAGCAAAATTAGCGTTCCAAGAAGGCAAAATTCATCACAAACCCAAGGTGAAGATAAGCTAGTTTTGGTAAAAACACAAGAAAACAAACAACTAGTTTCTTGGCTATTTTGTGGGAGGTTAAGGTGTGAATTTCATGTACCAATTTAGCTAGAGTAAAGACTAGAATATAGAGAAAAGTTTGAAGCAATTTAGGTGGAGAGAGGTGAGGGAAATAGCAGAAACGTTGCTGCTGGACTTTACTTCATCAACATGCTAGGTGTCACCAATTTTCAATGACATATGTCTGAAGGCATGGAATCCATTTGCCCATTTCATATGCTGCCTTTAATCCACACATTAAGTTGCCATATTTCACCAATTAATCAGTCCATATGTCTCATTATAATTAGTCCATATGTCTCATAATAATTGGTTCATTATTAATCAATTAACTATGCCAAATGTCACTCAATTATAGGCGTAATCATCCTAATTTTTTTATGTATCAATTTATACTACCACTTTACAATTTTCCTAGTACAAATGTACATTTTAATACGTCAATTCCCTAATTATGTTAATTAATTCCAATTCACTAAGTACGATCCATTAAACTAAAATTCAAGTCATATGCAATTCTCAATCATATCACAATGTTTAACACCTATCATACATGTACTTTCATGAACCTGTAACATTCCAACTAGAGTACAATTTGGGGCCTTAAAGAATGGATTTTATATTTTCATTTTTATGGTGTTAGTTATTCCTAAGTGCACCTATTAAATGCTCATTTCTTTCAATAGTCAGCTTTTTAGCTTATAAGTTAGAACTTTTTTAAGGCTTTAAACCTATCTATTCATTAATATAATTAACTTAACTTTTAAAAAAATAAATAGTAGAGCATGGATAAGATTAATAAAGACTTTTAAATTCATTTAACGTATTAAATTTCCATCAATCATCCCTAATTCTCTTTTAAATGAGCAAAATCTACCCTCACTCATAGGTTTATTAAAAATGCAACCAATTGATGTTGTGTATCCATTAATTGTATCTCAATATGTTCATTTTGTATATGATCTTTGATAAAATGGTATTAAATTTCTATATTCTTGCTTTTAAAATGATAAATAGTTCTTTATGAAAAATGGCACTAGTATTATCACACTTAATATGTATCTTAGTAAGGTCCAATCCATTGTCTCTAAGTTATTATCTAATCCATAAGATCTGGGCACACAGCTACCAGTCATTATATATTTGAATTTCACTATTGATAAGCCAAAGAATGTACTCTTAGGATAAGGAAACCGAATTTTATTTCTTACTAAACCTTAAGGCTAGTGCATTTGCTAGTAATTGATAAGTACTGGATGTGCTCTCTCTATCCAAATGGCTATTAACAAATTTTGAATATGAATAACCAATTAAGACAAATAACGTATTCATAAAATATTAAATTCCTAAATGGTGCCATACAAATAGCTAAAGATGCAATTAAAAACTAAGCGGTGTGATTCCCTAAAGCTTGATTAAAATTTAACACATAAACAAATACTAAACATAATATTAAGCCTACTTGTGGTAAGATAAACTATCAATCATACCTCAATAACACTTTTTATCAACTAGCTTGTCCTCTTTGTCTTTGTTTATTTGTTGTGAGACTCATAGATATGCATAATGTTTTGACTTAATAGATTTTGAAGTGTTTTAGTTATTTGGAGTAATTTGCTTGAATAAAAAAGATACCTTCATTCATTTGCTTGATTTGGAGTCCAAAAAGAAGTTAAGTTCTCTCATCATACTCACTTCAAATTCCCTACCTATACACTTAGGAAACTTTTGACATATACTCTCATTAGTGGCATCAAAAATAATGTCAACAAATTAAATTTAAACAATTAAAATATTATGTTTGTACATTTTAATAAAGAGTGTAGTGTCAACCTTGCCTTTAGAGAATCCATTTTCTAAAAGAAATGCAATTAACCTATCATACCGAGCTCTAAGAGCTTGTTTCAATCTATATAAAACTTTAGAACTTTTGTAAATGTAGTTAGGTGCATTATGTTTTTCAAAATAGGAAGGTTGATTAGCATAAACTTCTTTTTGAATAAAATCATATTAAAAAGCACTTCTATCATCCAATTGAAACAATTTAAAATTTAAGTAAGATGTAAATGTAAGAAAGAGTCTAATAGCTTCTAGCTTAGCTACTAGAGCAAAATTTTCCTCAAAGTCTAAGCCCTCCTCTTGATCTGACCCTTTTATCACTAATATAGTTTTATTTCTTACAATAGTACCCGATTCATTTAATTTGATTTTAAAACTCACTTGTTACTTACAATTTGGTGGTCACTAGGTCTAGGTACTAAAGACCACACCTTCCTCTCAAATTGGTTCAACTTTTCACTTATAATAAAAACCAAACTTTCATCACTAAAAGCTTCTTCTATCATCTTAGGTTTAATTTCAGAAATAAAAGCAAAGTGAAATAAATCTCTAAGATGAAATCTAGTGATTAACCCTTATTAATAATCACTTAAATTTGATGTGGATGATGGTTCTTCTTAAATTTCCAATCTCTTGGGAGCTCCTCATCATTCTTGTTTCTGTCACTTAGTTCGATAATATACTTGTGAGAGGTGTGTTGGTGACCACAATTTTTTTAAAGACTAATTTCTTTAGATCCTTGGATATACCTATACAGAAGGGAATACTATCTCAATGAAATTAGCTATACTCTTACACTAATATATAACTATAGCGTTAGATGGCTTCCCATTCATACTACAACTATCTATAGAAAAGTTGACAAAAATTATTAGTTATTTTATTGCCTAATAGTTTATAACTAAGCAATATAAATTGTTTTGAGATGGTTTACATTGATAAATAGGGCAAATGATATTTAGTATTTGTTCACAAGAAAAGTGGTATCAAACATAACCACTTCTCCAAATTCAATATAAGTAGTTCAACTCCTTTCATCTCTCAAGAGAAAAATTATTAGCCTTCCTTCCTCATCATTGTTAATTCTGTAAAATAATTTACTGTCATTTTCTTTCATTCTAATAAACATCCGATATACCGGTTTCTTGTCTCTTTCTTCCAACCTTGCTCTTGTAAACAAGTTATATTTTCATACGTATCTGTAGTTACAACAATAAATATGTATATGGTATGATTCCATACTTTCATTCATTTCTAATATATGCCTTAGTTATCTATAACTTAGTGGTGGCTTACAAACCTTGTGTTGCTTGAAAGCAAACCATAGTTATGCATATCTTCCAACTTAGTTATGGTCTAAATACCTTTATCTAACTAATAGCAAAGCCAATTACTACACCAATTCTTCTGGTAGATCTAGTTTCATTATATTCAACCCTCATGTTTTGTGCAACTAACCTTGATGAAAATTAAATGTTCTTCTCTTAAAGTCACCATTATCATCATTTCGTCCTGTTACTGCATTAAGTACAAATCTATAATACCTTGCATACTTTTAGTACAAATCAAATATCATCTCGAAATTTTCAAACTTCATTAACATTTTAGATACCACCTCTATCAAAACTTTCTTCGCCCTACTACATGAGGTCATCACATTTAGTGACTCCTTTCGATTTTTATTTCATTATCCATCTCCACTAAACCACTTCATTATACCAAAATTATCACAACATTATTCAAAAACTACTATTGCATTACATAAAGTACACAATTAGATGATACAACACATACCACCAGATGTTAAATATAAAACCACTACACATACCGAAATATACTTCACATCAATTGGACATATGTAACCAGGATGTCAACTCTCATGACTGAGGAATCATTTATTGCAAATAATGCTATCAAACATCAGTTAACGCATACGGTAAGCAGCACAAAAGGCTACTTGATAAAATGCGACAAAGTGAAATACACATACAAATTCCCCATGTTGACAACAAATCAAGTAGTGGCTAGGGAAGTAAAGAGTTGTCCTATTAGTTTTTTAGAGGCAACAAGCCTTCTCTCTTTGCCATTTCATAGAGTGCAATGGCCATCAACACCTTAGCATCAGCAGTCATGCGCCACAGTTGTCCATAAGGAACCACACGAACCTTGATCAGCTCACCATGCTCCCGCAGACCAGACTCTTTACCTTGCAGTTGTGTGATTACCTCTTTATCCACAAGTCCTTTATAAAGAAACACGCTAATTTCCTCGTCACATCCACCCTACCCATAGCCAAAAAGTAAGAAACTAACTTGCCCAATCGTACATTTATCAAAATAGTTTACTACTTTTGACTATTTTTTCACATGTTAACTCCAAAACATAATTTGACGATTGATTATTTCAATTAAAAGTATGCACTTAAAAATAAATCGCAAGCATCACCTCCACATGTAATAAAGCCCGATAAAGAACAGATCACTTGATTCACAAAACAAAAGGCAAATAATTTGGCATGTTGGACTGAAAATCATGTAGCTCTATACTGCAACCACCTCTTCCTTTCCACTTGAGATGCAACAGATATTACTTCTCAAAATTACATAGCTCACCTCTATTACCTTATAGCATGCATTTTGCAAATTTTCAAAATCTCCAATAAATGATAGCTTTCTTTGTCTTCCATACTTCGACGCCAGTCCCTCTAAATAGTATTGGTTGAATACCAGTCGACTAAGCATAAAACTTTTTAGATTCATGAATCAAAAAACAATCAATGAAATTGTCGCATAATTCCACTCTTTCAAAAACATTTAACTCAATTTAAGACAAATGCTTTAAGAAATTTTAGGGAAGAATAATATAAATGACAACATACAGGAGAAGGGAAGATTCTACATCCAGTAGACTGCTCCAGGAAGGCAGTGAGGTCAATCATGTCTTCTAACTTCAAATGAATGCCAGTCTCTTCTTCAACCTGTCAAATTCATCGGATTGAAATTACAAACTAGGACCATTCCAATTTTGTAGATAAGCTGAATATTAAACCAGTCTCCAACTTTGGATTGACGTATCTAGGAGGCTATCTGCTTTTTTATCTGGTTCTCCATCTGTGGTTTTCAACTTCTGTTTTTTTCATATTACTTTGAACATGAATAATATATCAACAAATGATAACCATCTTTTGCAAATGCTGCTAGAGGGAAGGATGCATACCTCACGAGCTGCTGTCCCTACAAAATCACCCTGGTCATCATCTAGCATTCCAGCAGGCAACTCCAGAACAAGCCTCCCTGTAGGCACCCTAGCCTTAGACATGCATAAAAGTTAATAGTTGTAAGCGTCCTTTTCTCCAACTTGAGTTTTACCATTTGCATTGTGACCCAGGAAATTCACGGAACCAAAATACCTACAGCTTATAAATAGACCACCAAATACCTGCTCAGTAAGAACAGCATATCTCTCATTGCCAGATTCCAAAAGAATTAGCACAGCTACAGCTGGTCCTCGTGCAAATACTATACCTGGAACCTAAGAACATTTCAGTTCTCAAAAACTCATAGGAAGTTTGAGCATAAATAGGTTGTCCGATGATAGAAAGACATAATCATATAGTCTCTCATAGGAGCAGTCAAAAAAACTTTGCTCATCAAGCTCATCAGCAACTGACTTTTGGAGGAAGTGTGGAACAGAATACCATTTGTTCACACTCCAGCTTTAATAAACTCCGTAATGGTGGATCACAATGTGAGTTCATAATCATAAGGACTGCAGGTAGGGAGATGGTCGAATACCTTTTCTTCAGTTTCCTTATCGATAATATCTGCTTTGAATTTTAAAAAGCCAAGGCGTTGTCCAAACATATCCACTCCCTGTAATGGCAGGAAGGGTAAGAAAAGCTGAAAAATGGATAACAGCATGACAATAGAAAACACATGACCTTTGTCATGAAAACCCAGAAACTGACTACTAAAAGCAGCCATTATAACAAAAGGCACAGAAAAATGTCTAAACATACCCTGTATATATGGAGACATCAAGTTTTGGAAACACTTATTTATTTAGGATGTACCCAAATTCTTCTTTCTTGTTCCTTGTCCACCCAACTATTTCCAAAAGTAGAAATTTGCATCACACATAAAGGGAAGAATCACCTGAATAAGCACTCGTTTCAACAGAAAAGCTCCATTGGCTAAAACCCCAGTTGGAGACCGCAAGTTCTTTAGCCATTGCTTAAACAACGAGGACTCAATAGCATTCCTGCGCAGAAAAGGAAACATCACTAACTCGGAAAACAGCTCCGAACTTTGAACTTATCAGAGATAAATACTGACGTGAAGTCAGAATCGGAGACGCCAGGAAGGGCGGTGACTTCAACGGGTTGGCCTGGTTGAGTAGGCAAGGTGAGTGAATGAACGAGAGGTTTCGACGCGTGGGTTGACATCCTGACAAAGAAGCCTCCTGTTATTGCTTTATGGGTCCGATTACGGAGTAAAGAAAGAGGAGATGATAAATGGAGCCGCTCAGTGAGAGTTCGCAGAGACATATGGAAGCAAAGAATTTCCTTCTTATTTTATCAGTCTTCTGGGAGATATATATATTTTGAGTTCAACGACTATCCTTTTATTTTATGAGACGACTCGCATTCGCATCTCTATTTATGAATTATGAGGGGAAGTTAGTAAAAATGGTAAGGCCAAGATAAGATATACGGGAATGGGACTTAATTTATTCATATTCACCCAAAAATTATTTAAAATTTTGAATTAAAACGATAATCCATGAAACACGTTCCCATAAAACTTTGACTCTTAAAAATTGTTATTAGAACATAGAACAGGGAAATACCTTCTAGGGAATTTGACAAATTAACAATTGGATTTTATTTAATTATCATCTAAACCAAACTATTTAAATATTTGTTGACTTAAATGATTCGACTAGTTTGCTCTCCCCTCTAATAAAATCTATTACAATTAAAGATATTTTACCTTATAATTGTAGGTCAAACTTTATTATTGGCCGTGAACTAGATTATTCTTTGCCTATTCTGTTTTATAAAAATCTATCTATTTATTAATAAATAGATAGGACTTACAAAAAATTGAACAGCTGCGACCTTGTGTTAATAGTAACAGAATACACTCTTGTTTAACTTGAAAAAGACCTATTAGAAATAATATTGAGACACTTAATTAAAATCTAGACATCATCATTACCTAAGCTGGAGCCATTACGCAAGAGTGACGATATATTTGTTTATAAAATTAAGTGTGAAGTTGCCGTATGCACTATGCAGACCAAATTTAACTCACTAAAAATTAAACAACTAAATGAGACATAATATTATTTAAGAGTAAGTTGTGAATATTTTGATTTATAATGGATATTTACGTTACAATATTAAAAAGTATGTAGAATTATTCTAAACAAGAATATAAAAATATCATTTATTCAAATTATTTTTTTTGGTAAGCTGGATCTGCGGCAAAATTTCAGTCCCGGATCAGAGCAACAGCTTTAACAGGAATGTAGTGGGAAATTTCTGTACCGGTCAAAAAGGAGACAACATTGAAGAATTTTTACTTTTACACGTAGAAAATCAGGGAACTTTAACACTGGATCGCTTTCTTAATTCAAGCTTCAAGCACTAGCATACTTGGTTTGTCTAATGATTCACTGTGTTCGCTTTTTCTTCGACCAAATTAACTCCATTGTCACTCTGGCAGGTAACCATTTTACGTGATTCCAGAGTGTGCTCCACGCACCTTCAGTCTTCCTCGACAATCACTTCGGCATATAAGACAAATGGTTAAATTTAGATTAACCTGTGAGAGGACACAAGCAACTCAAGTGATATTCTGACTCGAAAGATCTGTTTGTGCTCTAACTAGACTTCTTCTGATTCATCATCGAGTCTGTAAATGCTTAATTGTTCTTACTGAACCAGTTTTACCCCTGTAACTCAGATATGGAAGTTCAAGCCTCAGCTTCCAAGATTGCTCGTCTTGCAGGCTCTAGTATATACCAACTTTCTTAGACTCCAAAATTACCCCCGTCCCTGTTAACACATTTCAGTTAAACATGACAATTCAGCGTCCATTCTTGTGAAAATTTTCAGGGATTCAAGTGGGAAGTTGTCGCGGCATGGAGGAGAGAAATAGGTCTTATGGAGTTTGTGATTCACTCCAGTTGAACCTGGGAGCTTGGACGTGGTGGTTGTTGTGACAAAAGGATATGTAATCGATGGAATCCAACCGTGATCGAATCACGGGCGCAGCGGAAAACAAAAATTTTACGGATTCCGAGCAGATCTCGATAATTGTATAAACTTGAATAAAACAGTAAACGATTTAAAAATCGTACCTTGTTCGCTTTCCAGTTGAAAAATCTTTGGAACGTTTCCAATCGATCAATCACGAGCTGTCCAAGCGTCCAGCCTCTGATGGTATCCACAGAGCAATTCCCA
>JAOQMS010000180.1:34387297-34414734 GCA_027563885.1 Erythroxylum longipes
AATTAAAATATTATTATTAATTAAAATATAACTAATTAAAAATAACTATTCATTAAATAAAGTATTAATTAATTAAATTATTATTATTCATTAATTAAAATATTTTAATTAATTAAAATATAAATATTAATTAATTATAATATAATTAATTAAATTATTATTATTACATAATTAATTACATTATATTTAATTAAAATATTATTATCGATTAAAATATAACTATTTATTAATTGAAATATTAATTAATTAAAATATTGATTAATTAATTAAAATATAATGATTATTTAATTAAAATATTGTTTGTTTTAGGTTTCAAACGTTACATGAGGCTATTTTCATCTTTTCTTGATCTTGTCCGTCGGACAAGAATTTCTGTACCTCAGCTTTGGAAGGGACAAAGGAAGGAACAAAAATTTCCGTCCTTGTCCTTTGAAGACGGAACAAAAATGGGTGAAGACAGTAAGCAAACAGGACGAAGGACATAACTTTTGCGTCTTTGTCCACTGTCCTCACCCCTGAGGACACTAACCAAACGCAGGGTTAAGGACATTGGTGAGACTTGGCTAATTGCTAGATATTTATGCTCTTATCAACTTATTTTGTCTCATCTTCATTTGCATATAATGCACAATAAATAAATCTTTTGTTATAATCTAAAGTAACTTTAGAATGTCTAGAATGAATATTAACTGTTAAAATCTAAAGAAAATGCGTAGAGTAGTTCCATAAAACTTGAAATGGAAAATGAAATGCCCATAGGTAGTTCTTAGGGCTTAAAATGAAAATAAAATGAAATGGAATCCCTACAATGAATATTAGGGCTTTAAAATGAAGAAAATGTTTGAAGTTATATCATAGGACTTGAAATAAAAATTAAATGCTTAAAGGTGGATGTCGTAGCTTAAAAATAAAATATTTAGAATGACCTTTAAACTAATCATATACCTAATAATTAGTTAGATAACAATTTATATTAAAACAATTTCATAAATGATTAACAAAAAGTTAAACTTCTAAAACCATATAATATATTTTAATAATTTAAATATCATTAATATTTTATTAAAATAAGTAAAATCAATTGAAAGCACCTGAGGGCCTCATTAAAGACAATCATTTCTCCGTCGGTAATTTCCGTCGCTAAAACCTATTTTTCTTGTAATATATGGAGAGCAAGAAATAAAAAAAATTCAATGAAGAAGAAGAAAAGGAAGTAACGAGACTAATTATGTCTTTCCAAGTTATGATAAGGCTAAAAAATGAAGAAGAATGTAAGAAAATGAAGGTCATGTGGGTACACCACATGAGGCTCTTACAAATATTAATTGATAGTGGGAGTACCCCAACTTAATGGATGAGGCAGTGGTTAAGAACAATAGGGTCAATGTGACTAAATTTTGACCCATATAGATTATAGTAGGAAGGGGTTTAAAGTTATACTGGCCTCAAACTTACAAAAAATTGATATGGAGTATACAAGGAATTAAATTCAATGTAGATGCATTAGTCATTTAGTAGGAGAAGGACATGGTTTTGGGGTTCAGTGGTTAGTAACCCTTAAAATTTTGATTTATAACTTCAAGAATCAAATCAAGAAGTTTATGTTGGAAGGTGAAATCGTAACATTGATGGGAAACCTAGACAAATAAGCCAAGGTGATTTTAGGTGTAGGGTTTAATAAGCTTATGACTAATTTTAATGAAGGATCCCTATATGTGATGCATCTATTATATCCCATTGAGTTTAACATGCAATAAAATTAGATGATGACTCCAACATTTTAGAGTTAAATGGGTTGTTAGCAAAGTATGATGAGTTTTTTAAGGAACCTACCCAACTTACACTAAGGAGGACACACGTTTATGGAGATGACTTTAGCAAGTTAGAGTTAAATAGGTTGTTAGCAGAGTATAATGAGGTTTTCAAGGAACCTACCAACTTCCACTAAGGAGGACAAATGATTATGGAATCTAACTCAAAGAAGGGATAAACACTAATGATTTCATAACTTATCAATATTCGAGTGAATAGAAGGTTACAATTAAGAAGGCTATTAAGAAACTCTTAGAACAATATCATTGTTGGTATTAGTCAAGAAAAAGGATAATATTTGAAGAATCTATGTAAATTATAACGAGTTGAGCAAAGGCATAATCAAGAGTAAATTTCACCACTGATTAAAGAGTTAATAGATTAATTACAACGGTTTATTTGGTATTTCAAGTTGGATTTTAGATTCGAATATCATCATATTTGCATAAAGGAGGGAGACATACCTAATACTGGATTCCGTAAGCATAAAGGAAACTATAATTTCTTAGTGTTGCCTTTCCTACTCACTAATGCTCCTTTGACATTTTAAAGTCTTATGAATGAAATTCTCAAACTATATGAGGAAGCACCTATTGGTTTTCTTCAATGACATTCTCATATACAACAGTACTTTTAAGCAACATTTGGAGCATTTACACTAAGTTTTATATGTCTTCATGCTCGACAATTTTTTAAGGGGAGTGAATGCACATTTGGGGCAAGATAAATCAATTACTTAAATTATTCAATCTCAGTAAAGGAGTGTCTACAAACTCTAGCAAAATCAAAATAACCCAACAATAGTCGAGACCTTAATTATTAAATGAATTAAAAGGATTCCTAGGACTAACAAGATATTAATAAGAGATTTATTAACCACTATAGGATAATGGCTAAACCTTTAATTGAGTTGTTAAAGAAACAAATAAGAGGAATCAATAAATGGAAGGAGAATTAATAATGGGCCTTTGATCAGCTCAAAAAGGAGTTAAGCTTACCAACTGTGCTCTCCTTACCTAACTTTCATAACCCTATACTATCAAGGTGGATTAATATGTATTAGAAATTAGAACAGAACTTCAATAAAACCAATATCTCATTTCCTTTTTGAGCAAGGCTTTAACACCTCAGCATGTTAGGCTATTAACCTACGAAAAAGATTTTTTAGTCATCATCAAAGCAATCAAGCATTGACAACATTACTTAAGTGGTCTTCCTTTCAATGTACAAACTAACTATAAAAGCCTCAAGTATCTTATAAAGTGAAGGATCATGATTCCCTTCCAATAAACATCGCTGCCAAAATTCATAGCATATGGCTTCGAGGTTGTCTGTAAGAGTGGAAAAGAGAATAAAGTATTAGATGCCTTGTCCTACACTTTAACCATAGACCTAAATATGTTATTTATTCCTAGGGCGAACAGGCCAAAAGTCAACATGTCCAGCTTCAGTTGACCAAATTTTAGGCCTATTTTAGTTTTTTTTTAATTTGAGCTTTAGATCAGGCTCAAGTTTGGATTGCCCAATATGAAACCTAAATGTTTCAACTGAAATTTTTTTTCTAAATTTTAAATTAAAAAAGAAAATAATTAAGTCCAGTTTAGGATAGATCAAATTCTAGGTCAAGCATAGGCTCGAGCATTAATTTTATCCTTATATAGAGTCGTTAACCTTGATGGTCTCTCAAGTACACACATACCTCCTAGAGGAAATCAAAAAAGGGTGGTACAGGGATGCCCCCATTTAGGATCTTATATGAAAATTTGAGAATGAAAAGGTGGATTGAGGAGTGTATGAGTGGAGGATAGGTTGCTTTGATGGAAGGTTCGTGTAGTAGTGAGTGACGATAAGGAGCTACAAAGGAGATTAATATCCTTAGCCTATGATACCCACACAGGGTCACTTAGGTGTACTAACTATGGTTAAACACATTCAAAAATCATTCCATTAGAAGAATCTGGCTAAATATTTGAGGAATTATATCAAAATGTTTAATTTGCCATTGAAACAAGCATGAAAATGTAGCTTATTTAAGATTACTTAATCCTTTTTAGTGCCTAAAGGCTAGTAGAGGGAAATCACTATAGGTTTTGTTGAAGGGCTACCATTGTCTAAAGGAAATTATGTTATCTTCGTGTTTGTGTATATTTTAACAAATATTCTCACTTTATAACCACTAAGTGATCAAATCAAGAATACATTTTGAGAATAATTTGTTGCTTCTCATTCACTTTCGTTAGGCCTTTAATAGCCAAAGTAATACAAAAACTTTTTCCTAAAGTCTAGGGAATTAACTACACTAATTTCAGATATCCTAATTATCACCACACAATCCTATAATTACAGGGATCTAGTTGAGCTAACATACTAATCATATACTTGACAATTATGGTATTCTTATTATGCCATTCTGTAACACTCCCCCTAAGTTGGAGCATATATATTTCTCATGCCCAACTTGTCAAAACATTGGTGAAATGCCTGACTAGAAATTGCCTTGGTTAGCATATCTGCTAGTTGATCTTGAGATCAAATATAAGGAATTTCGAGCTCCTTAGTTTCAAGCTTCTCTTTGATGATGTGTCTGTCAATTTCAACATGTTTTGTTTGATCATGTTGAATTGGGTCGTGAGCAATATTGCATACCGCTATGTTATCACAATATAACATCATCGGATACGTATGTTCAATTCGTAGCTCATGTATTAATCTTCTAAGCCATATCATCTTGTAAATTCCATTTGCCATTCCCCTATACTCAGCCTCTGCACTTGATCTAGCAACCACTTCTTGTTTCTTACTCCACCATGTCACCAAGTTGCCACCTACAAAGGTGAAATATCCTGATGTAGACCTTCTATCTTCAATTGATCCAGCCCAATTGGCATCCGTGTATCCTTCAATAGTCATTTTTGTGCTCTTTTGAGACATTATGCCTTTACTAGGGGATGACTTTAAATAACGAAAGATACGGATTACAACATCCATGTGCTTTTGATTTGGGGAGTGCATAAATTGGCTAACTACACTTAAGGAATACGCCAAATCTGGTCGTGTATGACCAAGATACATCAAGCGGCCCATGAGTCTCTAGTACCATTCTTTGTTGATAGGTAGTTGATTCGGAGAAATTCTCAACTTCACATTTTTGGCCATAAGAGTACCAATAGGACTACAAGCGGACATACCAGTCTCCTTTAAAAGATCTAAAGTGTATTTTCGTTGAGTTAGAAACATACCTTTCTTTGATCTGAGCACTTCTATCCCCAAAAAATATTTTAGTGGTCCGAGATCCTTCATCTCGAATTCATGAGCAAGATAATCTTGTAGCGCTCTCTATTCATCTAAATCATCTTCGGTAACTATCATATCATCAACGTATATGATAAGTGCAGTTAGCTTTCCTTCCTTGTGCTTTAGGAAGAGGGTGTGGTCAAAATTATTTTATCGATACCCAAGAGCCTTCATTGAGTTCATGAATCTACCAAACTAAGCCCTAGGTGATTACATTAGGCCATATAAAGATTTCCGCAATCTACACACTTGTTTTTCTTCCTGCAAGTGACATATTACATCCTAGGGGCAATGCTATGTATACCTCTTCCTTTAGAGTGCCATGCAAGAAGGCATTTTTTACGTCGAACTGGTGTAACGGCAAAAAAAAATTCACAGCTAATGAGAGCAAAACACGAACAGTGTTAATCTTTGCTACAGGTGAAAAAGTTTCTACATAGTTAATGTCATAGGTTTGACTGTATCCTTTTGTGACAAGCCTTGCTTTGAATCATTCAACAGCTCCATCTGCTTGGTATTTAACCGTCAATACCCACTTCCATCCTACTAGTTTTTTTCATCAGGTAAGTCAACCACATCCCATGTTTTATTATTTTG
Source organism: Erythroxylum longipes (assembly GCA_027563885.1). Classification (NCBI taxonomy): domain Eukaryota; kingdom Viridiplantae; phylum Streptophyta; class Magnoliopsida; order Malpighiales; family Erythroxylaceae; genus Erythroxylum; species Erythroxylum longipes. Next base: position 34,393,001 of record JAOQMS010000180.1, read on the forward strand.
AAGAGATCTCATTTCCTCATTCATAGCCTCTCTCCATTTTTTATCTCTTAAAGCCTCCTACACACTATTAGGAATAAACACAGTAGATAATTGGTTCATAAATATCTCACATTTTTTGACACATTCTGGTAAGACAAAAAATTATTCATTAAATATTTTGGTTGAGATTTAAGAGTAGGCTCATAATTTTGTTTCGTTATTCCTCTAGTTACCTGATTGGGTAGTAGTTTCTTATTGAAATCAGAAAGTACCTGAGGTGCTGGGTTGGATGCAGATTGTTGGGACAATTGATTTTTTGGTACTTGTGGTAAAGGTATAGTTGTGTTATCCTGAGTTCTCGAAAGTGCATCATTCATTTCATTAAGCTCATCTCTTACATGCTGTTCATGCTCTATCTCATCCATGCTCATCATTTGGTGATGTTCCTCAGTGGAGTTATCCGCAAGTTGTTGTACAGCTCGTGCATCATCACTGGGTTCCAAAGTATTTCCATAAGGTCAAATGTTGTCATTTGAACCCAGAATCTCCACATAATGCCTTGTATTAGCAAACTGCTCCCCCTGAAATGTAGTCTCGGCACTAGAGTAATACATTTTTGTTTCATGAAACCGAAAATCATAGGTAATATAGATTTTGTTAGAGGGTGGATGGTAACAACGATACCTTTTTGATGCAAAGCATAACCAACAAATATACATTTGGAGCATATGGTTCTAGTTTATGTCGCAAGTAAGTAGGCTAGTGGACAAATGCAAGGCATCCAAATATTTTAGGAGGTAAATTTGAAAATATGGGTGATGGTATGGATTTTTGTAGTACCTGAAAAGGTGTTTGGAAAGCTAAGGTGCTAGATGGGATTCTATTAATAAGATATATTGCTGATGTGAGTGCTTCACCCCAAAAATTTAGTAGGCATATTTACACCAAATAATGATGCACGGATAACCTTAAGGAGATGCCGATTTTTTCTCTCTACGACCCCATTTTGTTGAGGAGAATATGGACAAGTTGTCAGATGAATAATTCCATGTAGGCTCAAATAAATAGCTAAAGTTATTTTAAAAAATTTGCCACCATTGTAACTACAGAGAACTTTGATATGAGAATTGTATTGTGTCATGACCATTCTGTGGAATTGCTGAAATAAAGAACTCACTTCATGTTTATGCATCACTAAACACACCCATGTCGTGCGAATATGATCATCAATAAACAATATGAACCATCGAGCATTACTTAAAGAAGGGTGCTTGGCAGGACCCCATACATTAGAGTGAATAACCATAAAAGGAACAAGACTCTTATTCATGCTTATTGGGAAAGGAAAACTGTGGCTTTTAGCCAATTCAAAAACATCACATTGAAATTTTGAAATAGATAATTAAGAAAACAAATGTGGAAACAACTTCTGCAAGTACCCGAAAGATGCGTGATCTAAGCGTTTATGCCACAACCAAATTTTAGATTTTGAGAGACTCGTAGAGCCTTTGCTTGTAAATGCATAAGCCAGCCTAGTTGAACTTGTCAGTTCTAACTCAAGATATTAAAACTTTCCTTGTCTAGTACCATAGCCAATTGTCGTCTGATTCTTGATATCCTTAAAGACATAATGGTTAGGCCAAAAAATCACAAGGTATTGTAAAGCAAGAGTGATTTGGGAAACAGATAACAAATTATGATTAAATGATGGGACAACAAGAACTGAATCTAAGTTTAAAGTGTGAAAAAGAATTACTGAACCTTCTCCTACTACAAGAGAGGAATTATAAGTAGCTGTAGATAAAATAGGGCAATCGGATGGTTTCATAGAATGAGTCAGGGTGGTGTCAAATGTCATGCGATCCATAGCTCCTAAATCAATTATCCATGTGTTATTACTATTAGTGGAAGAGATAATTAGAGCCTTACCATCATTACCTGCCGTGGCAATTAAGGCAGCAGCATTATCCGAGGGGTTTTTTTTTCTAGTTTAGCCACTACAACAAAGGCACTGGGTGTTGGTTCACCCTTCTGTTTATAGGGTGCTTTGCTCAGATCCCACCAATTAGGGTACCCAGTCATTTTATAACATCTTGCCTTTGTGTGTCCCATTGAACCACAATGAGTACAAGATCGCTCAAAGCGAGTACTCCCCAATTCATAGCTTTGGTTTTAGGAGAATGGAGATATGGGTTACATGGCCTTGCTCTGATACCATGAGCAAATCAATAATACATTTTGAGAATAATTTCTTGCTTCTCATTCATGTTCATTAGGCCTTTAATAGCCAAAGTAATACAACAACTGGTTCCTAAAGTCTAGGAAATTAACTACACTAATTTCTAATATCCTAATTATCACCACACAATCCCATAAGTACAGGGATCTAGTTGAACTAACACACTAATCATATACAAAAAAAGCTATGCACAGAATGGTTAGTCAAAACCACTTTAACATTCTTAAAAATTTGGGTGGTCATGACGCATTGCTAAACGCCAATCTTGATTTATGATTATAAATTGTTTAATTGGATAATTAAAGATAAATTAAAAGCAGTTGTAGATTATCTAATTCTAATTATGAATTAGAATTATAATTTGTAATTATTGTCAACATATTTGGGAACCTAATGGGTCTCACATATAGAATGGGTTGAAGAGAGCAAAGTTAATTTAATCAGCTTGAACTTGATTGTAAAGTTTGAGAAACTTTATGATTAAATATGACATATCTAATAAATAATGATCAATATGAGATATTGAATCTCATTTGGGCATATTTGGTATTTAATTAGATTTATTTGTAATTCTAATTATATTTTAATTAAAATTGGAATTTAATTTCAATTACGAAAACATCCAAAGTTTATTATAAATATGCTTAAGCTTTATGGAGCTAGCACTTCTTGCTTAACCCTCTCTGTAAGAGTTACAGAGTTCTCTCAACTCATTATATGGATACCGTTAGAGGCCGGACATTTATGCAGCTATAGTGGTTGAGACAAATCGATTTCAAAAACAACTCGAGGTATACGACAAGATAAAGATCAAGCTTTGGAATAAGGTACGAATTAAGTTTCCACTTTATTATGATTGATGTTAATCATTTTATAGAATTAAAGTGATATTGGTTTTTAGGAAATCAAAATACAAAAATTATTCCACTACGGTCAGGATCGGATCCCGACTCGGTTTCCCAACACACCATGAATCTTCTACGTAGAAATTCTCTCTATCGAGTTTGATGTATGCAGATGGCTTAAGCAATAGATCGTAGAAGTGAAAGAAATTTAAGGGTAAAGATCTCAATGAGACAAAGAGATCTAACAAATTTGTTTAGCAACATCAAAAGGTTGACTCAAAAAGATCCATTTTGTTGGAGTTGTATGCATTGTGCGTGTTCAACCCTATTTTTGAGACTTTTGGTCCTTTTTGACACTTTTATGGTTCGTAAAGATGATGAACAAGTAAAGACAAAATGGATGATAGGTGAATCAAGCCTTTTCTAAACAAACATTTTCATGTTCATATGTATCAACTATGTACATCTCTAGAATTGTGTAAAGAAGGATGTGAAGTGAGAAAACATACATGTGCATTGATTGACCTATTTTGTGAGTTGGTCAATTATGTAATAAACCGCAAGTAACTGCATAGCTGTAGCTAGTACCAGCAAGTTAATCTCACAAAGACTATGAATACTGGTAATCACCCTTCCCTTATTATCCAGCTTAAGGATTGATTTTGGATTTTAATAAAAAGAAACTAAAACAAATAAAATAAAATAGGAAACAATAATGAACACAGAGATAATGGAATTCACTTAAAAAACTATCTTTAACAGAAATTAGTATCTAGGCTGAAATCTCTCTAAAACTTAACATATTGATCTTTTATCATGTAATTATTTGTTGATTAATTGGACTGTGCAGACTCCTATGGTATGCTAGTTGTAACATCTCATTTCTATACTAAGGGCTAGAACCCTAGATTTTTGCAAAAGGAAAATAGCAATGAGAGATTAGAAAAATGCATTTCATACTCATGCATAATATTAGTATACACACACATGAATTTGATTGTTTTGCATATATTTCAATGACTGTACATGCACTCATTTGGCATTTTCTGGATATAATTGATATTTAATTTGATTATAATGTGAATTGTGGAGTATGTGTCTTAAAAAATTAAGCGTGTATAAATAGTGATTTAGAATTTTTTAGTTAAATTTGATATTTTTTTTGAGATTTTGGGTATTTATGGACTAGGAAAAAATGCCAAGTGGCAAAACAATTGATAAATGGTAAGAGAATTAAGTGTCAAATGACAGTAGAAATAATTGATAAATGACTGGGATTTGATGACAAGTGTCATAGAAATTGGGAGACGATTGGATTAGAAATTGGAGACAAATGGACTAAGAAATTAAGTATTAATTAATATCACAAGAAAGAGATATTAGCATAATTTTAAGTGGAAGGTGTCATAACAAGTGTCATGATACCCACCAAGTCTTTATAACCCACATTTTTATGCCCATTTGAAAGACTCTCTCTATTGTCTTTCATTTTGTCCCACGAAACTTGCTTCTTTTCTTCATTTTCATTCATTCATTCATTCATTCATTCATTCTTCTTCTTCTGCTTCACGATTTTTTCTCACCCACACAACATGATTCTTGCTACGTTTTTCATCACTAGCTACTTTAAGATTCTTGCTATTTCTTCACCTTATCACTAAAAACCTAGCCTATTCTCCTTTGGAATGATGATGATCATGTGATTCTTGGAAAGCTAAGGTTTTCGTGAGATATTGAAGAAGCTTGGAGTTAAATCAAGTAGGTAGCATATTGTTCTCCATGATTTGTTGAATGAAACATGTTTTGATGATAGTTAGAAGTTAAATGAGCATAAAATGAGGATGTTTACATGTTAAAACATGAATGAGAAATTTGAGTATTTTCATGTCTTGATTTTACATGTATGATGATTAATGATTCATAAATTGGTATAGAGATGTTTTAGGGATGATTTTATAACCGAAAAATCATTAAAATGGTGTTGGAGAAAGTGCAGAAAATTTTGAGTGGTAAATGGAAGTTTCATGTTCTGTTTTCAATGTAAATTAACATGGATTTCTTTGAATGTTATATACTTGAACTTGAATGAGTTTAAAGCCAAAGGAAAGGCTAGTGTATTGTCTTAAAATGAGAAGAAGTAAGATGATAATTTAGAGATAAAGTAAAGTTGGAAATGAAGTTAAGTGTGCATAAAATTTTGACATGTAAATAGATGTTTACTTGTTCTATTTTTCTAGTATAATAATGTGTATCTCTTTGATTGTTTTAAAGATGAACTAAAGTGAGTTTAGAGCTAATAAAAAGGAGTACTTTGGTGTCTTGAAATAATATGAATTAAGGTGATAGTTAGGAATGAAATGAAGGTGAAAATTAAGTGCAACAAGTGCAGAAAATTTGACAGATAAATAAGTTTTCATGTTCTATTTTTAATGCTTAGTTACATGAATTTTTGGGTATTTATTATGTGGATGAACTAGAATTATTTTGAGGTTAAAGAAAGGGCTAATTGTAGTGCCTTGAAATTAGGTAAATTAGAATGATAAGTTAGAAGTGAAAGGAAGATGATATCTAAGTTGAAAATATGCAGAAAATTGAGGATGAATGTTTTAAGTATGAATGTTTGTTTTGTTAATTGTGATCAATAATCTTGTATGATGTGTTTTATGGATGAGATGTTTTATGGATGTTATGTTTTGTGGATGTTTAGAACTGGAATGTAGGCGATAATGAAGAAAAGTTGAAGTAGGAATGAGAGGATATCCATAGGATTTGTTAGATGTGATTATAGGAGCTGAAAATCTGGAATTTTCCAGTAAATGTCCGTTTGGAGGGACATACGTGTCCTCTTGGCGGACCTTCTCAGGAGTTTCAGTGTTCTAACTCTGTTCATGTCCGTTTGGAGGGACATACATGTCCGCTCAGCGGACATTCTCGGGACAACTACAGTAATTTATGATTTTGACCTTTTAATGACAAAATCTCACTTTGGGGCTTCATGGAAGTTATAGAACTCAAAGTTCTCTTCAAAACCATACTTGAATGACCTTAATCCAACATCCATAGTGAAAGTTATGCCTATTGTCCCAAATCATGTACATAGATAAATTATTGACTTATCAATGCTTTCCTATGATGTAATTAGGATTGAATGGGATCTTGAATGAGCCTAATGGATGATGAATGAAGCGATTAAAGTAAGGAAATTGTATTAGGTATTAAAGAATGATTGAAATATGTTAATTGATTATGAGATGTGAATAAAGGAAATATACCTGGGATTGTCAATATAAGCATGCATTATATACCTTACACATACACATATGTGTATAATGAAATGTTTATGTGTTTGTGCAATTAATAATGTGTGTGCACTATATGTGTTGCATGAAATTGATATATAGGATTCAACATTTGCATCTAGACGTTTCAAGATCATGGAAGCAAACACTAATCTGGAGCGTACTGTGAGTCGACCTAGATGGTCTCATTTTTATTGTTTTTTCTATTTTAAATTTCTGTATTGAATTACTATCGAATGTCAATTTGATTGACACAATTCTGGACATTAATAGTCTGAGGAGCCTGATAAATATGAGAACATACGAAGTGCTCATTGTATGTGAATTGGACAGAAATAAGTGATTCTCAACATTATTGTTGAATGCCAGTCATCGATCCAATGAATATATGTGAATGTGAATGTGAATGTGGAAAATTAAACACTAGTGATTATCTGAAAATATGTTAATGTAGCATATTTCATTACATCAATGCATGAAAAATAAAGGTTGTTGTTACTGGAGTAGCCATCAAAAAAGAGCTTAAAGATCAGAAATTGAAAAAGAGCTTAAAGCTCAAAATGTGGTAAGAGCCTCTGGCTCACTATGTAAAATGAGCTCTGTATCCCTAACAGATAAGGGATAGTTATTAATGAGTCCGGTATCCACAATGGATACGGGATAGTTACAGGCACTCGGTCACAACAATAACAATTGAAAGTGAGTCTCATGAGCATTGAATATACATTTGATATGTATGATTTAAATGATTGAGATAAATAGTTTGAATGATTTCTGATGTGAAATATGAATTAAGGGAATATGACGTGTATGTGATTCAACATGTTGATTAGTGAAATGTTGTGAATTATGTGATTACATGAATTTATATGTTATATGATTGAGTGAGCCATCGAGGATGGTCCACTCATTGAGTTCGCAAAACTTACCCCAATTTGCATCATATTTTTTAGGCTCAGAGGAGACACCCAGTTAAATTAACTAGAGTCTAACCGCTACCTTTGAGTAAGAGATAGAGGTCGGGATCAGTAGGCGTCTGCATACATTTTTCTGTTATGTTTGTCATAAAGAATGTATTCCGTAAATATTGTACCATTATATGTGAATAATTCTGTTTTGAAATGACTTTCCAAATTGGAAATGTTTGTAAATGAGGCTGCTCATTGAGTATAATAACAATTGTGACTTTGATGTTTATGAAAAAAATGGGCCCAAATTGGATTAGTGGTTTTCGGTAATATACGTGTGATGTTTGAAAAGAGAAATTTTTTTAATGAGTTTGATATTTTGACTGCTCCAGAGCACCGCTTTCACAGGGCGTGTATCCGAATGTCCTCGAGATGTATGAATACATGCTCGGTGGAAGTAGGGTGCTACACTAGTAGTTGACCTTAAGTCTACCAACAACTAATCCTAAGGTCTCTAATCGAATTACTCAGGTTACATCTTACAAGATTGCGTTACCAATTTATGAGTCCTTCTATTAGGTTTGACTCTAATTTGAAGGATTTATATTATCCTATATGTAGGGTTGTAATCAACTCCTTCTAATTACGGTAGATCTATTCAACCTAGGATTTCTCAATATCTACGTGTGAAATGTTCTTGCAATATAGAGGCTTGATCTTGTGTTCGGATGGATCTTTTGATGATTTCTTCGTGTTTCCCACTTCTTTGGACCAAAATTGTCCCTTTTGGACATTCTCCACGTCTGGAAATCACCTCCAAGAGTATCCTCCCTTTGATTTACCTTCGACAAGTTGATTTTATATGAAAATCTAGGTTTTTAGGTTATGCACGGTCTCTTATACAGTCCGTGCATAATCAAAATTCACCGAGTATTGCAAAAATGCACCTGTCATGCACTTTATTGCTGATTCTCTATTTTACGCCGCGTTTTCATCTGAATTCTTCTCCTTTAAGTCCGGGAAGGAAATGATGCTCTGTAAATACACTTTAAATGAATTAAGCACCAAATATATACCAAAAGTATAAAATATCAAGCAAGAATACATTAAATATGGGGTATGAATATAATCAATTAATCATCTATCAAATATCCCCATACTTAAGTTTTTGCTTGTCCTCAAGCCATCCATAATCAAAATTATAAATTTCATAACATAAATCCATCACTGATCTCAATTTGTCCATTCACTCTATACATCATCATGTCATATTGAGTTAAATTAACATATAACTAGAGTCAAGTTTTCCTAAAATTAACTTCCTAAGCAATATTAATAGTAATCATATCATTAATCGCATTGAAATCAAAAGCACAAATCTTTACACCCTCACCTAGATGTCACTCAATGTACTTAAGTGTTTAGGGTGAAAAGTATTAAAACTCTTAATCAATGCATAGTAGAAATCTTACCATATGCTTGCAATAAAATCATGTCTCTACAACTTATATACAAACTAGAAACAAAAATCAAAAGGTCTTTGTGTAGGTTGTAATAGGGTTTAGGTATGGTATGATTGGATTAATAAAAAGGATTAAGTGAAGGAAATTTACTTAAATAAATAGTTCAAGACTTGTTTATAAGTATACATAGGTCCTTTCATTGCAACTTTATTGGTACCAAAAAATTATTCCTTTTTCTCTCTTTTTTTTCTTTCTTTCTCTTTCTTTCTTTTTTTATTCTCTTTTTTTACAATATTCCAATCAGTATACAAATATTGGACCTTTCACAAATTTCAAGCCTCAATAAGTAAATAATGTAAATAACCTTTAAGGTTTGAAACAATAAAAGTCTTCAAAGAAAAATAGGAATAAGGTTAATATGTGAGTAAAATCAATGAAAAAAGCTAAGGCTCAACTTGATTATTCCTAAAGATCAATTTAAGGTTATGGTAATTTCAAAGAACTAGGCTAAGCAAGTTGGTAAATCTAAATGACTTCATCATATTAATGCTTCTAATTCAACGAATATGGTCTCAACATGTATAATAAAAGTAAGTTCTAGAATTATCGACTATGCATGATATCACACACATGAATGAATAAAAAGGGCTAAAAAATTTGAAAATTTTCTCTTTATTTGAGCTCACAAAAAATGGGTATATATGTGTGAAAATAACATGCAATTTTATTCAACTTGAATATTTCAATGATTAAAAAAACTAATTTTATTATAGCCATCATCCTTTTGCACCCTAATTCAAGTCAATATTTAACAGTAAAGTGCAGTATTCAAGATATTAAATATTAAAATTTATAAGCAGTATTATAATAAGCTTAAAGAAATCATGTTAAGATTCATTAAACCCATCCCCACACTTAAAGTTGTACATTATCCTCAATATACATAATACAAGTAAATATGCAAATGAGAGGGTTGTTTGGTACTTTCTTTATTATGAAGATTTTTTTATTTAGATCCATCCAATATGAGACTAACTTCTCATGGGTTACCTCTCATGCAGTGCTTCTTCAACATTAGTAGCTGGACATAACCTACATGTTTAATGTCATCCTAGATCAATAATCAACAACTTGCTTCCACCTTTTTCTCCATAAAGTAGTTTCAAAGCTTGTAAATAAGCCACATGTTGTAAGATAATCAAAAGGGCATAATTTATCAAACTAATAAATCCAATTTCAAGCAATAATCCCCTTTTTAATGACAAACTATTATGAGGGATAATGAAATTCCCTGAATTGTCAATTGGCTCAAACAACTTGTCTTGGAGGAAGTGGGAACCCTCCGTACTTAAGGTCACTACCAATAATTCATCAGTAGTTTCCTTACTTGGTTTCTCCACCAGTTCCTCCTCAGTCACCTCTATCCATTCTTCTTCTTCTTCTTCCTAGACAAAGGTTTCTCACTCATCTTCTTTAGTTATCTTCTTCCACTCCTCTACTTTCTCTTCTTGGATGGAGATTCCTTCGTCTTCTTCTTTAGGAAGCTCTTTTTCACTACTAAGTGTGATTTTCTCTCGGTCGATAGTATCCGTTTCAATAGAATTGGGACAAACTCCCTTGCATCTCTTCAGATAATATATCCACTAGCTGATTGATTTCATTCACCATATTCAGCATACAAACCTACATTTCCTAATGCCTCATGTTTGAATCTTAAATCTACTCGATCATTATATTTTTCAGAACAGATGTTACCTCCTTGCCTTTTTGAAATGTATCTTCATTTAAGAAATCGACCGTTGTCTCTTCTTCACTCTAAGATGGTTGGAAGCTCAAATTATACTCATTCTATATAAGTGAAGAAAGTCTCTAATCGAATTCACATTGACTAACTACTCTCTCGATAAGGCATTCCATTAGTTTATTTGCAATACTTTCTTTTTCTTCCAGAAGATCTTTTTGATTTGTCCCTCCATTCATGAAGCTAACCCTTGTCTTTTCTTCACTCTCGAATTTGTGTCAATTATCTTTCATTTCAGCAAAGATTTCCATTAATTTATCTTCCAAGTTAGCTTGTTAATTAGAGGTGCTTGGTGTTGTAAGTGTTAAGCTGGAGCGTGATTATTCCATCCATAGGCATAAGAATTACTCCATTGTGAATTGTCGTTGTTCCCACATATTGCACCATATGGTTAATAGTCACTTCCTTTTATGTGTTGGTGCTCGACATTCATGATTTTAGTGATAACTCCCACCAATGTCGTGACACGACCTAAATATCGATTACGCTTATGAAAATATGGGAGAACACCCCTTTCTCTAATATGGTGATGATATAGATCACAAAGACATATTTTGATTCCCACAAAAGTTTTGTCTGCTTCATCCTTTCATTGTGAGCTGTGGCTATGACAATAAATAATAATCCCTACAATAAACTACAAACTCAAGATCAAGTAGAGAAATTCAAAGATAATTAAATTAATAAGTCACAAATGCAACAAGATAAAATTAAATAAAATAAAGTTAACAAAATAAAATAAAAAAATAAAAAATAAAAAAGTTAAAACAAACTAAAATAAAAATGACTAGAGTAATAGCATTTAGGCATTCCTAATATCAAAGTCTTCGACAACGGTGCTAAAAACTTGATTAATCTATTTTGTGAGTTAGTCAATTATATAAAAATTGCAAACGCACGATGTAGTTATAGCTAGTACCGACAAGTACAGATAAATCCCACGAAGACTATGAATACTAGTAATTACCCTTCCCCTATTATCTAGCCTAAAAATTGATTTTATATTTTTAATAGAAAGAAAATAAAACTAAAACAAATAAAATAAAATAGGAAACAATAATGAACACAGAGATAGTGGAATTCACTTAAAAAACTATCGTTATCAGAAATTAGTATCTAGGCTCGAATCCCTCTAAAACCTTAATAGATTGATCTTTTATCATGTAATTGTTTGTTGATTAATTGAAACGTGGACACTCCTATGGTATGCTAGTAGCTAACCTTAAGTCTACTAACAACTAATCCTATGGTCTTTAACCAAATTACTCAGGTTAAATCTTATAGGATTGCGTTACCGATTTATGAGTCCCTCTATTAAGTTTGACTCTAATCTAAAGGATTTATGTCATCCTATCTCTAAGGTTGCAATCAAATCCTTCTAATTACGATATATCTAGTCAACCTAGGATTTCTCAATCTCTATGCATGAAATCAGATTATCAATAAAACATATAATTAGATCACAATAATCAATCAAACCAATTACATTAATAAGGAATCAAATCTTATCAAAGTATTAACATAAGGTTCATCTAACCTAAATACTAACTGAACGTTTAGTTACACATGATCGAACACGAAACCAAACATACATAAACAAAAATATGAATTGAAAACAATAGGTTTATAATTCTAAATCTCCCTGATTGTCTTATATCAAATGTTCTTGCGATGTAGAGGATTGATCTTACGTTATGATGGATCTTCCAATAATTTTTTCATATTTCCTGCTTTTTTGGACCAAAATCATACCTTCTAGATGTTCTCTACCTTTGGAAATCGCCAAGAGTCTCCTTCCTTTGATTTGCCTGTGAAATGTTGATTTTATATGAAAATCTAGGTTTTTGGGTTATGCACAATAGGGTTACGCATGATTTCTTTCACGATTATTCATCAGACTGTGCATAATCAGAATTCACTGAGTATCGTAAAAATGCACGATCGTGTAAATGTGCATGGCCATGCACTCCTTCTAAATTGCCGATTCTCTATTTTATGCTACATTTTCATCCGAATTCTTCTCCTTTAAGTTCGTGAAGGCAATTATACTCATTAAACACACTTGAAACAAAACCAAAAGTACAAAATATCAAGCAAGAATATATTAAATATGGGGTAAAAATATAGTTAATTAACCATCTATTAGGCATGTACTTACACAGCCATGTGCGATGAGTGTGTATCTCCCTGTGATCATATACATTTGCAAGTGAGACAGTGCTAAAGAGATACAGTCACTTACACAATCATGTTTGTGACTACGTACGGTGAATAAAAATGTATTTTGTGATATAAAAGAGAAGATACATAGGTTTTGCATGTGTGACCAACCAAAACACCAAAAAATGAGGAAAAGCATAAAGAGAGCAAGTAGTATAATATTTTCATCCTTTTTTAATTGTTTTTGGGATTGGTTTGAGAGTTTATTGATTCACATATCAACTTTGGTTTCAATCTTGAAACTTTGTAAGAAAACTTATGGCTGTGGTGTGAGATATTAAACTTTATAAATCCTGATTTGAGTTTAGTGGATTTGTTTGTTGGTTTAGCTCGTGATTTTTTTCTCTACACTGAAGGGTTTTCTACATAAATCTCAATGTTCACTTCTTAGTTAAATTTTTTATTCTCATTCTAATTTTCTAGTAAAACTTCAATTTTGATTTGTTTTGCTCTTTGGTTGACTTTAGAGAATTATATTTTTTTACCTCCCAGCAAGTGTTATTATAGTCATCGTGATAGAAGGTGAAAACAAATTTATGGTCAAGTTGACATCAACAAGCTACTTTATTTAGAGGCCCATGATGGAGGACCTTCTATATTGCAATGATCTCTTCGATTCTATTAATGTGGACAAAGGTACGAAGGATGATATTCCTTCAAAACTTGAAAAAATGTTTGATAGAGAATTAGAGAAGATAAAGCCAAAAACTTGGAGCACAATTCGATAATAGATTGATATCAATATATTTGACCATCTATCACAAGAAACGGATATTTTTTAGTTATGAAAAAAGATAGGAACACTTTATTAAAGGAAGATTGCCAATAACAAGACCTCTCTAATTAAATACCTATAAAGTTGAAGTTGAAAACTAAAACATTTATGTCAGAGCATTTGAGCAATTTCTAGGATATACTAGAAAAGCTTACAAAACTAAAGATCATTCTTGATGATGAGCTTCAAGCATTGTTCTTGTTGAGTTCACTACTAGCTAACTAAGAGACATTGGTGGTGACGATAAGCAATTAAGTTCTTGAAGGTGTGCTTTTTTTGGATGCAATCAAAGAGAGTATGTTTAATGAAGAAATTAGAAGAAAAGTGTGGGAGTTGACAACATGCAGGCTTTTATGGAGGAAAGCAGGGGAAGTAGCAAGTGCAGGGGTCCCAAAGGTCGAGACAAGTATAAGAATTGATCAAAGTCCAAAGGTGACAAAGATGTGGAGACATGTCACTATTGCAAAAAGTTAAGACACATTAAAAAATTCTGTTACAAATGGAAGAGGGATAAAAACAAAGTAAGATCATCATAATGAAAGAGATGATAAGAATACAACTGCAATAACTTCAAACACAGATGACTAAGTGCTCTTATTTTGTGTGATAAGTGAATGTTTCCATATCAATAATTTGGGTTCTGAGTGGATAATTGACACATTAGCTTTATATCATTGTGCTCCAAAAGTGAAATACTTTTCAAACTATAAAAGCAGAGACTTTGGGAGTGTAAAGATAGGTAACCAAGGTTCTGTCAAGATTGTTGATATAGGTGATATTTGAGTTTAGACAAATATCAAATGCGTACTGACCGTGCGAGATGTACACTATATTCCCAATTTAATGTTATGTCTGTTATCAGCTAATGTGTTAGATTAAAAAGAATTCCATCACATTTTTAGGGATAGGAATTGGAATTATCTAAAGGACTAATGATTGTTACTTGAGGAGAGTTATGTTACACATTGTATAAAACACACTTAAATATGTGTGATGGTGGAGAAGTATACAAAGTTGAAGAGGAATCTTCACTATATTTATAGCATCAATGATTGGGGCAAATAACTGAGAAAGAATTAAGTTTTTAGCTGACAAATCCCTTATGCCAGTTAAAATACATTACCACTTAATCCTAGTGATGATTGTTTGGCTAGAAAGTAGCATAAAGTTTATTTTAAGAGAAGATATACAAGGAAGACAGAGGGATTAGAGCTGTGTTTTTAGATGTCTGTGTCCCAATTAAGGGGAGGGGTCACCAGGAGGTAACAAATACCTTGTTACATTCATTGGTGATGTTTCGAGAACGACAAGGGTGGTTGAAGAATACTATACATCATATGACATTAGACATGAGATGACTGAACCTTGTACTCCACAATATAATGGTGCTACTAAGAGGATAAACAACATAATTATAGAGAAGTTTATTGTATGTTAAGAATATTCAAACTGTCGAAAACATATTAGGGTAAAGCAGTATGAATTGCAATATATTTGATCAACTTAGCTCTTGAGAGAGCATGGACAAGTAGAGATCCCACATATCACTATATGAGAGTATTTGGTTATAAGGTATTTAAAAATGTACCAAAGGATCAAATATAAAACAAATTGAATCAAAGTCGATACTTGGCTATTATGGTGATCAATTTGGCTTGAGACTCTAAAACCCAGAAAAGTAAAAAGTTGTCAAGAGGAGGGATATCATACTTCAGAAGTATAAGAGAGGTTTAGATCTTCTAAATGAAGATAAAGTTACATATAGTAGCTCATCCTATGCTGTTGTTTATTCTTCTCCAGTCTCTACCACTACTGAGCTGTCTGTAAGTGAAGGGGATGAAGTTTTTGACCAAACACACATTGATGGTGATCGGTACAACCTAGTAATGATGAACTACACAAACCACATTCAGATAATGCTTAAGATGAAGTTGTTAAGGATAATAAGCAGGCGGAGGAACCAGATCCAACAACTAATGAAATATAGCTTTAAAGGTCAACCAGGGATAAAAGGCCTTCTACCAAATATCTGAGTTATAACTGAGGGTGAGCCTGAGAATGTGCAAGAGGTAGCATCTTGGGAAAACAAAGATCTCTAGCTCACAATTATGAAGGAAGAGATGAACTCTCTAAAGAAGAATGGTACATATGAGCTTGTGAAGCTTCCAAAAGTTAAAAATGCCTTGAAAAAATGGGTGTTCAAGGGAAAGAAAGATGGTGAAAGTTGGTGAAGCATAAGGCAAGGCTAGTGGTTAAAGAATTCATTTAAAACAAGGGCATTGGTTTTGATGAAATATTTTCACTAGTGGTTAAGATAACATCAATTCAAACAATATTAAGTTTGTCTACCTTCTTGGATCTTGAACTTGAGCAATTGGATGTTAAAATTTCTTTTTTACATGTAGATTTGGAAGAGGAGATATATATGGAGTAGCCAGAAGAGTTCAAAACTAAAGGCAAAGAGAATCGGGTTTGCAAGTTAAAGAAAAGCTTATATAGGTTTAAATAAGCTCAAAGGTAATGGTATCAAAGGTTTGATTGCTTTATGACAGACCCTGGTTACAAGCAAACTTATGTTAATGCTTGTGTGTATTTCAAGAAGTTTACAGGTGAGAAGTTCATCATTATTCTTATGTCTATTAATGATATGTTGATTATGGTTTGAAATGTTGGAAGATTTGGTACCTATAAAGGAAATTTTATGTATGGAGATAACTCGTGAAAGGAAGAGTAGGAAACTTTGGTTATACCAAGAAAGGTATATTGAATTGGTGTTAGAACGGTTCAATATAAAGCAAGCTGAGCCAGATAGCATGCCATTAACACCTCACTTCAATCTAAATAAACATGCATGTTCGTTAACAAAAAAGCAGAAAGATGGTATATCTTTCATTCCATACTCATAAATAGTAGGGTTTATATGTATACAATGGAGTGTATAAGGCTAGATACTGCATAGGCTTTTGGGTTAGTAAGCATATTCTTGTCAAATATAGGGAATGTTCACTAGGAAGCAGTGAAACACATTTTGAGATACTTAAGAACTACTTCAATACGGAATTTTTCTTTTAGTGATGTTGAACCAACTCATAAAGTTTATAAAAATGCAGATATGACTGAAGATCTTAATGAAAGAAAATCCACTTCAGATTTTCTGTTTAAGTTTACAGAGCCATTTCATAGCAATCCAAGTTATAAAAGTGTGTAGTTTTGTCTACGATTACAGTGGAAGCTTGTAAAGAGATGCTCTTGATGAAAAGGTTCCTCAAAAGTTGGATGAGAAGCAAGAAGACTATGTAGTATAATGTGATAGTCGTGCTATTAACTTGAGAAAAAATACTATATATCATTCCCACACAAAACACATAGATGTTACATATCATTGGTTGTGATCCATGATTAAAGAGCAACAATTAATGAAGAAGAAGGTTCATACTAACATGAATGGTGCTGATATATTGACTAAAGTAGTTCCTAAAAGCAAGCATAAGCTTTATGGTAAGCTTACTGGGACGTATCTTAAGTAGCTGTTAAAGCTTAACATGTCTTCTCCATGTTTGGGCTAGAGTGGGTGATTGTTGTGTGTATCCAACCTTATTTTGAGATTTATGGTCCTTATTGACACTTTTATATTTTGTGGGGATGACAAACAAGTGAAAACAACATAGATGATGGGTGAATCAAACATTTTCTGGACAGAAAGATCCATGTCCTACACAGCCGTGTGTATCAACCATGTAAGTCTCTGGAACTATATGAAAAAGGACGTGAAGGGCGAAGACATATGATTGTGTAAATGCTCGTATTCATGACTTATATGGTTGTGTGTGATGACCGTGTATCTCTTTGTAACCATTTACATTTGCAAGTGTGGTGATACTAAAGAGATATGGTCACTTAGAAGGCTTTGTATGTGACCGTGTATAGTGCAAAAAAAAAAGTTATTTTGTAATGTAAAAGAGAAGATATATAATTTTTGCATGTATAACAGTATAAGTGGAAAAAGCAACAAAAGATGAGGAAAAACATAGAGAGCACAATTAGAATAATATTCTCATCATTTTTTGATTGTTTTTGCGATTGGTTTGAGAGTTTGTTGATTCACATATTAATTTTAATTTTAATCCTAAAACTTTGTGAGACAATTTATAGTTGTGAGTTGAGATATTAAAATTTGTAAATCTTTATTTTGTTTTGGTGGATTTTTTTGTTAGTTTGGCTCGTAGTTTTTCCTCCACATTGGAGAATTTTTCACGTAAATCTCAGTGTTTGCTTCTTTATTGAGTTTCTTATTCTTGTTCTATTTACTGGTTAAACTCTAGAGTGTTTTGTTGATGCTATTTGGTTGATTTTAGAGAGTTGCACTTTTTGTGTTTCAATTGTATGGCTAGGTTTATTTGGACGATTATGTTTTAGGCGAAGCATAATTCCATGAACTGGACCACACATCTTAGTCATTAAACACAAAAGGTGACGGAATTATAAGAAAAAATATTGTCCAAGATCTATTCATTTTCAAGGACAATTCTTGTGCAACACAATTGAAGCTAACCCATGAATCAACAAGAAATAATCAAGATTATTAACGAAGACAAAATTCTTCTACATCTTAAGAAATAAAACCAGCATGGTCGCAGAAAGGGTTACTAAGGCCACAGTCAACGCATAGAATGAAGGTGAAACGCTGGCCCTGGCAGATGATGTTGGAGTTGGACTAGCGGCAGTTGAACTTTTTGGGGATCCCATTTCAGGCCACACGGTAATGGCAAGCTTTTGGTTTCCGGCCTCACAGTGCTGGGCAACGCCACAAATGTACCATTTTCTGCCTGGTGTTGTTAGTGGGATCACATCGTTTCCACTCGTAAAGTTCTGAAGATCCGCTGGTTTCAGGCATTGTTCGAATACAGTTCCGTTCACTTTTAAGACATTGTGTGCTCCTTCTGTGTACTTAAAAACTATAGACGAAGAAGTTGAAGAAGAAGATGTTAGTTGTTGATCACAGAATAATTGGAAGTTTTTAAGTACTTAAAAAAGTGCAGATATAATCGTACCAAGTTTG
The DNA here is from genome assembly GCA_027563885.1 of Erythroxylum longipes. Taxonomy (NCBI): domain Eukaryota; kingdom Viridiplantae; phylum Streptophyta; class Magnoliopsida; order Malpighiales; family Erythroxylaceae; genus Erythroxylum; species Erythroxylum longipes. The sequence goes on from JAOQMS010000180.1 coordinate 34,411,589, forward strand.
TCACCAACGTGGAATTCCTTTCCTTCAGCCCATTTTTGATAATCGAAGTTGATTGTCCAACCTTTATTGTCGCCAACCACAAATTCTGTGGCCACAGTTGAAGGAACCGAAACTGCAACAATGGCCATGGCCACAAAAAACTTGGTGAAGGCCATTAAAACTTATGGTAAGCAAATCTCTCTCTTTTTTTCCCCTTCTATTGCTTGATGCCTCTTGGGTTGCAATCAAGTGAGTTCTTGTGTAAGTTGCTTCTTATTTATTGAGTTTCAATGTCGACAAGGTACGTAGTCCGGCTAAAGACGGCTCTGCCGGGTGGCATGACGAATTCAACTCCCTAGTTTGTTTCAATTTGGCTATTATTTGAAAGACTTGTTCAACACGACGCTGGAACATTTCTAACTCTTTCTTTGGACGTCCTTGTAACAGATACCAGGGCCTGCAATTGGGAACACCATGCTGCTAGAGGAAACACTTCGGGGAATCCGCAGGGAATCTAAATATCATAAGTAGGCATGAAGTTTACTCCTATCTTTGGTCAAAATTTCTTTTGTTTATTAAAAAGAATGCATTGTGCATGTGTCACAACCGAGACTTGGAACTATTATTTGAAAGACTTGTTCAACACGACGCTGGAACATTTCTAACTCTTTCTTCGGACGTCCTTGTAACAGATACCAGGGCCTTGCAATTGGGAACACCATGCTGCTAGAGGAAACACTTCGGGGAATCAGCAGGGAATCTAAATATCATAAGTAGGCATGAAGTTTACTCCTACCTTTGGTCAAAATTCCTTTTGCTTATTAAAAAGAATGCATTGTGAATGCATTTAACCGAGACTTGGAACTCAAAAGAAGACCTTGGACATTCCATTGAAAATTTATTTTCTAAAAAATTAGTAAATTCACTTTAGATATTTTTATACGAACTCAAATATATGATCATTATTTTAACTGCTTTTATATGAACTCAAATATATCTAAGAGTATGGTTGTTGGTAATGAAGAAGTACGTGTCATGAGAATTAGAAATTGAAGAAGTAGATCAATTACTTCTAGAATCACTTTTCGGGATAAAAATTTAAATAATATGCTTGGAGCTGTAAAGAGCTTAAATGATAGATATAGGATTACACTTATATAAATGCATCACCAATGCTAAAACAATTTTTATGAAGGACAAGTACACACATAATGATGAACCATTGGAAAATCATCACATAGGCAAAAAAAAAAAAAAAAATTCTATATATAAAAATATTCGTACCACTACAAGGAAAATGCCCTTTTGCGACGGACATTACCAACAGAAAACACGATCATATTCTCCGACAGACGAAAGCATCGTAGAATCGATCGTAGCTAATACTTAACTGTCGGTCAATGTACCGACGGTATATTATCTTACCGTCGGTAAAGATACCGATGGTTTACTCTGTGCCTGACCGTCGGTGCTATTTAGCGACGGTTGTTTTGTTCCGTCGGCATATTTACCGATGGTAACAAACTTACCATCGGTATATTTGCTAAAAGCTTTACCGACGGATATGTGTTTCCGTCGATAATTCCTTCTACCATTACCGACGAAAAATTGATGAACTGTCGGTAACGGGTCATGTATTTACCAACAAACATTTCTTTTCATCAGTAAATCAAACCAAACCAAACCAAACCAAACATACTCAAGTTTCCACCTAAACAGGGTATAGGGAGGGTAAGATGTATGCAGTCATACCCGCACCTCCGATGGAGATACAGAGACTGTTTCCTGATAGACCCCCGGCTAAGGTAAGAGCACAAACAAATAACAACAAACAAACCAACACAAACAAACACAGACAAACATACACAAGCAACAAAAAAAAACACATGAACAAACCCAACAAACAAACAAAAAACAAACAGATCAGACCAATGCAAGTACATCACTGTATAAGTACAACGAGATATGTATATGCATGGGGACTATAACCTATAGAATGCACATGAAACTGAGGATATATACATACATGAAGATGTAAATATGTGGGCAGGCATTAGCAGGGATAAATAAAAATTGAAATGAAGAAATTAATGTAATAAAAATACCAAGAAAATAAAATAAAGACCAATAAAATAAAAGTACACTAGGTACATAATATATATAATTACATACATATTTATATACACATACACTTCCTATATGGCTTATTCCTGATCTAACGTCTGCGATCTATTATAGCAGAGGTAGAACCTAATAATCTTGTATAGGAGACTCTAATTCCACCCTAAACGTTTTCTACTTATCCTAGGCAGAGGTCGTATCCTCGTGGGGCTTCAGGAGGAGGGCAAGTGGTCATGCAGAGGTACGGTCGACCGGCAGACATACTATCCGCCAAACTAGGAGTCTACAACCAAGTTGTAGCCCTTCGACTCGATGAAGAGCTACATATAGGAATGACAGGTCGAAACAATACACAAAATACACGCGGATGACCTTTACTACTTTAGACCACTCTAAGTGTCTACCTGTATATCGTTGTCTCCCACACTTCAGATCACAGATCATGTGCTCAGAGCAGTCTAAAGCCCACTTTACCCTCACGCCCCTGCGCGCCTTATACGTCTAATATCGAAATTCTGCGGTGCCAACTGTTTCTATCGGATGTCATATCCTCAGATAGATTTAACGCCTGTAGGTCCAATCTGATATGCTCCTCCCATGTCCTCCTTGGCCTCCCTCGACATCGCTTTCCTTCTACATGAATCCCTTCAACTCGCCTGACTGGGTCCGTCACACTTCTTCTACGCACGTGTCTGAACCATCGTAATCTCCAATCCCTCATCTTGTCTCCGATAGCCGCGATGCCTAACTTCTCTCTGTACACCCTATTTGGTATTCTAGCTAACATCGTACAACCACAAATCTATCTCAACATTCTCATCTCCGCTACTTCAAACTTTCGCACTTACGCCACCCTTATAGGCCAACACTCAGATCCATAAAGCATAGTCGATCGTATTGCCGTCCTATAGAATTTTCCTTTCAGCCTTAATGGAAATTCCCGAACACATAGGACTCCAGTTGCTGCTATCCATTTCACCCATCCAGCTTGGATGCGATGAATTACATCGCTCTCAACATCTCCATCCTCTCGTATGATAGAACCT
>JAOQMS010000180.1:34428299-34446701 GCA_027563885.1 Erythroxylum longipes
ACTTATATTTGATGTTTATCAGTTTATGTTAAATTCTATATATGTGATGTAATTGTACATGTTTTTGTTTCAGGTTTAACATCAACCTGATTGTTTCCTCGTCATGATAAAATTGTAATAGTTAAAGGATATTTATTGTTCTTTTCTTGGATGTTTTGATGTAATTATTATTTATTAAAATCTTGAAATTATATTATTGTAATATGTTAAATACTTTGTATTATTCTTATTTTTATATTTATGTTATAATGATTGCTTTTTCTCATATTAATTATGGTTATTATTTATATGTGAAATATTTAAAAATTATTGTCATTTTATATTAAATTATTAATTGTGATTATTATTTATTATTATGATTTTTGAAAACATGGTTGATGTAAACCTGTAAAGTATACAGTATATAATTGTACAATATATCACTGGACTATTTTGCAAATTTTAAAACTTTCAAGGACTATTTTATAAATATAAAAATTACTTAAAATGAAATCCGGTATTGATCGATACCAATATAATATCATACTAGAACTTAATCCGATATTAAACCCAATATGATATTCGCAAATTTGCTTGAAGATCTTTGGTTCTTTTTTCGTAAACTGACATGCAGCCAGTGGTACCGAAATTTGTACTCACCAACCGATGCATAATTGTAGCCCACTCAATTACCCAAATCTTCTTTTCTTTAAATTACTTTCCCCTTTTCCTAAACAACCAATCCGATCGATAGCAACTCCTCATGATATTAAACTCCTCACATATATATGACAAATTCTTTAGGCCGTATCACGAGAAACCCCTTCAAAGATCCATTATTTTCCTAGAAAGTATTGGCCTACATTTCATCTACCAAACAACCGCCAACTACGCAAAGCTGTTTTTCTTCTTTTTCTCTACTTCTCGTGACGTCTCTTCCTCTAGGAAGTATGCAACATATACATAGAAGTTAGTACCTAAGTGAAGAACCACTTCCTAAAGTTGATCATGAGAAAAGGTATGGATTGCAGCACAAGACATACGTCTCCAAGTTCTAATGACAATAATCACTTTGTGGATATACATGAGGTTGTGACAAAAGAAGAAGAAGAAGAAGAAGAGGAAAAAGAAACACTGGCGAGATTGACAGCAGAAAAAGTAAAGAAGGGTAGTAATTTAAATAGACAATTTAAAGCTCGAGAGGCCAAGAGAGATAACAGGAGTTTTATCAGGCAAGTTTCACTAGAGACAGGTTTCTCTGCTCTCACTAGAGAATCTAAGCCCAAAGATGAGAGAAGGATTCTTCCTAGGAGTGGACGTAGTTTTGGCGGATTTGATTCGGCCATCAGAGTTAATGGAGAAGCTAGGAAAGGAGACTTTAGTATCTTCAGAACAAAATCGACACTTAGTAAGCAGAATTCTTTATTGCCTGCAAAGAAGGAAAGAGAGACAGAAACCCAGAGAACCGATCATGGATCGAGTGTAGCTGATGACTCTGCTCATAATGGTGTTCCTGCCGGACGATACTTTGCTGCCCTAAGAGGACCTGAGCTCGATCAAGTCAAGGTAATCAAATATTCTCTCATTTTTCTATCGTTCTGCTTATAACCCGTTTTCCATTTTATGTGAACACAAAAAATTATGTAAAACAATTGTTATGTTAGGGAGAAAACGAAAATTTGCTTTTCATTAATATTTCAATCACAATTTAAAAATTATATTAATATAATTTATTTTAAATAAAAATTTCTTATTCAACTTATTAGTCAAATTAATAAAACCTTTACAACTATATTTTGTCGTAAATTATTATTTGCAGTATTAAAATATTTATAATCCAATAGCATGGGGACTAAACATTTTCCTCATGCAATGACTTAGACTTATGATCCTATTGACTCTAAATGAATGTAGGACTCGGAGGACATTCTCCTACCCAAAGATGAGAAATGGCCATTTCTCCTAAGATTCCCAATTGGTTGCTTTGGTATTTGTCTTGGTCTTAGCAGCCAAGCCGTGTTGTGGCGTGCACTTGCTACAAGCCCAGCAACCAAGTTCCTCCATATTCCGCCATACATCAACCTTGCTCTCTGGCTGTTAGCTCTCTCCGTCCTTGCTTCAGTCTCCATAACCTACCTGCTCAAATGCATATTCTATTTTGAAGCTGTTAAAAGAGAGTACTTTCACCCAGTTCGTATCAACTTCTTCTTTGCTCCATGGGTTGTGTGCATGTTTCTAGCCATTGGTGCACCATCTACAATAGCCCCTGGAAAACTACACCCTGCTCTTTGGTGCGTTTTCATGGCACCATACTTTTTCCTTGAGCTCAAGATTTATGGACAGTGGCTCTCTGGTGGAAAGAGGCGTCTCTGCAAGGTGGCTAATCCATCTTCACATCTCTCAGTTGTCGGAAACTTCGTTGGTGCGATCTTGGCTTCTAAGGTGGGATGGAATGAAGCAGCCAAGTTCTTGTGGGCAGTTGGTTTTGCACATTACCTTGTGGTGTTTGTCACCCTTTATCAGAGACTGCCAACTAGTGAAGCTCTACCAAAGGAGTTGCATCCTGTTTACTCCATGTTTATTGCAGCTCCATCAGCTGCGAGTATTGCCTGGGAAACCATATATGGTGACTTTGATGGGCTATCGAGAAATTGCTACTTTATTGCACTGTTTCTCTATATTTCCCTTGTTGTGCGTATCAACTTCTTCACAGGATTCAGGTAACTGTCCTTTTTCTTTGATTCTTATTCCACTTAAAGCTAAGGTACTTTATTCTGTAGTAAAAATCGTTAAATGAAATATGTGAAATCCACTTAAAATGATTGACATGATTTGTCAATTGTCAGTATGGAAAATCCACATAAAGATTTAGCAATTTTCGTTATAGATACTCCATGCAATTTCTGTCTCAAATTTAACAATTATGTATATACACCGAACCAATCATTAGCGTACAATTACTAAAACTAATCAACCTAACAATGATTGACAGGTTCTCGGTGGCATGGTGGTCTTACACCTTCCCCATGACAACAGCGTCAGTGGCAACCATCAAGTACGCAGAGCACGTCCCTTCTATTTTCAGCAAGGGCCTCGCAATGACTCTTTCATTCATGTCATCAACAATGGTGTGCGTACTGTTGGTGTCCACCCTTCTCCATGCTTTTGTTTGGCGCACACTATTTCCAAATGATCTTGCTATTGCCATAACAACGAGAAAACTTGTCAGAGAGAAGAGACCCCTCAAGAAAGCGTATGACCTAAAGCGATGGACAAAGCAGGCTCTAACCAAACATAGTTCCGTGAACAAGGATCAGGCTGAATATCATGATTTTGGTCAATGACTCCTAAGTAACCAGACATATTTATCTAAAGTTTATTCTACATAACATTAGCGTATATCCTCGTCAGATTTCTGTTTTTGAGTACCCATCAGAGTAGTAACATAATATACTTGGTGTTCATGTTGTGCAAAGCCAAGCCTATATAAAGCTGCAAGGATACAAAATAATATTAGGGACAAACATTTATTTGGCACAAGTACTGGAAACTAAATCACAAGGTTTTTGCAACCGTTTCTTTCAGTTGGCTTACTTAGGATACGGCGTGTGTACTTCCATAACACTGCACGTCACAAAGACTGGCATGGGGGAAAAAAAAGATATGCCTAGTTATCTCAACCTCAGGCATTTCACCGATAGCAGCATTCGAAGAAAACAAAAGATGTACACAGCCGTTTCTTCTCCTCTATAAGAAATTGTTTGCATTATTTCAAAAAACAATGTAGCTCAATATATTAGCTTTTGTAGTAAAATACATTGACAATACAGTAGCTTTAACCTTTTTTTTTTGAAAAATTAATTGAGTATATATTGAAAATATTTCAAAAGATGGTACAACTTCCGGAGTTTTTACACTCTCTTGCCAAAACATCCAACGACTGCTCAACATCATGCTTATCAAAATGACTACGCATCTAAGCCACTATATTAACAAATGACGATCACGTTTCAAGATTAGTGAAAGTTTGGATAAAAGAAGTAAACTTCCCTCTCCGCTGCAGTCCGATGCCCGTAATCTTCCCCAATTAAGGTTGTAATCTCCAGTGCCGATGGAAGCTTTGCTTCGCAACTGACACTTGTAGGTGAGAAGGTTTTGTATGGTTCTTCTTTCCTTGCTCCTTCTTCATCTGATCAATATCATCTCTCCTCAGGCCAAGTTTAATGTTGAGATTCTCTCATAACCTCATGACGCTGGATATCGCCTCTCTCTGGGGGAACGGAGAAGAATCTCTAATCGGGTTTCTTCATTAACTTACGAAGAGTAAAAAATGCCTTTTTCTTTACAATATCTCATATGTCAATTAATAGATTATATTACTTTTTGATTACGTATTATGACAGAAAAATTGTATTTAATAATTAAAATTTTGAAAAATTGCATAAGTGATAACAAAAATAGAACATCAAACTTATTTTAATTTATAGTAATGATAATTAACTATAATTATTTTAAAATTAATATGTTCATTGATTCTTTTTACTAGCTAGGTGTTGTTGTTGTTACTCTTTCAATAATATATTTTTATGTTTATTAATAAATCGACTAATTAAACTCTTGCTTTTCTATTTGATATTTATGAATCAAATGGTTTTGAATATTTAGAGATAAGTTCAAATATTTAAGTTTTTTCAATATTTATATAGGATAAATAGCATTATCTTATATACATATTGACCAATTTAAAAAGTAATATCAATCCTTAAGAATAAATATTGTTTTCATATTTTCTCCCACTTATTAAGTAATATATTTTATTTTTCTAATTTTTTAATTTAATTGTTAGCTAGCGACTAAATATCAAAAAAGTACTAATATTTACTTTTACAGGTCTATCAAGAAAAAGCTTAGAGTCAGACTCATATATGATATCTTCTGGTCTCAAATGGTTGAAATTAGATCCAAACTCGTATTGTATGTCTAACTAATCATAGCAAACTTAATAAAAAAATGTTTTGAGTGTAAATCCATATTTGTATCATATCTCTAAATTAGTCAATAGATTTAATAGGAATGCTGAAGTTCAGACCTACACTTAAAAATATTAGAAAACATAAATTACGCTATATTAATAATCAATTCAATTCCCTAATTGGATAGGGTAAACATCTATAAAAAGACTGCTTGGACTTTTAAACAAGTTGACTAAAAGGTTGCATCAATTCAATTTCGTCATACTAGCCACAACACATTTGATCTTTTTAGTCATATGAAAGCAACTTTTTCTAACGTAACCTCAAGTCATTAGATGCAAATTGTTAGTCATAGGACTCACCCTTGCACTCTTTCCAATCACAAGTTGTAACTCCTGAGTCATATGATGCAATTTTTGAGCCATTCATTTCAAGTTTTCAATCACAAGAATCAACTCTACAGTTTTCCAGTCATAAGTTACAACTGGATGCAACTTTTCAGCTATTGAATACGAGTTTTCAATCACAAGAACTTCAACGACATTTTATTTTTGTTAGATGAACTCATTCAAAGTAAAGGAAAAGGGACCCAAACCCATTAAGATATATACCCTCTTTATAAATTAAACACTTCAAGAAAAACTTAATTTCCCCTTAGATAAATTAGCCACAAAAATTTACTTGACAACCCTATTGTAAGGCAGTTAAGAGTTAGTCGCATACATTTTATTCTTTAGAGAAAATAATACAATATAATAGTTAAATTTGTGTAATTTCATTTTTAATTATTGCTACGATTATATATAATCCTATGAAAAAATAATTTAGGTTTTATCTTTTAAAATTTATAACTCACATATTGAAAGAAAAAACTTATTTTCATGACAACTAATAATTTTTCATTATAAATAAAGAAAATTGTGACTGAATACTTATATATATAATTTGTATTAAAAGATTTTAATATTTAGCTACACAAATGAAATTATAATTTATAATATGAAGTAGTTTTAGAAGTTATATTTATATAAATAAATTGTTTATATATGATTAGTTACTTATAAATAATTTTTATGACAGGAAAATAAGACCATTAACTATGACAAAAAAAAATTATGATAAATAATATATTCTTTTGATAAGTTGTAAGAAGTTACATTAATAGAAAATATAAGAGTCAATTAGTCAAACAAAATACACGAGGCTTCAATGCAAGTCTAACATTGGACAAAGGCAGGAAGGGCACTCTCAGAAAGCCCACTCATGATTTGTCCTTATTTTGCCTTATTGAAGATATATAACACAAAGAATAAAAAGAGATAAAATAAGAGCTTTTTTTATTTACTTTACCTGGAGTTTGTAAAATATTAAAAACGACCCTGCTTCAAAGGGAGCATTTTAGAACAGCGAAGATATATAATAATGTTCGGAGACTTATTGAAGACGTAAATGCAGAACCTGTTCAATTACTCATCATCGATGTTCGATATTTTAAGGCAGATCATAGTACTTCCTTTACGATGCTAGAACACGAATTTAAGGAACAAAGAAGTTTGACATTTAGAGTTTGTATACCAGAGAGTCAGCAAGATGAAGTTAAGGAGACTCTACTAAGAATTTCGGCCAAGTGAATCTCATAGCTACGTATTCCATCTTGAAGTTTATGTAGTCAAATACGTATTGGAAGACTAAACTCATATGTAAATTTCTAGAATTATTCTTTATGTTCCTTTTGCATTTTTAGAAAACCATTTGTATTTCCTTGAAGACCTCCTGATGACTCTTAAAGGCCTTTTATATTTATTAAAGACTTTTTGTATTTTTTTTAGAAAATTCCTTTGTATGCCTAGGATTCAATTTACCTTTCTTTTGAAGTTTTATTTAGCTGCTATAAATATGTTTGATATATTAATGAAACTGAAAGTTAGTAAAGCACAAGTTCTGTTTGTTTCCATTTAGTTTTTTGGTTTTTTATTTTTGTTCAAATTTTGTAAAAACCTATTTGTTTGAGATTTTGGTTTTAGTTTCTTTTTAAAAAACTATTCTATTCAATTATTTAATATATTGATTATTAATAAAAATTATGAATAATTTAATTTTATATTATATTCAATTAAATAAATTATGAATAATTTAATTTAATTTAATTTTAGTAATTGAATTAAATAAATTAATTTATAAACTATTTATTTTAATAAAATAAAATATTTTTATTAATAAATATTATGTATATGAGATTAAAATAAATTTAATTAATTAAAAATAATTTGTATTGAATTTTTATCTAATATGTAATTCTAATCAATAAATAAAATATAACTACAATTAACAACCAAACATGATTTTATTTTTATTTGAAAGAAAAATGTAAACTAAAAGTAAAAATTAAAATTAAAAATTAAAAAATATAATAGAAAAATAGAATTTGAACTAAATGGCCCTTAGAAATACAAAATTTTGTAGTAACAGTAGCAGCATTCCGTTCTAATGTCATCCTCATTAGTGCCAACAAAATGCTTGCGGAGTATTGACGAGGGATTATTTGAATAAGAAATGTTAGATTTCAATAAGAAAGTTTTTGCCATGCGGTAGGATTTTAGGAAATGTTGCAATGGTTTATAAGTTTTTGCCAATTACGGGAAAGCGTAATTTCGTACGGAAAATATGGTGATGTATTTATATGTTAGCGTTATAAAGAGCACATTGACTGGCAAGGGGCTTAAGAAACTGTCACTACCCTAATCTATTTCTAGTTGCAAGCTATAGGATAGTTATATATAAAAATAGATGCTGATAGCATTCCATATTATGGTTATTGAGAGTGCACTGACTAGTATGAGGGTCAAGAAAATGTAACTTATCCCTGTTCCTTAATCTATTCTTGATTATAAGTTACATGATAAAACTACATTTAGTGATAAAGTGCTTAAATTAAATTATTTGTGCCAATGTCATACTTATCATGGATATATTAACTGATCTAAGGCTGACTAGGTATAGGGGATGAGCTAGCCAAACTACTTTAGCCTCCTAATTTGTATTAGGATGATAAAAGACAATTTACAATATAGTTTGAAAGGTTCTAGAGTCTAATAACTTAAGGTAGTACTTATATTTATTTTCCTTTAATGATTAATTTTAATGGTGTACTAATTATTCAATAAAAGAGGTAGATTTCACATTACCAATTATATTAGATCATAGATCTAATGTTTTCTGTTGTTTTCAAAATATTCCTGCAACTTTATGAATACTTAATTCTAAGTATGATTTGCTCAAGATCATTCTCAACTAAATTTTATATGAATCCACTTGACTTATGGGGATTATTTATTAATTTATAATCTCTAAATTTTCATTACTGGAAGTACTTTATTTATTAGTTTGATAGAAGTGATTCCATGTCTACTTATTTATTAGTTTGATAGAAGTGACTCAATGTCTACCTTTAACTTTAGGAATATATAAATATTTCTATATTATCTTAACTTTTAAGCGATTCTTATTATAGCTATCCATGAAAAATTATTTATAGCTTTATGAATTTCCTCAATTATTATACTTGGTGATGCAAACCAACTTAAGAATAAAACCTAGAGAGTCCATAAATAAGATTCAATTATACTAAGAAAGCTAAGTCAGATAGATAAAGTAATGACTCATTGTTTATAATAAATCAAAACCAAGTTCACTACATAATTTGGAATGCTATAAAAAGATAATTCTTGATAAGTTCAAAGTTCAATGAAGAATAACTCTCAACAAACAAATGAGTCAAAAATAAATAAAATCAAATAGAAAAATTCCTTAAATATTTGACAATAATTAAGGTTTCAACAAAGGATATGACCATTCTCTAGGTCATGTTTGTTATAGAAACTTTAGCTTTTATAGATATAATCTAAGATATGCTCTTTTTCGAGGCTACTTCTTCGTAACTTATTTTCTTAAGAATTGCATGAGCTAGTATCTAAGGTCATGTCTGCAAACCTTTTTGTTCTCAAAAGTTACACAAGCTAATATATAATTGCATATTATGCCATATTCTTCGATACTTGATTCTCAAGAGTTACACTAATTTGAAGTGTTGATGTGAAGCTAAAGGTGCTTCCTGATTGGCATGATATTCGAAGTATAGGCCGAAGTGACAGTAATAAGATAAGGAAGATAATATAGTAACTTGCTATGGTGCAAATATTGTTATGACGTAAAAGTAATGTGGTATAGCAAAATATAGGGTTTTATAGCACAATTATTCTATCTTTAAAACTATGAAAAAGAATGTTTAGAGAAGTCTAGGAGCTAAAAGTATTAGATAAAAGTTTAACTGAGATTGTGAACTTGATTTTGGTTTCTAAAAACAAGATGTTTTGGTTTTAACAATCGATATAAACTCCTCCATTACAAACTTTTTAGAGGGAATAATTTAGATCCTTAATATGTTAAGCTATTATTCATCTAGAGAAGAAGGTGAGGAATTACTTAAGAAGCCTTTCTTTTTCCTTTTCTACCTATTTTTCTTCCTAATTAGGGATGTGATATGTCCTGGCAGTGGAAGCAGCAAAATATCCCAACAAAAAACTTACAATATGGAAGCACACTAACACATAATATACATAATATCAAAAGCAACAGTAAAAATAGCAAAAATAAGACACCAAAATTTTTAACATGGAAAACCCTCTCAATGTTAAAGGTAAAAACCACGGTTCATCTCGACCAAGAAAACATCTCTACTATGATCAAATAAGGTACAAGAGTCTTAAACAAGTGCACAAAACGTGTCTACAATCAACCAAATCAACCAAGCATTAAAGCTTACAGATGAGAGCCAAGAAGATGAAAAAATACCCCAAAATTAGAGCTGTTGTGCGTGGACAATTTCTCCACCTTTAGATCTTATCTCAATAATCCAACAGTTCATAATAAAGGACCAGATGCCTTAAACGTGCTGTCCAAATTTCAACTTGATCCAACAGTGAACAAATGAGATAATGCAAATTTTTCTTAGTTGCTCTGTGTATATGAGGGAATGGAAATCATTCTTCTCTTACTCTTTTGGCTACTCTCCTCCTTTTTAATTATACTCACAATTTGGAGTTGCAAATATTACACCCTAATGGGGCTATAGTGGATACCCCAAAATTGGGCTTGGGCCTCACACAAAAGAGAGAACCAGCCCAACAAATCTCCTCCTTCTCGACTAGGTGAAGGCCCTCGCCATCTCGATGGTTGAACAACATGCTTCAAGTTTCTCCCTTGGTAATGCCTTTGTCATCATATCAGCACCATTATCATCAGTACAAATTTTCTCCAATTCCAACAACTTAGAGTCTAACACATCTTGTATCCAATGATACCTAACATCAATATGTTTGGACCTTGCATGAAATGTAACATTCTTGCCAAAATGAATGGCATTTTGGTTGTCACAAAACAACACATAACGATCTTAATGAACACCAATCTCTATGAACAAAATTTTCATCTACAACAACTCTTTACACCGTTCAGTTGCTGCGATAAACTCTGCCTCTGTGGTAGAAAGTGCGACACACTTTTGCAACCTTGACTGCCATGATATAGCTCCCCCTGCAAACTTGACCAAGTAAACTGAGGTAGATTTTCGAGAATCAAGGTAGATTTTTTAGAATCAATATCTCCTGCCATATCTGCATTAGGAAAGCCAACTAGCACAGGCTTCTCATAACCAAAATTGAGACTCAAATTAGTTGTACCTCTCAGCTATCTCATAATTCATTTAACAACATTTCAATGTTCTTTACCAGTATTAGAGAGAAAACGACTCACCGTACCAACCGCATAAGCAATGTCTGGTCTAGTACACACCATGGCATACATCAAACTTCCAACAGCCGAGGCATAAGGAATTCTCTCCATTTCTTGTTTCTTTTTATCAGTTATGGGATATAACTTAGTACTCAACTTGAAATGAGGAGCAAGAGGACCAGTAATAAGTTTAGCCTAATTCAAACCAAACCTTTGAAGTACCTTCTTTATGTACTTCTCTTGTGACAAATAAAGCTTCCTCGAGTCTCTATCTCTGGTAATCATCATGCCTAGAATTTGATTAGCATGGACCAAGTTCTTCATAGCAAAGAATTGGTTCAACTATTTCTTTAACTCATCAATCCTAGAAGCATTCTTGCCCATAATCTAAATATCATCCACATAAAGCAATGGAATGATAAAATCATCACCAGAGAAATTTTGCACAAACAAACAATAATCTACAGCTGTCTTATGGTAGCCCTGCTTCTTTATAACTGATTCAAATTTCTTGTACCATTGCCTTGGAGCCTACTTTAACCCATAGAGACTCTTCTTAAGTTTGAACACATAATTTTCCTTTCCCTTTACTATGAAACCTTCTGGCTGCTCCATGTAGATCTCTTTGTCCAAGTAACCATGAAGAAAGGTTGTTTTTATATCCATCTGCTCAATCTCCAAATCAAGCGAAGCTAATGAACCAAGCACTGCACGAATGGAAGACATCTTCACAATAGGTGAAAAGATCTCCTCAAAATCAACACCCTTTCTTTAGCCAAATCCTTTACAACCAACCTAGCTTTATAATGCTGCTTGGCATTGTGCTCTTCAATTTTTATTCTAAACACCCACTTGTTCTTCAAAGCCCACATGCCCTTGGGCAATTTCACTGACTCATAGGTGTCATTCTCTTGAAAAGAATTCATCTCTTCTCACATAGCTTCAATCTATTAAGCCTTTTGTTCATCCTCTGTTGCCTCTTCATAATATTCTGGTTCTCCCCCATCAGTCAACAAAACAAATTCATATGATGAATACCTTAAAAAAGGCTTCTTGTCTCTTGTAGACCTTCTAAGTGCATTTGTAGGAATTTCCAAAGTTGTTTCTTCATCATGAGCATCATCACTAACTTCATTACGTTGTGGATAAACTGTTCCATCTTCACCTGCACTGATATCCTGCTGGTCATCTTGAGTTTAAGCTCCAACATCTTCAACCATAGGCATAGAGGGAATAATATCTAAGTCAGGGAGATCATCACTAGGCTAAATCACTGGCTTCTTTGCATTGCCAATATTTTTATTGTTTGATCTTCAACAAACACGGCATCTCTACTTCGAATCACTGTCTTGTTAACAAGATCATAAAACTTGTAACCAAATTCATCCATGCCATAGCCAATAAAAATACACTGCCTAATCTTTACATCAAGCTTGGATCTCTCATATTTAGGAATATGAACAAAAGCTTTGCATCAAAAGACTCTTAGATGATCATACAAAATATCTTTACCTGACCATACCTTTTCTGGCACTTCATGCTACAAACGGACACATGGTGATTGACTTAAGACATAAACAACTGTACTCAAAGCTTCACCCCAAAAAGATTTTGTTAATCTAGATTGTGACAGCAAGCACTAAATTCTTTCAACCAAGGTTCTGTTCATTCTTTCAGCCAAGCCATTCAACTGAGGAGTCTTTGGAGGTGTCTTCTGAATACTCACCACTATTGTCTGTACGAATGCATTTCAACTTCTTCCCTGTTTCTCTTTCAATTGAAGCCTGAAATTGATTGAACACACCAAAAACTTGGTCTTTGGTCTTCAAAGTGTAAACCCACACTTTTCTGGAGTGACACAATCTATTATACCATAAGTTACTTCCATCAACAAATTCAGCTACATTAACAACATTTGTAATAACCTTGGCCTGAGTTAAGTGAAGTGTAGAGTGTTTTGTACCTCTTGTAACAACTATGGAACCCTTAGTGAGTTTCCAGCCATCAGGGGAAAATAAGCTATCATAATTTTCATCACACAACTTACCAACAAAAAGTAAATTCAACTGAATGTCTGTAACATGTTTTGCATGCTTCAGAGTTATTCTGTAACCGTTAGAGGTCTCCAAGCATACCTGACCAACACCAGTACACCTTGTTACTCCTTTGTGAGCCATTCTCACATCACCAAAGTCACTAGGAGTGTAGGATGTAAACAAATCCCTCCTGTATGTCACATGAATAGAAGCACCGCTATCAATCACCAAACTATTAGCAGTATCAGCAAGGTTCACATAGTCAAACTCCTCAACTAAAAGAAAAACATTATGAGTTGCATTAATCTTGTCCTCATTGCTGCTATCTTCTTTCTTTTTTACTTTTATCTTTATTAGCTTTGTTCTCTCTTTTCAGCTTCTAGAAAGCTTTCTTCACAAGCCCCTTTTAACCACAATGGTAGCACTCAAAATTTTTATATTTGCCCCTGGATTTGATCCTGCTTGGATCTTTATTAGTAGAACCCCAACTCTTGCTTCTCCCTCTTGACTCAGAAACCAAAACATCTGATTATGTAGATGATGTACCTTATGACTTTCTTCTCATTTATTTATTCGAAACACCACTCTTGACAGAATCCATTGAGATGATGCCATCAGGAGCATAATTGGACAATGAAATTATGAAAATTTCCTATGAATCTGGTAAGGAGATAAAAAGAAATAATCCCTGAATTCCTTCAACAAATTTGATTCCCATAGCAGATAATTGATTCATAATTCCCTAGAAGTTATTTAAGTGATCCTTCATTGACGTTCCATTAGTATACTTCAAAGCTAATAACTGCTTTATCAAAAACATCTTGTTGTTCCCAGTTTTCCGAGCATACAATTGTTCAAGTGTAGACCATAGAGTACGAGCATGTGTCTCCCCAGTAATATGATTCAATACATTATCATCCTAGCAGTGGAAGCAGCAAAATATCCTAACAACAAACTAACAATTTGGAAGCAAACTAGCACAGAATATACACAATATTAGAAGCAATAGCAAAAACAGTAAAAATAAGACACCAAAATTTTTAACATGGAAAA
Source organism: Erythroxylum longipes (assembly GCA_027563885.1). Taxonomy (NCBI): domain Eukaryota; kingdom Viridiplantae; phylum Streptophyta; class Magnoliopsida; order Malpighiales; family Erythroxylaceae; genus Erythroxylum; species Erythroxylum longipes. The sequence continues at coordinate 34,442,131 of JAOQMS010000180.1, forward strand.
CCCTCTCAATGTTAGAGGTCAAAACCACAGGTCATCTTGACCAAGAAAATAGCTCCAATATGATCAAATAAGGTACAAGAGTCTCAAACAAGTACACAAATCATGCCTACAATCAACCAAAACAACCAAGCATCAAAGCTTACAAATGAGAGCCAAGAAGATGAAAAATACCCCAAAATCATAGTTGCTATGCGGGGACAATTTCTCCACCTTCAGACCTTGTCTCAACAATCCAACCGTTTAGAATAAAGGACTAGATGCCTCAAACGTGCTGACCAAATTTCAGCTCGATCCAACGGTGAACAAATGAGATAATACAAAATTTTCATGGCTGCTCTGTGTATGTGTGAGAATGGAAATCACTCTTCTCTTACTCTTTTGGCTACTCTCCTCCTTTTTAATTATACTCACAAATTGGAGCTGCAGATATTACACCCTAATAGGGCTATAGTGGACACCCCAAAATTAGGCTTAGGCCCGGCACAAAGGAGAGAACCAGCCCAATAGGATGAAATATATAAGAATTATATAATATGATTATCTTAGGTTAAGAATTGAAAAGTATAATTGTAACCATTATAATGTAAATCCATATAGGAAAAAAAAACACTCAAAAACTAAGGAAAACACACTACAAGAAAAATATGTTTTAATGATAGAAATTGCTGACAGAAAATCTTTATTTTTCGTCGAAAAATAAATTTAGTGACGAAAATTACCGATGGAAAGAGTCGTCGGAGAAATGGCTGTAGGTAAATTTTAGTGACGGATATTATAATTTCGTCGGTAAATTAGTTACGAAATATTGTAATTCCATTGCTAAATTACCGATGGAAATACAAATTTCCTTCGCTAAAATTTACCGATGGAAGTACGATTTTTCGTCACTAATTTACCGACAGAATATTGTATTTTTGTCAGTAAAGTTATTGATGGCTATACAAAATTCCATAGGTAATTTACTGACAGAATTACAAATATTTGTCCTAAATTTTTACCTACGTATTCCATTGCGAAATTTTTACAGACAGAATATACACATTTTGTTGGTAAATTACCTACAGAATTAAAATATTTTGTCGATAATTTACCGACGACATACTGTAATTCCATCGGGAAATATAACTATGATAAATTTCAACCATCATTTATCACTTCCTACTCGAGTTTTCTGTTGATAATCATTTGATTTATTTGTATATTTAATTTCTCTAAATAATATAACATTGATTGATAATATGAAGTAAAAATTATCCTCATTGTTAATATATTAAAAATTATAATGTACACCAATAAAATTCTTAAAAATACTGTAAATTAAGAATTCATACAAAAACTTAAGAGTGGCAAAACATATAATACATTCAGTTATCCATCTATCTAAGTTATGCAGTTGGTGAAGGCGAATGCTCTGACTGCTGCGATGAGGTCTTGTTCTAACCCTTTAACTCATCCACCTCATTACAGAGTTGGGTTATATACTCCATCAACCTCTCTACTATGTTCTCAAGCTGAACGACTCTCTCATTTAATGCAGACCATCTAATAAATCTAGATGTAGTGGATGTGGATAATTGTGAATAACATGTGTTTGCAAATGAACTTAAGCCAAAAATTCTTCCACAGTGGTCCCTACCACCCACTGCACAAGACATATTTAACTCTCATCAATAGTTTCAGAGTTTTGAGACTGTCGTTCGATGCTTTCTTATATTTGGTCCTATCATTATCATTGTTTATGTTAATAAGTGCTAATTTTTAAGAATAAATATTGAAGTATAGATTTTACATACATGAAGTTGTCTGCATCGGGTGTTGACGAGGTCACACCATCATGCTTTTTAGTATGGGTGTGTAAAATGAGCTGGCATAGTGTAGGCTTACTGCCCATAGATTTTTCCTACAGCAGAATAAATTGTTATAAGTGAACTACAATCGACAAAAATTTCGAAATAATTTCCTCTATTTTTATGATATTTACCCCCTGTTAAACAAAAAAATTTACTCAACACTACCATTAATGACACTAGACATTTATAACATATTATTTTCCATAATACCCATATAAATTCATTCAAAATTTCGTATATGAAATTACATTGAAATCAAATTTCATACATCAAAGTAAAAAAATCAAAATATGTGTAAAGTTTTTATAAATACAAGTTTCTCTACATGCTCTTAATGGGTCATAGATCCTCCATTGTGTATAGGTAAACTCTCTCCCTTTGTTCCTCCACTTCATTTTGCAAAATTGCACTTTGAAACGGAGATTGCCTCGAGTGCCCAATACTGCTGCCAATGAGTCCATATTTCTTAATATATGTAAGGAGGTCGTACACCATTCTTGTGTATCAAACTAAGAAAGCCTCTATAATGTGCACTAGCATACCTCTCTCATACATTATAAATTACAACATCAAAATTTGAATCGCGAAAAAATTATTTCAAAAAAAAAAGAAAAATATACTAAAGTACTTATGAACTACAATATTAATCTAATTAATTTATAAAATTAGATAAAATAAAAAAGATTAAAGAATATATTTTTTGTACCTCAAATTCTTGATAATAAAAATCCTTTATCCCCTGAAAGATATTCTTTCATATTAACCCTCAAGATCTATCATCTCTTTGAACTTTGATGAGATATTTCTAGAGCACGTTCCATACGAAACCAACCTAATATATAAGCATTTTTATATCATTTTCAAAATTAAACATACAACTTAAGTATAAGCTTATGGTGTTATCATGCATGAATTACAAAATTTTTATAACTTCAATCACAAATTGTTAATAATTGTGATGTAAGTTCTTCCATTAACTCCCTTAGCTCTAGGCTGAAGGTCGCCTCTGTCATCCGCAATGTTTACCCCTGATATCTCTGTTGTTGTAGGGGTGGTAGATGGTATAGGGCTGGTGGAAGGTGTAGAAGTAGGTATAATGTGTAGGGACTGTAAATTGGGAAGGTGATGCCTCATCTGGATGTGCAGTAGTTGGACGTATAGCACCTGATTTTGTGGCATCTATAGAATGTGATGCTTCACCTGGAAATCATGGTAACCTGAACCTTGACCGCAACATATCTTGTTTTCTCTTTTGTGTCATATTTTTAACCAGAAATTCACATTTTACTGAATATTCCACTAATCGAACAATATAAATTCAACACAAATAACATTATATTGTTGATGCAATAATAGAATTATTCATATAATATTCTATTACAAACATGGATTAATCACTATCACTTAATTGTAAATCAAAATTATCATCATCTTCTTTTCTTGAAGAATTATAATCAAACTCAAGCTCCTCTTCAGATTTCTCACCCTCCTCATCCTCTCCGAAAGTTCAACATATTCATTATTTAGATCGTTCAAAGGTTCATTCTCGTCAGATGTTACACATTCATTTATTTAATAAACATCTTCCTGAAATGCTTCACTTTCAATTCTCTTATTTTTTTCTCCTTTGCCATGTAATTCAAAAACATATTGAGGTTTTACTTTGCAAATGGATAACTAGGACATAATACACCTGGATCGCTTGCATCTTCAACATGAAAGGTTCAAATTGTCTTAATCTTCTTTGCTGGTTGATTTTAATTAGATTGTATCAACTATGCACTTTTGTTCTAACATTAGGAGTTAGATCAAATCAGTCACACTTAAATATCACACTCCGGTTTATTAGTAATGTAGGGTACTCAATTTAAAGTATTTCAATAATTTTACTATAGTAATCCATCAATTCTTCCTTTATGCAAACCTCAATTTTTATAGTTACCGTGCTATGATCACGATATTCTGTTTGAAATTTGTATCCATTAACAAAATACACTAGATACGATTTAACAGTTCGCACAGGTCCTTTCCTAAGATCACATATAAACCTATTATCTATTGGATTTTCTAAGGCCTACACCAAAAAATTCATATTAAATAGTATAATGTTATTTAAACACTTTGATATGATAATTCAACCATTCCAATTATTGCAAGTGAAAACTTACATATTTCTCAAACCATAGAGAAAATTGTCTTCCAACTTCTTTATTGATATCATCCTATGTTTTTTCAAATATTAGCTCGCATAATCATTCCTCGTATAATCTAAAAGCGTTATTACGTATTTTAGCTGTGAACAAAACTAACTTCAAAAACTCAAATAATCAATTTCAAAATCAACTTAAACTTAGTACATAAAATGTTGAATCTCTTAACTTTCAATAAAATGTAACCATGGGTAGCCTCTATTTCTCCTTAAATATCACACTTCGGTTTATTAGTAATGTAGGGTATTCAATTTAAAGTATTTCAATAATTTTACAATAGTAACCCATCAATTCTTCCTGTATGCAAACCTCAATATTTACTGTTACCGTGCTATGATCATGATATTCTGTATGAAATTTGTATCCATTAACAAAATACACTAGATACGATTTAACAGTTCACACAGGTCCTTTCCTAAGATCACATATAAACATGTTCTCTATTGGATTTTCTAAGGCCTACACTAAAAAATTCATATTAAATAGTATAATGTTATTTAAACACTTTGAT
>JAOQMS010000180.1:34446801-34463603 GCA_027563885.1 Erythroxylum longipes
ATTGTGATTATTATTTATATGTGAAATATCTGAAAATTATTGTTATTTCATATTAATTGTGATTATTATTTATTATTATGATTTTTAGAGACAAAGTTAAAAATATATAGTTCAACTATATAATATAACAATAGACTACTTTGTAATTTTAAAAAAAATCAGAGAGTATTTCATAAATTTACAAAATTACTCAAAACGGTACCCGGTATTGACCGGTACTGGTACAATACAATACTAAATCTCAATCCGATATTAAGTCCAGTACTGTGTTTGCAAGATTGCTTGATACTTTAATTAAGTCTATAAAGGACACGATAACGAGTGCAAAAACTTTACATAATGTGAAAACTTATTTTTTAAAATTATGAAAAGGTAGCTTTAGTGTATGCTTTAAGTCGTGACAAGTCTTTGGCGTAGTTGGACATTACAACCATGGTAGGTATTTATGATTAAATATTTTTAAAGACCAAATCTACTTAGTAAGTTTAGGTTGAAATATAATTTTATATTTTATATTTTAAAGGGAATGATCATATGATTTCTTAATTTTGGTGCATGTATAACATATAAAAGTTAATTTTATTGGAGAAATGATCAACTTTTGAAATCACCTTTTAATTATCTCTTATTGAAAGATTTTTTAGATACACTATTTTACTTCGGAGGAAAATGTTTTGAATCATCCTACTTATGGTTCTTAAAATTATATGAACAATTGCAAGTATCTAAATAAAAAAATGTCCATCTTTGTTTATAAAAATATAAATGAATCGTACGCTAAATATAAAAATTTAAGGGACTCCCTTTTTATTAATCATTTTGTCATCATGAGTCGAATAGAAGAAACTTATGCTGAAGTGTCTTTCTATATTATATTAAATCTTTTTTCTACGGTTTTATTTTTTAAGTAAAAATTTGCAGTTGATGTGAACTTCAAAATATGTGTTACTTGATGCAATTTTTTATAATTGGTGATTCACCAATTTATATAAAAGAAGCTTAGTAAAATTGATCAAGAAATATAAATATAATTTAATCCTTGTGATGTTGAAAATACTTTAATAAATAAGAGATTATGGGTGAGTTAGATGAGTGTGTAATCATATGCTTTATCTACCAACCGATAGTATACAGTTATGACAATTTATTCTTACATAGGAGTATTAATTATTTAGATTTGTATTTTTAAGGGATTAGACATTAAATTGGATATTACAAATTGCCTTCTCATATTTTTAGAAGAATTCTAAGTACTTGTGATATTACGTTACATTTTAGTATTTTTAAAACAGTACTTATAACATCTTAAATTTTAACTTAGTTAAATTTTTGATAATTTTAATATATGAATTATAAATTTGACCTGTGTAATGTCATAATTAGGTAATTTGGACCTAGCAAATACTATGTGATCTTTAAAATAATTTCTTTAAATATTTGTTAAAGGTGTAATTTTCACTTAATAATTTAATAATTTAGTTTTCACCTTATAATTTTACAAAAAGTTTAAATAATTCCTTACTATTATCTCGATTATTACTTTTAGGTAAGATCAAAGATTTCCTTGTTTATAAATCATTCATTCATTTAAAATAAAATAATTAAGAATTTTCTATGATATTGTCATATGAAATGGTTTCAAAATTAGATTAGACATTAAACCCATTAAAAGAAAAGTTTAAATTTTAAAGATTTATTTGGCATTAAACTGTAATAAAACTAGTATATAAAAAATAAAAAATAAAAAATACAAGAATAAGTAAAATGTAAAATTAAATTAGATATTTTATTAAAATAATATAATATACCATTATTTATTAATATTTATTAAAAAGAACTAAAAATATTAAAAATTAATTTAAATAAGAGACAGGAACTAAAATCTTGGAAAAGATTAAATAAATATAGAAAATAACTGAAAATGTTAAATTATGTTTAAAGAAGAACACCAAAAAAAGAAATCCTTAAAAAATCTTTTAAATATCACTCTTAAAAATAAAATTAATATATTTTCACTCACTATTTCGTTACTAGCCAAAAGAACCCTATGATTGGAATTTGTAAAGGCCTAAAAGGTAATTTGATACTTAGCTTTCACCTATTCACACTGTTTGCTCTTATTCCTCTCTCCCTCTCTTTTGTGTTTTTAGGTCTTCTTGTCTACCTTTTCTCTAAATTATTGTATCATTGGCAATATTATATATATCGTATTAGATTTAGTATCTAATTTAACTCTAGTAAGGCAATATTGAGTATATTTTGAATAATATTTAAATTTATAATTTTGACCAATATTTAATTGGTATTTAACCGATATTTTAGTTACTAATCGATACCGGCTAATATCAACCAATACTAAAATAAAGTACGAAATATTCTTATTTGGTACTATTTTTGACTTATAAGATTGGTATCGGCGATATTGGCTAGTAAGAATTGGTATTATAAACAATAATAAGATGTAGGAGAAGAAAGGTGGGTTTTTTTTTTCATTTTTATAAAGTTTATAAAACAGCTATTCGATCAGTTCATATTGAAAAGCTGAAATGGATTTTGTGAAAAAGTTGCATACTATCTTCTTGACTGATTATTCTTGTACCGCTGAGAATTCAACTATTTCACCTGAAAAACCAACATGCTCTTGGGCCTTTTGCTCTTCTTCAGTTCTTCTACATCTCTTCTCCGTTGATTAATTAATTATAGAGTTTAGAGTTACTTTCTTCACCTGTTTCCTTCTCTGATACGCCAAACTTCACTTTACATCTTTACTCTTTGCTAACAGTGTAATTAATTAGTAACTATAGGGCATACTCTTTGATCTTTAAATTTTCTTTAGTTCTTTTACATCTCTTCTCCATTGAGATCGATGAAGAGATATCGAGTATTGTGACATGCTTTCTGCTCTTGTTGTGTCTGATATTACTGTTTCAGAAAAAAAATTGACCACTTTATTACTTAGCCCACCAATTTTTATTCATAACAGTTTTAAATACAAATTGAACTAGAAATTAATTCAGTTTGCTCCGGTCAATCTAGTTCAATTTTAAAATTATTGATTAGATGTGATAGTCAATATTTACTTGAAAAAAAATATGTTAGTAGATATAATTGTTTTAAACAAAATATTTTGATAAAATTATAAGTAGGATATGAATTCTTAATGGATTGAAAACTTCCTCGAGTAAGATGATACTTAGTGGCTTAAAAAGTAAGGAAGAGCAAAAATGTCCAAGGTAAGCGAGAGCTTTAAAATTAACAAATCTCACATAAGAAATAAGAAAAAGAGGAAACAGTTTATATATAAGTCTTATGTCTAACATCATGGGCAAATCAATTTTCTTCAAACCCGAACAATTTCCATTGACGTTTGGTGCCACCGCCACATTGAAATTCTTAGCTTCTGCCTAGCAGATGTCGGAAATGCAGTTCTGGTTCCGGCACCTTGTTACCAAGGCTACTTACTGGTTTTTATCTCTGGAACTTTGGCACCGTTTACATGAGAAAATTTTGGACACTTTATGCTGATTTGACTAGGATGCGAACTGAAGAACAGAAGTGGAGATAATACCTATTCCCTGCTGTAGTGCTGATAATTTCAAGCACGGTCACAGCTGAGCGAGCATTCAACCAGGCTAAAAAGAGCATTTAGTATATGGTCTATCCAAAGATCTTTCGGTTCCAGGTTTTAGGATCGGTGTTAGTCTGCTCCTTCCAACAAGAATGTTCTAACAGCTGCTAAAAGGTTGGCAAGGTTCAACGGAAACCCAGCACCAACCTGTTTCTACGCTTTTTGATGCCAAATTTTGTCGGAAGTTTGTGCATGCCGTGTGAAATATGGCTTGATAAGTTTGCGCACGCCGTCAGAAATATGGCTTGATGTTATAACACAAATTTTCTATAAGTCTATATTAAATTTGGTTTAGAATTTTCTTAATTTGATAGTATATTAAATTTTAATCGTTAATTTAATATTTAATGAACGTACAAGATTTAATATCAATAAAGAAGTGTATATAAACTAGTCCTCTCTTTATTATAATTAAATATATACAAAACATAAATACAGAGAGAATAGGTATTTGTGCATTGAGTTATCCATCAAGCTATCGTACAAAAAGAAAGTTAAAAGATAAAAACTAGTTCGTAATCAATAAATTTTTCTTCTTTATATTATGATGAATTTCGTTGAAAATAAGTAATTTATTTGTTTCATCTATCTGGTTATTATTATATTCAAGATTTAAATGAGCACGAATAATTTCTGTATAATTTATTATTTATATATGATTTATACCATTAATATTTGATTATTAAGAAGAAGAAAAACTTACATGTGGAATAAGAGCCTTGATTTTGAATAAATAATAATCCTTAAATTATTGATTGATTATTCTTTCAATGCTTATAAGATTTAAAAAAATTGTTATTTTAGGATTTTGTATATTGCGATGTCCTTTTTTCGTTGTTAAATTCAAAAGAACTAAAGAGAAAAGAAGTTGTAATAGGATTGGAACAAAACCCGATTATGATGTGACAAAAGGATGTTGGTTTCGACATCTGGTAATACGAAAAAAAAAAAAGGATGACGCCACATCTTCCCAGAGAACGTTTCTCGGAGAGCGTTCATATGCTTCATAACATACTGTTGTTGGTTTAATTTGCAATCAAGAAAAAGAAAAACGTAAGAGGGGCTATTTAGGACAATAATAAAAAGGGGGCCACGTTGCTTTTGTTTTTATTTGTTGTTGCATGAACCAACTGATTGCATTGGATTTAGCATGAGACCGGTAAAGAACCATCTGGCTTTCAAATTATCGTAAATATTGGGGATTTTGTTCATCTGTTAAATGCTTTGTGCGTGTTTCAATGGGCAGCTCTTGTGCCGATATCCATATCGTGAATATTATGTTTTTAGTCCGAAAATTACAGCCTTGGTTTATGTATTTTTGACAATAGAATGAATTGCTTTAAGTTTTGATTTCTTACGCTTTGGTCATATTAATGATATTTTAATCTATAATCAAACTTTTAATTTTAGTTTCGTCTCATGATTATGATTATGATTATGATTATTATTATTATTTTATATATATGACAGTATGATTAAAATTAATTTGCTAGTTATCAAAGTGATCAAATTAGTTTTGAACGTGTGGTCATATAATTTATGTATTTTATGAAATGTTATTATGAAAATTTTATTAGTTGATAAAAATTAAAGACTTTACTCAAAGGTAAATTAATATTCTATAACTAATAAATACAAAGAAGAAAATTGATATAGTCTTATCTTATATGTATAGTTATCCAAAGAAGCTAGATGTATTTGATGAAATTTATTTAATTTTGTCATAAATTTTAAATAACATTTTAATGATGGTGATGATATGTATTGTTGCGTTTACCCAACGAGAACCTGCAATATATTTAATGTATGTGCTTTCTATCTAAATATGTTAATTAGTGAGCGTTTATATGTTTGCAGTTATTAGCCTTTACTCTCAAGCTTCTTCTGTTACTTTGTTCACTACTGTGAATTTCTCTGAATGGAGCGAACAAGTAACTTTCTATTTAGATGCTTTAGATCTTGACTTGGTGCTATTAGAGGATAAGCCTTCTGACCTTAATGATACCAGTATAGAGGCTGAAAAAGCATGCTATAAGGCGTGGACAAGGTCTAAGAGGCTATGTTTGAACTTTATGCGAATGACGATTGCTAACAAGATTAAGTCTACTCTTCTTAGCACTAAAAATCAGAATGCTAAAGATTTTCTTGAGCTTGTGGAAGATAAGTTCCGTTTTGCAAATAAGGCAATTGCAGGGACACTTATGATTGAACTCATGACCATGAACAAAGAGTATGCAGCAACGTGTCCTTAATATGAAAAATATCGCAGCAAGACTTAAGACACTGGGTATGGCTGTGGAAGACTCCTTCTTAGTGCGGTTTATCACGAACTCACTTCCTACTAAATATGGACCATTCCACATCAATTATCACACATTAAATGATAAGTGAAATATTGATAAATTGTCCAATAAGCTTATTCAAGAGGAAGCAAGATTAAAGAAATAAGGAGTTCATTTTATTAACCTAGTGGGTTAAGGAGCTAGAAAGAAACTCAAACCAAATGCCCAGAATTTTAAGAAGAAAGGACTTGCTAAAGTTCCACAGGTTGCCGATGGTGAAAGAAACAAAAGTTAGATAAATGTCACTTCTGTAAGAAAGAAGGACATTATCATAAAGATTGTCTAAAATATATGGCTAGGTTTAAAAAGAAAGGTATACATTACGTTTTTGTATGTTTTGAATCAAACTTATCTGAAGTTCCTTCTAATACTTGGTGGGTTTTGATTCTAGTGCTACTACTCATATTTCCAATATTATGCAAGAATTCCTTACAATCCAAACCATAAGTTCAACTAGCAACTTTCTGTTTATGGAAAATCAAATGAAGACCCCAATTAAAGGTGTAGGAACTTATAGGCTGACATTAGATATTGGGCATCACTTGGATCTAATGAGTACTCTTTATGTACCTTCAATTTCTAAGAATTTAATTTTGTTTCTAGACTTGATGCTAATGGATAAACCTTCAAAGGTGAACATGATAGTTTTAATTTGTATAAGAATAATTCCTTTATTGATTATGAAACGCTTATGGATGGCTTATATAAATTGATACTTGATGATGTTTTTTTTAAATCCCTATTTATTGTCAATCGTAATGTTGGAATAAAACGTAGTTTGGTGAATGAACGTTCTGCTTACTTGTGGCATAAACGTTTGGGTCATATATTCAAAGAAAGGTTAGAAAGATTAGTAAAGAACGAGATTCTACCAAATCTAGATTTTGCTAATTTTGGCTTATGTGTGGAATGTATCAAGAGCAAGCAAACTAAACATAGCAAGAAAGAAGCCACAAGAAGCGGTCAACTTCTTGAAATAATACACACCAACATTTACGGACCTTTTGACATTTCATCCTTTAATGGAGAAAAATATTTCATCAACTTTATAGATGATTTTTCATAGCATGGATATATCTATTTTCTGTATGAAAAATCTCAAGCTATAAATACCCTTGAGGTGTTTGTAAAGGAGGTTGAAAGGCAATTAGACAGAAAAGTGAAAATTATAAGATCTCATAGAAGTGGTGAGTATTATGAAAAGAATGATGAATCTGAACAATGTCTTGGTCTATTTTCTAAGTTCCTCGAAAGTCATGGTATATGTGTATACTACACTATGCCAGGCACACCACAATAAAATGGTGTGGCAGAAAGGCAAAATAGAAAATTAATGGAAATGGTTAGGAGTATGATGAGTAATTTCTCATTACCCAAAAGTGTGTGGATGTATGCACTTAAAACTGCTATGCATCTGCTAAACAGGGTTCTTATTAAGGCAGTTCCTAAAACTCCTTTCGAGTTATGGACTGGAAGGAAACCTAGTTTAAGACACCTATATATTTGGGGTTGTCCAGCAGAAACACGTATCTATAATCCACATGAAAGAAAATTATATTCTCGAACAGTTAATGGTTATTTTATTGGTTACCCAAAAAAACCAAAGGTTACATGATCTACTGTTCGAATAATAGTTCTAGAATTGTTGAAACAGCCAATGCCAAATTTTTAAAGAATGGTGAGGTTAGTGGGAGAAAATCAAGTAGTGGATATTAATGAAATAAGAGTTGATGTTTCATTACCCATAAATGTTCTTAAACTCACAACTACAACAAATATTGTTCCTACTTTGGAGGATCAAAATAATCAAAAACAACATTTAAATAATGAAGAAGCACTCCATGAAGAACCTAACTTACCAACAGCTCATGCAAATGAACCAATTGGTATAGCTTTAAATAAACTGGTAAGGGTTAGAAGGTCAGCTATTTTTGATGATTATGTGGTTTATTTGCAAGAGTCAAATTATGATTGTAGCATTGATAATGATCCTATTTGGTTTTCACAAGTAGTGATAAGTCTGAAAGATGAATTGATGCATGAAAGAAGAGTTGAAATCAATGGCTCAAAACAATGTCTGGGATCTTGTAGACTTGCCAGAAGGTTCTAAACGAGTTGGGATTAAATGGGTCTTTAAGACCAAACGATACTCGAATGGCAATGTTGAAAGATATAAAGCTAGACTTGTTGCCAACGGTTACACTCAAAAAGATGGCATTGATTATAAGAAGACTTTTTCACCTATCTCAAAGAAAGATTCATTGATAATAATTTTAGCATTAGTGGTTCAATTTGATTTAGAGTTACATAAAATGGATGTGAAAACAACCTTTCTAAATGGGAATCTTGAGGAGGAAGTTTACACAGATCAACCTGAATGTTTTTCCATTGAAGGTAAAGAAAATATAGTATGTAAATTGAAGAAGTCAATATATGGACTTAACCAAGCTTCCAGGCAATGGTATATTAAGTACAGTAATACCATTACTTCTTTGGTTTTGAGAAAATCACTGTTGATCGGTGTATTTACTGAAAGATCGATAGGTGTAAGTTTATATTTCTAGTTTTGCATGTTGATGACATTTTGCTTGCTGCTAATGACTTCGGTTTATTGTATACGACTAAAGAATTTCTTTCTAAGAATTTTAAAATGAAAAATGTGGGAGAGGCATCTTATGTGATTGGAATTTCAATATTCCGTAAGAGATCATAAGGTTTATTAGGATTGTCTCTGAAAGCCTATATTGAGAAAATTCCTAAGAAATTTAACATGAGCAAGTGCTCAGCAAGAATAGTCCCTATTCAAAAGGGAGGTAAGTTTAGTCTTATGCAATATCCAAAGAATGATATGGAACATAAGGAAATAGAAACAATTCCATATGCTTCTGTTGTGGGTAGTTTGATGTACCTACAAACCTGTACTATACCCAACATCAGTTTTGCAGTAGGGATGCTGGCCAAATATCAAAGCAATCATGGTATTGATCATTGGAAGGCTGCAAAGAAAGTAATGAGATATCTTCAAGGAACAAAGGATTACAAACTCACTTATAAGAGGTCTAATCATTTAGAAGTGATTGGATATTCAGATTCAGATTTTGCCGGGTGTGTTGATAGTCGAAATTCAACATTTGGTTATTTGTTCCTATTAGTTGAAAGAGCAATCTCATAAAAAAGTGCCAAACAGTCTATCATTGCTTCATCCTATATAGAAGCAGAATTTGTAAGTTATTATGAGGCTACAATTCATGCATTATGGTTGCGAAACTTTATTTTAGGGCTTGGGGTTGTCGATACAGTAAGCAAGCTGTTAAAAATTTATTGTAATAATTCTGCAGCAGTTTTCTTCTCTAAAAACGACAAATACTCTAGAGGCGCAAAACACATAGAATTAAAGTATTTTGCTATTAAAGAAGAGATTTAGAAACAAAGAGTGCATATAGAACATATTAGGACGGATCTCATGGTAGCATATCCTTTAACTAAGGGTTTACAACCAAAGACATTTTGTGCTTAGGATGGGTCTTGGTTGTATTGATGATTGATAATAATGTTTGATGATGATATTTTAGCACTCTTGAGCTCAATAATAATAATAATATGTTTTTGAATTTTATATTTCTTATTCATTATGTTTATGTATACATGATTTTTTTAATAAGAAATTTTTATGTATTTTCATAACAATTATGTGGGTTGTATGTTGTTTATATACAACTTATGAACCTAGATATAATAAATTCTTAATATAGTGGTATATGGAAAGGAATATACGACTATATTGTGTATGATCGCCATAACTCACATTATGTGATTTGTTGTGTTGAGGTGTTTATGATATTAACGGTTTATAAGATTTAATTCTTGCTAGCTTATATTATACTATTAAATGTAATGATGAAACATCCGACCAAGAGGGAGAGTGTAAGAAATATTGTCTGATGTTGTGGCCAAATTTTCTATAAGCCCATATTAAACTTAGCTTAGGGTTTGCTTAGTTTAATAATATATTAAATCTTAACCATTAATTTAGCACTTGATGGACGTACAAAATTTAATGTCAATAAAGAAGTGTATATAAACTAGTTCTCTCTCTAGCCTAATTAAGTACAAACAAAACACAAATACAAAAAAAGTAGGTATTCGTATATTGAGCTATCCATCAAGCTATTGTATAGAAAGAGAGTCAAGAGAGAGAAACTAATTCGTAATCAGTAAAAGTTTTCTTCTCTATAACATGACGAATTCCGCTTAAAGTAAGTGATTTATTTACTTCATCTATGTGGTTATTATTATATTCAATATTTGAATGGGCACGAATAATTTATGTATGATTCCTGATTCATGTATGATTTATGTATTTAATATTTGATTATTACAAACCGAAAAAACTTACACATGCCCACAAGAAGAGGCGTCGAAGAACATATGATGCTTTTGTGGCAGGGTTGAAGCAATTGGGCAACGATTGCATTAAGGGAGTCGGGCCGAAATGAGTGGATTAATCAGCTCATGTAGCGTGAAGGGAGAGTTGGAGCTTTGGGATAAGCTGTTGAACGTGGCTAAGCTTGACCTGACTACTGATGTCTCCTTGTCATTGAATTGAACCAGGATGGTTCCAGTTCTGTTTACCACCTTGACGGAAACAGATGTTCCTGTAGTTATGGACCAAATTCGGAAAGTTGCTGAATTGTGTAGATCTTGCATTCGTTATATTGCACTTACTATACAGCGTAGATCTCACAACAAAACTAATTTAGGATAAATGATTAGTTCTTGCAATACTTGTACAGAAGACAAAGCAACAATGATTGAAATGTCCAATTTATTGTTCACTTCTTCTCTTCCACTGCCCATCTGACCTTTCTTCCATTCCTTTCTCCCACGTTGTTCCCTATTATTATATTTTTCTCATACCGACTGTAATAAATTAAAAATGTGCATATCTTTGTAAAAGGATCTCTATTTCTTATAAGAAGATCTCATTTATTTCTTGTTCTATTGGACTGGGGTGATTAAAGTAATCCAGAGAGAACAGAATTACAAGTTCATAGTTGGAAAGAATGCTGACCAAAGTCCAAGCCGCCAGGTAACTGAACTGATCTTCCTGTTGTTTAGCACCTTCTATCATAAACTTGGAAAACACCTGAAATAACCAACAAACTGGAAACGCAAATTCTCTTCTGGAGGCTTCTATTTTGGGAAAAAAAAAATCTCTAGCTTTCTCTAAAAGAAAGCACGAAGGAGATTAAGGGCAGATTGTTTGTGTCGTAACTGAAAAGTATACATTCAAGAATCCAAAACGACGAACTACATATTCAATATCTGATACCTACCATTGCCTGTCTAAAGCAACTAAGGATATTTTAAATGAGTTGGCCGTATCTTTAACGACTTAACGGCAAGCAAGAATGCTGTTATTGAGCAAGATCGTTCTCATTTTCATTTTACAAGACAGCCTCCACATTTTCATTTATGAGTTCCTATGAGTCCAGCAGCATAGCTACTTCGTACATGATAAAGAAGCAAGAGTATGAGTTCTAACTGCTATTCTTCAGCAGAGATACAATGAAATAATCTTTTTATTAGCAAAATGTTACCAACAATTTAATAGATTCACAATTAAAATAAAAGAATCATTTTCTGTTTTTGCTTTTCCAATATGCAACATTCTATTCTCTGCACAACTAACTAACCCACACCACCCTTCACCCAGTACAGCTTTTCCTTGATCAAAAGTTCGATTAACTAAATCTGAGGTGAACTTTCTTTCCTATGATGATCCTGATCCTGATCTTATGGATTCGAGAACCTGAACAACCTCAGCCATGCTTGGTCTTCTTGAAGGGACATCATTTGTACAAATTAACCCCAATTTCAAAACTTGTATCAATTCATTCTCAGAAAAACTCCGCAAATTTCTGTCAAAGCAATCTAAAGCAGAGCCAGTCTCCAGAAGCCAGCGAACATATTCACACAAAACTACCACCTCATTTGCTGTTGGACTCTCCACTGGTTTTCTCCCAGTAATCAGCTCCAACAGAATCACTCCGAAGCTGTACACATCACATTTCTCACTCAATCTCAGGCTTTGAGCCAACTCTGGTGCAACATACCCTACTGAATTATGGAATTTGGTTAACCCGTAGTTATCCAGAAGAGGAAGCAACTTCCCCAACCCATAGTCCGACAACTTGGCCTCATAATGTTCGTCCAAGAGTATGTTGGTGGATTTGATATTGAGATGGAAAATTGGAGGCCTACAATCATGGTGAAGATAGGAAAGAGCTCTAGCTGTTCCCAAAGCAATATGAAATCTCCTAATCCAATTCAGTTCACTTTTAACAACACCACTACTGGTGCCTGGAAAATTAAGTCTGTGTAGATTGTCATAGAGATTACCATTTGGAATGAACTCGGACAAAATTAGCTTCATTGTTGGAGACCAGTAGTAACCTTGAAATGCAACTAAATTATGATGTTCAAGGCTACCCAAACGTCCAATTTCTTGCTCAAATTCATCTTGACTTCTTATTCTACCCAGTGTTTCAAGCTTCTTCACAGCAATTGAGACCCCACCTTCAAAATTAGTTCTGTACACTGTTCCAATGGATCCACCGCCTATTAAACCTTCCTTATCAAGCAATGCTTTGGTGCCGGAAACCCAATCTTCATATTTTGTGGGCAAACTCCTGCTGAATAGAACTAGCTTCCCAATTATAAAACCTGATTCTGATGAACCCAATGGTGTGCTATCCACAATCATTGTTGCCTCCTCCCTTGTTCTTCTGCGTGCCCTGATGTTCATGATTGATACTAAACAAACACCAGTAAAGATCAGTGCAGCAGCAACAATTGACACAATAACAGAAGTACTAAGCACCTTGTTCTTATTGTAGGCAGTGGTTGTACCATTGCCACTTCCTGAGCAGGAAAATTTCAAAGGAGGGCCACAGAGGGCAGAATTGTTGAGAAATGCGGATGGACCAAAAGCCTGGATTCTTGGTAACAAAGGAATAGGACCCGAAAGATTATTGGAGGAGAGATTCAAATTTGATAAGTTTTTCAAGTTTCCAAGAGAATATGGGATCCCTCCAGAAAGAAAATTTTGTGACAAGTCCAGAATTTGAAGTTTTGGCAAATTGCCTAGAGTCTGTGGGATCCTACCAGTGAGCTGGTTGCTGTGTAGGTCCAGGACTTCCAAGGAAGTCAAATTGTGAAGTGCATCAGGAATTTCACCATCTAAAAAATTCCCAGAAACATCCCTACATCAACATATCAGAATTAAGTGTGGTAACACAAATAAAAATATATTGAAGTCTAAAATAATTAAAGTAGATGCTACACTCACAGTTGGCGAAGAAACATGCAATTGCTTATGTCTTTGGGAATTTCACCCACGAGCTTAAGATTGTGCAAGTCCAAAACTAGAAGTAGCTCAATCCCTCCGAGCTCTGTGGGGATTGCCCCATATATAAAATTATTGCCCAAATTGAGCACCAGAAGCATTTTCAGTTCCCCAATCGCAACTGGTATACTCCCATTTAACCTGTTAAACCCCAAGTTCATGACTATAAGGTTTTTGCAGTTTGTAATGCTTAATGGGATCTCACCATCTAGATCATTACCTGAAGCATCAAAGATTTCCAGTTTCTCACTGCAGGTTCCAATCCCAGAAATCTGCCCCTGAAACCCATTATATGATACGTTGAAATAGCTAATTTTTTGCAAGCCAACGAGTCCAAATGGAGCCAATCCCGTAAATAAATTGCTGCCAAGGTCCAAAAAGCTCAAACTCTGACATTTTGAAAGCTTATCCCGAACAGCCCCAGTCAGCATATTTCTCCTCAATGACATATAATTTAAAACTGGAACATCACAAATTTGGGGAGGCAATTCACCACTGAGATTATTAAAAGAGAAATCAAATCCTTCAAGCCTGGCACAATTCACAATTGAATTAGGAATGGGACCGGAAATAATGTTATGAGAAAGAGACACGAACTTAGTCTTGTAACAAAACTTGAACAATGCTGATGGAATCTCTCCACTATAACCGTTCCTTGACAGATCAAGAAACCTTATATTTGGCAAGTTACCAATAAAATCTGGTATCGAGCCAGATAAGGCATTAGAGCTCAAATTCATCTTCCACAGTGTGCTTAACTCTGCATATTCTTCTGGGATATTACCAGTAAGGCGATTGCCATAAAATGTCAAGATTCTTAAAGACCTCAAACCTGATAATGCCGGAGACAAAACCCCGGATAAACTTTTGTTCCAGAAAACAATTCTCTCTACAAATCCCAGAGAGCTGCAGAACACGCCACGGAACTCACAAGGATTGCTACTTTGGACCCATGTAGCCAAGCTATTGTAGGGATCACTAGTAATGCCTGCTTTGAATTGCAGCAAGATCTCCTGCTCAGTAGCTGGGGAGATTCCGGCAGGGTATCCAAGAAAGCAACAGATTAGGAGCAAAACAGCATGAGAATGACAAAATTGGTAAGATCTTCTCATGCTCTCTGTACACTTGTTGGACAATGAATCCACCCCTCTGACATTATCAATAGTGGATCAAGCGGAGGATCTGGGTCCGTTTTCCACTTCACTTAATAGTGAAAGTTCGGAGTTTTGTGATGAAAAATACAAGAACACAGCCATAATCAAAGCAGCAGCATTTTCAATTATCATGTTAACACTGAAATTAAAGAAGCTCCTAAAACTAGTAACATTAGCACACAAAACAAAGCAAACAGACAACCAAACCTTTTGCTAACGGCACGAGACAAGGTGTCTAGTGCGTCTTGCTATTTTGGGGTCAAGTAAAGAACTGAACTTTAGACGTAGGCAGAGAAGTATCGGATAGTAGATGCTACGGAAGCTGTGAAAATGATAGAGGCAATCGTGACTGGTGAGAAATGGCTTGGCTAGAAAGGAAATAGGTGGCCAATTTAATAAAGTTCCATTCTTTCTCTGTCTACATACGTGCATGTATAGTTGCCATCAGCGAAGCTGAAACCACATGCATTTACATTTTTATCTCTCTCATCACATCTCTATGTTATGCATATGCGATTACATCTAAGAACTGATGCTTCTATAAGTTGAAAAACAGAGCCCCAAACCCCACCAATCTGTCCTCTTCACTAACCCAGCAGGACCTTCTTAGTATCGCATGCACTTATTCTCTCCACTAAACATTGCCCATTTAGTCACCATGTCATTATTATGAGAACAGACTAAGAAAGATCGCAGAAGAATTTGCAAAAGAACACGAAGAACAAGGAGGAAAAGTGAAGCTGTGGATGAAGAGAAAAATATGGTCCATTGATTTGTGGGCAGATTTGTCTGTATCTTGAGTTGTTGACTTTTGTTTTTATTTTTTGGTTTCTGCTTTTGAAGTGCATTGAATTTTCCCTCGACCCGTTTGGATCTTGAGTCTACACATTTGTTCTTTAGTCGTTTAACTTAATCCTAGCGTTATGAGACATCAATTTGTATGCACTTGAGCTAATGAACTTATTTGTTTACTGATAAGTGCTTGATTGTTTGGTCGATAGCAAACAGTCGTATTCTCTCTTGAAAACGAACAATAACTGCATTGTATTTGTTGCTTTAGGTTATGTCAGTCACCAGATCTATATAACATTCAATCTAAATCTTACTTCTGCATGAATTTGGCTGTGGCATTTCAGGTCACAAATTACTTCTTCACTATTATTATGCTGTGATTATACATTCTCCGACAACTTGACGGTTTCTCTTATCGGGTGCTTGTTGACTGGAATCACTATTTTATTCTTGATCTATTTTTAGTAATAGGTAAGTAAATTCATCCTTCCTTATCTTTATCTATTTCAAATAAGGTGAGAATAAAAATAAGGATTTGTCCAACAAAAATATCCTTAATAATTACCTAGCTATAATAATAATAATAATAATAATAATAAGAAGAAGAAGAAGAAGAAGAAGAAGAAGAAAATTACTGTTGGACCAATGGAGGTTGACAAATTAAATCTTTCTAAGTTTTGATAATAATAAAACTTAAGAAAATAGTTAAGAAATAATTTCAGGTTAATTGGATTAAAATGAAGTTGATGAGATGGAACACTAGTCGACTAATGCCGGCACAAGTTGACTATTATGTTGTTGATGAATTACAAGTCAGATGAAAATTAAATAAGTCGATTTATGAAGATCAAGTTTGTAATAATGAATATCAGAATTAAACAATGTGGAATTCATGAGAGAAGATCTTGCATGAAGAATTCAAATATGTATCTCAACAATCAAAGATTGGAGATTTTATGAGATCTGTCAGTTGGAAAACTGGACAAGTCGACTATCATGTTGCAAGTCGACTATCATCAATCAGACCTGTTAGTTAGATAAATAGACTAGTCGACTATTATGCTATTAGTTGATTATTCGAAGAGCGGAGCTGAAAGATTCATGAAAAACATTTGTGCTAGTCGACTAACACTTGGAAGACAAGTTGACTATAATGTACTAGTCAACTATTACATACCGACTAGTCGACTATCAGTTATAGCTGAACAAAATTTGACTTTGTCGATTGATTTCAAATGGGAGAAAATCTTCTACAATGTCTAGGAGAGTTCTACAACGTCTATAAACGTCTTGAAGCCTACAAATAAAGGACTTTACTTCAGAGGATTGATTACACAAGTCCAAAGAGAATCATATATGCTATAGTTCAAAATTATCCTCTTATTGCTCTTAATTTGCTTCTTAGCATATTCTAATTGTATTCAGCTGTACTGAGCTTTATTACTTCATTACTATCATTGTTATTCTTATGAGTTGAG
>JAOQMS010000180.1:34463795-34491395 GCA_027563885.1 Erythroxylum longipes
CATAACAATTAATTCCAAAATTAACCCATCAAAACCTCATAATTCAAGTAAATCATGCTTATTCATCAAGAAAAATTTGGGGGCCAACAATTTAGGTTGCGGTTATTCCTTTCAGTAATACATCATTTTGTTCAAGATTACCCGGTATAGTGAATCAAGTCACTATCCCTGCCGATTCCATATATCTGGCAAACAGATCTTTTCAAGTCCGAAAACACCATATTTACCATGATATTCTCCTCTACAATAAGATCCGACACTCTGAATGGAATTTTCCAATTGGTTCTCAACCTTCAATCTTTAAGCAAGAAACACATAACTACAATGGAAATAATCATTAAAAAATGTCAGATTACATTCTAAATTGCATAATGCAACTGTATAAGGTCTTTTAATATTCGTATGTATCAGACTCAATAAGTCAGAAACACGAGTTGACCCTTATTCCTTATTAGTCAACTTAACCCTACAATAGTCAACACATGTTCCCAGATCATCATAATCTAGAATTGAGAGAGTGCTTTCCTTAATCACCCTAGCTCTGGAAATGTGGCTTAAACTTTTATGTCACACCATGTATGACTTTTCATTCATCAGGGTCCTTCATTTCATGATTTGTTTAGCAAGATACGAAGAAGCATATATCTAATTTGGGGCAAAACACATTATATACAAACCATATGACAAGAAAGTTGTACCATTATGTTTGGCATTAAACACCAAATATACAACATAACCATTAAATACAAAATGTCAACCTTCTTTGTCCATAATTGATCCAAAGATCACATATAAAATGTGTCATGTAAAAACTAAAATGAACCTTGCAGCAAGGTTCAGCTCATACATTCCCCTATAGATATTTCATCCACTTCTTCATTGCTGTGAACCATCAGTTTCTCCTTCCTTTTGTTTAGCTTTATCCTGGATATGAACCCATGCATTGTGGAAGAACCTCTATCAGATACTCAACTATATAGGCACCAAGTACTTAATGGGACTATTGCAAATCAGATTCATAAATTGATAAGCTAAGGAGTTATCTGATGGTCACACTATGTCTTTTTAGACCTCATACTGCTAGCTTATTTATGTCATGCGAACATTTACTAGCACTGGATTGATCAACATCAGTATGTGGAGAAGATTTAGTCTTTCTACCTTTGATCTTAGTGGGTTTCATCTTTACCTTCTCTTTAGTTGCTTTGAGTGCTGTAGGAGTAGCAAGCTTTAGTTTCTCCTCCTTAGCAATGCAATGGGCAATCAACGATTTGAAGCCTTATTCCTCATCCAGTGAATAATATGTCTTCACCAGATTACCAAACTCTGGAGGGAGTGTATTAAGAGTCTGGTAAACTATGAAGACATCAGGAAGAGGAATGTCTAACATCTTCAGTCTACTGTGAAGATGGATCATTCTTGATATGTACTCCTTTACTCCCCCTTCTCCTATATACATCATGGAGAATAATTCTTTCATCAATGCACTTGTCTCAACATTAGGTGAGATTGTGTACCTCTGGGAGACATTACCAAGAAATTACTTCGCTATGTCTGTATCCGAAAGTCCAGTTGATGGTCAGGTATAGATTTCTTAATGTTCATAAGACATAATCTATTAGACCAATCCCAGACTTCATAGGCTACTTTATGAGCTCTCTAGCTCATAGATGTAGGTAGAGATGACCTATCATTCCATATGGCCATATCAACCGTAACTATCTCCATAACATTTAATACATCCTCTGTCTATTTCTTTGTATTGATAACGTTCAGGGTTTCAATGGTGACACTGATATTGTTGACCGAAAAGTTGACTTCAAAATAATAATTTTTAATTAGCACAAATGTAGGACAACAATGATACTCAAATCCATTAAAACAGTATCTTTACTAAAAATCCGGTCACACATATTAAGAAACACCTGTAGGCTAAATACATAATATATGCAACTAGACCTCCACACAAAAGAGATCAGAGTACAAACCATCAACTCTCATGACACTACCACCTATGGGTGAATAGATCATTCAAGCAACAACTTTCCTCTATCCAATGCCTTTATGCACATCTTAAAGTCTCATGTAAGGACAACACCTGTGGGCAAAATAACCAAACATGATACCAAAGACATCCCCTAAAGTGTAAGTAGAACAATTCAAAATACTAACTCAAAAGGCCACTATGGTGACTACATCCTCATCAGCACTCAAAAAGTCCACAAATACCAGGGATACAACTTTTTGTTATCCTCACATTCTTTATGGGCATATGGTATGTGACAATATAACATCAATAAATGAAAAAAAAACCAAATGTATAGTCTTATTGTCACACACTCGTGCTGAAGACATTCTTTGGAAACTTTATTTGAGACTCTCGTAAAGGAAAAATATTATTAGAGCGATTATCATACATCACTGGACACTGAACCGACCACACGAACAGTAGAACCACATGTATCTCCCTTATGGCAAGTTCATTGCACAAAAATTCACTTAAAAATGGCTTCAAAATGTCTTAAAAACCTTTTCCGAGTGATTATCATGTGATCCCGAGCACTGAACATGAAACACGAAACACGAAAAACTTGAAGTATCTCCCTCATGTGATGTCTAAATTATGAAAATTCACTCGTAATCAGATTTAGAACGCTTTAATTTCTTTTCTGGAGTTAAACTTTAATTTATTACTAATGTAAATGGAAAATTTTACTTTATAAATTTCTCGGACCCAGAAACTAACCCAAAACATCCCGGGGAACCCTTACAAGAAATTTGAAATCTTGTGTTTTTTTATAAACACTGTAGCACGCTGACGTTAGTAGACGTCAGCACAACATCAATGTACTATAGTGTTGACAACATCCGCTAACTTCTGCATTGACGTCAGCTGCATATGGGAAAGACAGCGCGTTTGCCACACGGGCCGCAAAGTGACACATCTTCAACTTGCATGGCGCGTGCGTGACACACACTACATGTGCACCCACAAGCGCTTATCAACAGGCATATACGTCGCACTTGCTAACACGTGTCTCGTTCCTATCCACCCATGTTTCATCTGCATGTCTGGCGCGTGCAACGATACCGTTCACCCATCGGACACATGTCCTGCTGTAAAATGAAAATTGTATACTACTTTCACGACAATTCTCAAGGCTAAACATATGTATACTACTTTCATGCAATAAAAAGTAAGAAAAAAATCGAGAAATAGAAGTTAACTCTCTGAAAACTTTATGGAGAAAAAATCGAAAATCTTCATTTTAACCACCTGATCATGTTACTGCTCTAATACCACATGTAACACGTAATGATACCTTTATTACATATCCTGGATCGAACGTGAAAGGGAAATAAACAAAGAAATGCAGGAAATATCTAATTTCAGTTCCATAACTTCAAACGCGCTTTTCGAAGCCAAAACGAGCGCTAATTTATAGCCGTCTTCACAGGAATTATTCACTAGAACGCAGTCAACATTTTTCTATAGTTTTCTTAAAATGTATGCTCTCTTAGCGGGTTAGAGAATCCCTATACTTACAAATGATATGAACAACTGCTGGAGACCTTAACCTTTATATATAGCTTCCATATTGAGCTTCCCCATCACAGGCCTTATATGGATCTGGTCCACACTGATCGAGATCCATTTTTCACCCAGACTTTGACCCATTGATTTAGATCATTTATTGTGACACTTTATTATCTTTAACCAGATCAAATTATGTAACTTAACCGATAAGTTATTTGAAAAAACAAAAAATGCAATTAAATATTGTCCAACTTTATGGGAAAAGTAAAAAATGTCCAACAAAATAACGATGAGGATATGTCTGTTAAAGAGAGTGGCTTCGATAATTCAGAATCCAATTCTAATTTTGGTTTGAGGTCGAGTGCTGGTTCAAGTTCAGTACTGAAATTATCCTAATCTAGTTTATCATTTAAAGAACCAAATCATATCGTTGCTTTTAAGATGCATACTACTCTAGGAAAGAGAAGAAGAATACCAAATGACTCATTTGATGGATCAGAAGGGTCTTTGGGGAATAAAATGAATAGAACAAATAGCAGCACTTACGAAATTTTTTTAGACGATGTTGTCTAAGAGGAGGTAAGAGGAGCTTTGTTTATGGACTCCTTTTGTTAGTCGAAATGCATAATTAATAAAGGGGTCCATAAATATAATATTAAACAATTACAATAAAATTATTTAATAGAAAGTTAATGAATTTTATGTTAGGGTCTAAATTTAATATTTTTAAAATATTAAGATTAATTTTGAATGTTTCAAAAAGTTAAATTTAAATTGAATTTTGCTTAAAACGGGTTTAAATTAATCCTTTTTTCAAAAGAATTTTAACTTGTTAGAAAAAAAGAATAGTAATCTTAATTTCACTTATTATACAATCATATTTATGATCTTAATCCTACATATTGAAGATTATTTTCTGACATACCTTTTCTAACATACCTATGTAACTAAGTTGACTTTTGTACATAAGACCACTTTGTGGAATTGTCTTTTATATATTAGTAAACAAAAGTATTAAATGCGCTTCAAGTCCAATGATGTTTCAATGCATTTTAGTATGACTCTGAAGACAAAAACCAAGGAATGGTCCTAATGCCCGTGTGCATCACTCATGGAAACTAAAAGTGCTTGTAGACCACAGGCAATTTTGGTTTTTAATTATGTTTAACCTTTTATAACTGACTTGCGCTTTGTATATAATAGTCTGAAAAATTATGAAAGTGAAAATATCAAGGCGCATCAGACTTTTTTCTTATGGTTTTTCTCATTTAAAATGATAAATGTTTTGGTTAGCTTTTTGGAAAATAATTCAAAATTCAAATATAGGCAAAAGGGTGATTTTTAACTTCAAGGTTTATATCATCCGATAAATTTAACTTTAACGTTTCAGAAAATATAAATTAAATCCTATTGTTTGACAAATGTCTAAACTAACTAAAAAATTAATAGTAATCTTACACACTCAATTGCTTACCTAATGTATATTTATAATATTTTATTATGTGGTAGTGTGGGATTTTCTTTCTTAAATTAAAATTAAAACTTTTATTAAACAAACAAATTAATTTAACTGCCCTTTTCACTTTTAAAGATCGCCATCTTGCTTTTATAAAAAAAAAGATGGCGATCTTGTTGTCCTCTGTCACCTCCGTCTTCTTCGCTTATCAATGCCCAACTATGGACCCACCGCCGTTCCATACCCACTAAGTACCGGACTAAACTGCGACGACTAGTCTTATAAGATACGAGGCAATGGAGATTCATTTATCCAACTCCTACCCTATAATATCTATTAACCCCATAAACTAATGGCTAGTGATCCAACCCTTATGGCCTATTTGATTGAGTGGAATATGTATTCTATTACCAATGTATTCTTGATAATTAGTTATTCTTTGTTTGGTTAGAAAAAAACTCACATAATACAAAATCCCAGGTTTAATTATTCATACACTTTAGGGAATAGCTAAAGATGCCACCCCATGTCTTTATCTATTTCGGGCATGTCCAAAATAGGTAGACATAACCTTTGACAAGTTTTATCCCTCTCTTTTTTCCCAAAAAACTTTCTCACTCACGCAGCAACACACCTCTCTCGTGTCTGGTCTCACTCACGCTTTTTTTCTCTGGCTCAGTGGCTCTCTCTCACTCTTCACGATCTCGTCTCTTTTTGAAAGATAAATGAAGAAGAGAATTGCCTTTTTGTGTGTTTTATAAGAGATTTGTACAACTATTTATAAAAGTGATGAAAGTATAAACATGGAAATATAATTACACAGTAGAAGATTTCAAGGCTAAAAATATGTTGCTGAAATCATGGAATTGACTGTGGTAGCTGAATCAAAGGCATGCATTATCATCCCCCCTCAAGCTCAAGGTGAAAGCAACAGTGAGCTTGTCTCGCAGCTAGCGAAAAGCTGTGGTAGGTAAGGGTTTGGTCATGACATCTCAATTTGTTCCTTGGATGAAATGTGCTGGACGAAGAGAGATTTTTTAGCGACTAGATCACAAACAAAATGAATATCTATTTCAATGTGTTTGGTGCGAGCATGAGCAATAGGATCAGTAGTGAGGGACGTGGCACCAAGATTGTCACACCATAGTGTTGCTGGTGGGGTGGAAAGACCAATTTCATGAAGAAGTGATGTAATTCAACATACTTCAGCTGAAGCAAGTGCAATACTCCAATATTCAGCTTAAGTACTGGAGCAAGCAACTGTAGGTTGTTTCTTAGCACTCCAAGAAATAAGATTAGGGCCCAAGTAAACACAATATCCAGAAGTGGAGCGATGATCATCGGGACATCCTGCCCAGTCAGCATCAAAATAGGCCGTGAGGGTAAGTGTTGTTGATTTTGTGAAGTGTAAACCATAAGATATGGTGGAACGTAGATACCGGAGGATTCGCTTGACGGCTGTCCAGTGAACATTAGTAGGACAATGTAGGAATTGGGAGACTTTGTTGACTGCAAATTGAATATCAAGAAGGGTGAGACAAATATATTGGAGAGAACCAACAGTGCTTCTGTATTTAGTTGGGTCAAAAAGTGGGATTCCATGGTTTTTGGAGAGGGGTAAGGTAGGAGTCATCAGAGTTGGAGTGGGTTTAGATTGATCAAGATTTGTACGAGAAAGGAGGTCTTTGGTATATTTTGTTTGGGTAAGGAGAAGGCCATTTAGTGTGGTAATGGTTTCAATTCCAAGAAAGTAGTGAAGAGGACCCAGATCTTTGATAGAGAAGGTGTTATGTAGATTGTCTATGAGAGTGGTAATGAAGGATTGGGAGGAGCCAGTAACCAATATATCATCCACATAAACCAAAATAAAGGTGGTGTTAGTGGAAGTGGTGTGAATGAAGAGAGAGGTGTCAGATTTAGATTGAGTGAACTGGAGGTCTAAAAGTTTTTGGCTTAGACATTGAAACCAGGCACAGGGAGCCTGCTTTAAACCATAAAGAGCTTTATGAAGGTGACAGACATAATGAGCATATTGAGGATCTATAAATCCTAGAGGTTGAAGCATGTAAACTGGATCATGAAGATTTCCATGAAGGAAGGCATTGTTGACGTCCAATTGACGGATGGGCCAAGAATTGGAGAGAGCAATGGTGAGAATTATGCGAATGGTTGTTAGCTTGATGACGGGACTAAAAGTGTCAGTGTAGTCAATGCCAGGTGATTGGTGATAACCTTTGGCTACTAGGCAGGCTTTGTAACGATCGATTGTCCCATCAGGTTTTCTTTTAGTTCAGAAGAGCCATTTGTAACCTACAATATTGGCATTAGGTGGTGGTGGGACAATAGTCTAGGTTTTATGTCGATGGAGAGCTTGAAGTTCTTTTGACATAGCTTGACACCAATGGGGGAATTTTTTGGCTTGTGTATAACAGGTCGGGTCAGGAGGATTAGGTGAGGAATTGGTAGTATGAAAGGTAACATAACCTGGAAAATTTCTTAGTTTTCTAGTATTTGTGTGAGTGCAGGTTGTCATGGGATGATGGGTTTGTTGAGATGATTGGTTGGGTAAGGGTTCGTATGGTGATGAATTATGATGAGTAGATGAGGTTGGTGTTTGTAGTGGTAATGGTAAGGTTATTGTAGGAGGTGGGTGTAATTAAGGTGGTGGAGTGGTGAGGTCATTGTATGGAAATTAGGTTTCGATGAAATGAACATGTCTAAAGAGATGGATTTTATTTGTGGTAGGATCAAGACACCGATAACCTTTATGTTGAGAAGAATACCTAGGAAAGATGCATGGTTTGGACTTAGGAGTGATACAACGACAGCCTTGGCTCATGAAGGAGAAGCTTAGCTCAAAGCTCGGTGAAGGAAGGTTGGACCATGCGATTCTTTATGGTGGTGACAAAGGCTTCATAGTCGGCTGGTAAACCATTGAGGGCGAGGACGACCAGATCTTCATCCAGGACTGAGGCTCCTATTGCTGCAAGATCCTGCGTTATTGAGGACAGAATGGTGAGATATTCAAAGATGGAGGCGTTACCTTTCTTGGTGGTGTGCAATCGGCGACGAAGAAGAGATCGTTGGGTTGTTGTCTGCTGTAAGAAGTAAGTCTCTAGTCAGGTCCACAGCTGGTGGGCAGTAGTATACCCAAGGGCCAGAGAGGACATCGCTGGAGACAGAGTAGCGGTTAGCGCACAATAAACTAAACCATCGTGTTTGTCCCAGTCAAGAGATGTAGTGTTTGTTAACAATGTAGTGGTTGATGGTGGTGGTGGAGCAAGTGTGCCGTCAATATGTCCTAGTAGGTTGCAAGTACGTAATATTGTCCTGACTTGATTGCTCCAGATAAGATAATTGGAGTTGTCTAATGTTGTAGTTATGAAGTTTGTAATGTTCTGAAGAGGGAAGGTTGGTAGTGTTTGTTCTGTTTGTTGTGTGGCCATTAACGTATGTTGAGATTCTTTTGTGTGGTAACTGTGTTGGAGATTTGTGAAGTGAAGCTATAGAAGGTATGTGTTAATGGATTTGTTGTGTGTGCTAGAGTCTAATAGGTTTAGCGATGCCTAAAAAAAATTTGTGTGTAGTTTGAAATTGTGAAGAGATGAGCTATGTAATTGTCGGAAGTGTTTAGGAAGGTTGGGTAGAAGAAGGCTAGATTGTGGTCTCTGATACCATGAAAGATAGATGAAGAAGAGAATTGCCTTTTTGTGTGTTTTATAAGAGATTTGTACAACTATTTATACAAGTGATGAAAGTATAAACATGGAAATATAATTACACAGTAGAAGACTTCAAGGCTAAAAATATGTTGCTGAAATCATGGAATTGACTGTTGTAGCTGAATCAAAGGCATGCGTTATCACTTTTCTGCACTCTTTGATCTGGTCTCACTCACGCTCTTCGTCTTTGGCTTAGTGGGTTTGTCTCACTCTTCATGCTCTCGTCTCTTTTCTCCAACATTTCTCTGGTAGTTGCATTAATTAGGTAAAGACAACTTTTTCCCCAAAATTTGTCACTGCAAATTGATTTTTTCAATGTTTCTTGAAAACCCATCTTGACCAAGTTTTTCTTTTAGAATTTATCTGCTTCTAAAGAGTATTTTCCCTGTATCTCTACGGGGCTTAAGTAACCCAAGACTATTCTTCGCTTGCTTTGTTGTTTACTAGGATTTGCCTCATTATATGTTTCTGAGTTAAGATGGTGTTTTCCTTTTCCAACTTGATCGATTTCTAGTAACTGTGTACTTACCACCAAGTTGATATATCATATAGGTTTTCTTTACAGAATCAGAAGTGATTTTTAGATAGTTTTGCTTCTCTGTTATAAATAATGGGTTATTTCCTGATTTCTAGATGTTGTAAGCTATATCTGCTTTGCGATTTATCTCTCCTTTATTATCTCATGTAGAAAAGAAAGGGAAGAGCTTTAGACTCATTTTGGATTGTTACTTGGAATAGATGTGGAGTTATCCCTATTGTAACATATGTTAATGAATGGCCGAAAGTTTTAAATAGTTACTTTTAGAAAAGGAAAGAAGCATTTTCAGGTCTCTTTTGTGCATTTGTTTATGAAGGAAACAGGAAAAGCTAGAATTGGTTTGTGTGACATACAGCCTTAAAGTAGAGAACTTAATCATATGCAAAATGTAAAGTTAAGTATCTGTAACTTTATCAAAGTTCTGTTCTGTTATTGGAGACTTTAGGACAACTTTAACTTGTAATGCCAATTTATTTTCATTAATGTGATGGAAGTAGCATGTGTACTGCCTTAAGGCCACAACGATGGTGTATGTTTAAAAATTGTGGCCTTAATGATCATAGTAATAGGATCCATCGCATTTTCATGTCCTAAAAAGTCATAATTGATTAGATGTATGCTTTTTCTCTTTCAATGTCTATACTTTGAGATGTGTTTTGGATGATGGAGATGGTTGTAGCATTATAGGTAGTTTAATTTCATGACTTGTAGCGTTTTCTACATTTTTTCTTTTTGCACAATATGGGATAGAGATCACCTTAGTTACTGTGAAGAAATATTATTCTTTTTCTATTTTAAAACTGTTAGCCTATATTAACTGCACTTTTAACTATGTTAGGCTACTACATTAGTGGTTCACCTTTGAGGGATGGATTGTAATATCAATTTCTTGCAATAATTTGTTCTCTGTGTTTGTTATTGCAAAAATGCAGTTTGGAATAAAATATAAGGGTGGAATAATCTTATGGCCTATTAATAATTAGCTAAGGTAGCACAACTTTTTCATGTGCTTGTGAAAAGTGGACTTGTGTTTTCTAGCTCCAGCTATTGTTGTTTGTGATCTATGCTCTTAACTTCCCTTTTTTGTATTGAGTTGTATCTAACTGGGTAAACATAATGAAATATTAAACTAAATAATTGATAGAAATAACTTGCAATAGTTTGAACAAAGAACTTGAGGTAGTTGTACATTTACAAATTCAAATCTTTTCTTTCCCATTAAAGATTAGGGATTTTGATTTATTTTAACTTCCATCATCTTTTGGGGTATCTATCTTGTCCTTGGTTTAGATATTGTCCTACTAATGATACCGTATGCTCCAAATATGGCAAAACCAAGGTCATATTTAGGCCTAGAAAAATGTACTTCCTTATCCTTAGCCACTAGGGTTATTATGCTTATTATGCTTTTGCCTTTCTTTCTATCGTGTGATTTTTTTCCTTAAGTTAGTGTTGGGTTATTTAAGTTAGGGTTTCATTTAAACTGTTTGTTTGAGTTTTGGTTATACTGTTTGTTTGAGTTTTGGTTTTTATGTTCTATAATTCTCTCTTTTATGTAAATACATTAGAAAATTTATTTCTTGTAGTCATGGCTCACTTGAGTTTACATAGAAATGTCCAAAGAATAAAAAGGATTGTGGTTGTCTTGATTGTATGGTTACAGATGTTTAATGTTGTTAGTTGGCTATTAAGTTTGATGGCATCAAAGGCTTCTTTATATAGTTATAGGCTAAAGTTTAGAAGTTATTTTCTAAATTTTTATGCAAATCGAGATTAAGTGAGGCGAATTGTGCATGACAATGATTAGTCATGTATTTCAATGATTAGGATGAATAGGCAAGCATTTTTTAAACTATTTGAAATGCTAGAAAGTACGGGAGGATTAAAGTCAACAAAAAACATGCATTTTTTAAACTATTTGAAATGCTAGAAAGTATGGGAGGATTAAAGTCAACAAAAAACATGCTTAGTGATGAACAAGTAGCAATTTTCTTTTCTATTATTATTCATCATGTTAAAAATCGAGTTATTAGGAGAAAAAAAATTAGAAGGTCAGGTAAGACAATTAGTCATTGTTTTCATAATGTTTTAAATGCAGTGATTCATTTGCAAGATCTTTTGTTTAGAAAACCTGATCCTATACCAACAAACTCTTTGGACCATCGATGGATATGATTTAAGGTAGATAATTATCCTATTACTTTTATAAGAAAATATAGTGCATTTGAATAAGGTTCCTCATTATTGTTTATTTCATTTGAATTGTAGCATTGCTTACATGCTCTATATGGGACATATATCAGAGTTAATATGCCAATTAAAGATAAGCTTAGATTTCGAACTCGTCAGGGTGACATTGTAACAAATATGTTAGGAGTGTGCACACCTAACAAGTAATTTGTTTATGTTCTTCCTGGTTGGGAAGGGTTAGTAGCTAATGGTCGAGTTCTTCATGATGCAATTACTAGGAGGCATTGACTAAAAGTGCCTCACGATAAGCATTCCTATATGATGTAGTAAGGTTGTTTGAAATTTTGTACATGAGATAATGTAATTTAAATAACTTATGTAGTGTTTTTTTATATAGGTTGATATTACTTAGTTGACGCAGGTTATACAAATTGTAAGGACTTCCTTGCACCTTTTAGGGGTTAAATGTGCCATTTGAATGAATGGAATCAAGGTTACCAGCCAAGAACTCCATATGAATTTTTTAATATGAAACATACGACTGCATGCAATGTAATTGAGAGGTATTTTGAGTTACTAAAAATTAGGTAGGCTATTCTTAAAAGTCCACAATTTTATCGAATAAAGACACACAATCGAATTATTATAACTTATTGTTTACTTCGTAATTTTATTAGGAAGGAGATGAATTTTGATCCCTTGGAGAGTGATTTAGGGGATTATTTTAACATAAATCCACTTATTGAGGAGGATTCTATAAATACTATTGACCCAACTAATGCTTGGAAAAATTGGAGAATTAAATTGGCACACGAAATGTTCAATGAATGGCGAACATCTAGGCAAAATGAAAATTGACATTTTTTAGGTGTTCTATTATGTTTGAGTGTTATGGGGCTTTATATTATTGTTTCTATAAGTAGTTGTACTCTTTGTTGTTTGTCTTGTATGATGTTATTGTAGACTATGTTATTCTCATAAGTTGTTAAAGCTTAATGTTAATAAAATGAAAAATTTTATAATTTTTTTATTTTCCCTTTATTATGATGATTATTTTTTCATTTTTCAATACTGGTTTAATTTGCTAGATAAGTATGCCAAGGAATCCGTATCAACTACTGCTTTTCAAAGTAGGAACAAAAAAGAAAGTAGAACTATGAAGAGTATGTTGCGCTAGTTTCTTGCATGTTGATTTGCATAATATGGGAACATATAATGCTGATTCTGAATTTAAAGTTGGCTATTTGAATGAATTAGAAATATTGGTAGCAACAAAACTCCCTAATTTAAATATTGTATATGATATGATAAGGAAAGATACTAGTGAATTTGGATGGGATAGCAAAAGGAAGATCGTCACTACTGAAGATTGTGTATGGGAGTCTTACTTAACTGTAAGTATTGAACTTTTAACTTGCTTTAATTATTTTATTTAACAACTTTCTTATCATTTATATAAATTATTAATGTTTTTTTTTCATCTTGTTAGAGCCATAAAGATGCTGCTCAATTTTGAAGGAAGAGTTTTCGTTTCTATAATGAATTGACTGGGATCTATGGACAAGATCGTGCAACTGAAAATGACAAATTCTTGAAGAAATGGAAAGGCAAGAAGGTTTAGGTCAGATAAATGAAGGTGGTGAAGATGAATATGAAGTTAAGCATGGGTTATATGACATGGATGAATCCTTTATCCAACCTCAAACATCAACTATTAAAAGACAAGCTGAAAATATTTTACCAAGGAGGAGAAAAAAAGAATAATGATATGGGAGAACCAAGTCATGTGATTCAATTATTGTTGCTGCCAGGTTGTTGGGTGATAACATGAAAGAGATGGGAAAATAATTGTGTAAGAGGATCAAGACCGAAATGATTATTCAACAAAGAGTTGAGGAGTTAGATCGTGTATTGGGTGAGATAGAGAGGCTGACAGATGATGAAAGGGATACTGCTTTAAGCAAAATTCCTGATCATCTTGCACAAATGCTTGTATTTTTCAATCTTGTGCCTTCTCGAAAACTTGGGTAGGTGAAAAGGTTTCTTGCCACATATTGAAAATTATGATGAAGTTTAAATATTTTTTATAGTTATTTAAAATAGGGCTGAAATTTATTTTTTGCTCAATTAAATAAGTTTTTTAGTCATTTAAAGCCCTAGGTTAAGTTTATTTTCAATATCATTCCAATGTTATTTTATACTAAAATTGAGACTATATAATAAATGCTCACATGAGTCGGACCAAATTCACAAAGTACATGAATGAAAAATTAACTATTGTAAAATGTTGGAAATCCTTTTGAAAATTTTCTAGAAATAGTTGCATTAAATAGAAAAGAATAAACCACTCTCAAAGATTGAAGAATGCAACACGCAAGGTGTCCACCAAAAATTAAAAAAAGAAAACAATAACAATAACAATAACAACAACATCAATAATAATAATAATAATAACAATAGTAGTAGTAGTAGTAGTAGGAATGTAGTTAGTAGAAACTATAATCGATATTTTGATATTTTTGTTAGTTATTCATTTGTCATTTTAAATTAATGTTTTTAAATTAACTTAAAAATAAAACAACTAAGTAATACTCATTCTATTTTATTTCTCATCTATTTTAATTTGGAATGTTTTTAAACCAACTTAAAAATTAACTACACTAAATAATACTCATTTTATTATATTCCTTATCTATTCTATTATTAAGAATAATCATTTTATTTCTTAGCTATTCTACCGGATGAACCAAACATCTGACAAGTCTCTCCTCCGACACATGCATAACAGAAGACTACATCCAACAGGGATTACAGTTAAACCAAAGCCTTCCTTTTAACATAACAGGATCGAACACCGTCATGCTTCTGAACTGTTCAGAGAGATGGTGCTCTTATCACCGTTAAAATGCAAGTCGAACAGCTTGTGCCACGCACACGTCGAAGCAAGGCTATCACCACCGTGCCGTGAGGCATCCATTTGTTGCACTTTCAAGGCTGGTAGCTCACCACGGATTATCCGGTAAACCCTAGGCTTATTAGAAGATATCTTCCAGATTCTAATCGTCCCATCTTGATGCCGGTGAAAATCTTGTTACCATGTATAACAATGGCTTTAACTAACCTACTGTTAGACTTAAACCTCATGAGCTCTTTCAAATTCTTCCTTACACGTATATGTTCTTGTTGTTTGAGCTAGTGTAGAATAGATCGCCAGACTCAGTCAAAGATTAAACGTGACCTTCTTCACGAACAATGGATCCAATAAGACTATAGTTGGTGAACTTCCCGTTCAAAAGTGAAGGTATTATCCACAGATATTGTGCATAAGTTGAAGGTTGGTTCGAAGGGAACAAGAAGATAGGTGATAACTCACCAGGGGTTGGTGTTGTGCTGTGATTATTACAATAAAATCTGTGATTCATGGGGATATTCTGTTTAAATTACATATATAACAATTAGATGCTAAAACTACTTTTTTTTATAGAGATCTTGAAGAAGATATTTATATGCTTCAACCAAAAGGTTGTGAAGAAAAAGTAAACAAGAATTTAATTTGTAAGTTGAACATAATTTTGTATGATCTTAAATAAGTGTTGAGATATTAGTATCAGATATTTGATTCCTTCACTGTAAGTTTTGGATACGATAAACTTTATGAAAAAATTTATATATTTTTTGAAAGATTTAGTGATAAGGATTTCATTATCTTTATTGCTATATGTAAATAACAAGCCAGTTGCAAGCACCAATAAAGATCGTATTAAAAATTGAGTGCACAATTAGCTAGAGAATTTGAAATGAAGGACTACCAAAAAATAAGATTCTTTGAATGAAAATTCATCAAGATGAAAATAACATTAATATTTGGCTTTCTAAAACAGCTACATAAACAAGGTTTTGTGAGATTTTAGTACACAAAATTGTAAGTCAATATCTACTTAACTTCTTATTAATTTCAAGTTACTTTCCAGTATGAGTTTTAACAATCAAAATAAGAGGATGGATATATCTCAACTATAATATGCATGTGTAAGAGGAGTTTAATATTTTCATGTTTTGTATATGATCAAACATTACATAAGTGTTGGGATCAGCTAGTCGTTACATGATAAATTCTGAGAAAAAGCATTAGAATAATGTAAAAAGGATCCGAAGATACAATAAGGAGACCTCTGATATTGTACTACAATATGGAGGACCATACTTTATTATCAAAGGATTTGTTAACTCTAATTATGAAAGTGATCTTAATAAACTCAAATCTAATACAGGTTATGTGTTCATACTTGCTACAAAGGTTGTAAGCTGAGTTATAAAATTACAATAGTTGTGGCCACATCAATAAAAAAGGTAAAATATGTAACAAATACATAGCCAATAAAGAAGTGGTATGGTTGAAATAGGTGTTAGAAGAATTTAAAGAAAAACAACAAAAAGTTTTATTATTTTGTGACAATAAGAGTGTATTGCATCTAGTAAGAAATTAGTCGAGATTTCGACTGAGTTTTGTTATTGATGTTGTTATTGTTGTTTACGAGTTTAATTTCACTTCATTTTTGAAAAGGTGGAGAAAGAAATTGTGGATACATAAAAAAAATCTAACCTAAAGATAAGTTAGCATATTTTATGGAAAAAAAAACTCCACAATAATAAGTTTATTTTATGTCAATCATTATATAATCTAACAGAAACATAAGTAATATGGTAATGGCAAGGTGGTATGTAGATCAAGTAAGAGATTATTAGAAAGATCATCTAGATAATAGCTAAAAGAATCGTCTAGATTTTATTTATAAAATATTTAGATAGAGATAAATAATGTATAATGATAAAAAAAAACAAATATAAGAATGTGTGATAAATAGAATAATTGAAGTTTATGATGGTAGTTAATTTGACTCACTAATAAATACTATTCTACACTCTTGTTTAGATCATCTAAGTGTAAAACTTAAGAGGATCTAACCTTATATGTTTTAAGTTACAAATTAATATTTCTAGTTAGAAAGTGATTATTATTGTAATTCATATTTTTACTCGTAATAATACTATGTATATTGTATTTCTTCCTATCATAATTATCATCCTACTCTTATCTACATATTAGAAATAACTTAAATATAATAACTTATACTTTAACATTTATAAGTTATAGAGTGAATATGGTAATTTACTTGAACTTAGACTCTTTTTTTTATTAATTAGCCCATTTATTAAAGAAAGAAAAGAAATGTTTAAGGTGAATACTTTGACTAACAACCTTGTTATCTTTTTAATATGGACTAGGAAATTGCCATAAATTTACATATGAAAAAGAAGACTAAATTAACCCTCCAACTTCAATTTAAATGTGCATTTTATCCTAATTTATGCTAAATGAACCTCAACCCTTAAACTATTTTTGAACTCAAAATTCAACTTATTGTGGTATGTAATCCTAATGCTCTAAAATTTTCTAATGTAACGATCATATGTGAATTTAGATTAAAAAAGATTTATGTATTTACCTTTAATAACATATAGAAAAAAGATTAAATATGTCCTCTAACTAATAACATAAATGTTTTTCCTTAGTCTTGGGTAGATAAATTAAGTAATTTATGTCTTACTAAAGTGTACAAAATTTTTTATATCTAAGTATATTATGTTAATGAAGATGATATACTATTATTTTAATAATTACTATTACACATTATATATTTTGTGACTTAAAGATACATTAGGCATAAATAAAATAAATAATCTAAAGTGCAATTTAACTATCAATTGTATGCCAAAGTGAAAGGTGAAACATATTTTTTGTGGTGTATGGATTAACTTTGTCATATATATATATATACAATTTTATTTATACAAAAGCATAAGTTAATTAAAATTTTCATATCAAAATTTATATATACCGTATACAGTAAAATAGTAACTAATTAAATGATAAACTTTTTTATATTAATATTTTAAAATATTAATCATAATAATTTATAATCGATAGAAAATTTTAAGTTATTAATTAAATGTAAAAGTGTACTTAAATATTTATATATTATATTCAATAGATAATAATATTATATTTAACTACACATTTAAATTATATTAAATAAATAGTATCATGATGTATTTATATAAATGAAAATATTATACATGTATACATCATATGTAGAATATAAATAAAAGTTTTGATATCAAATTAAATTATGGATTAATTATTAAAAAACTAAAATTTTACTCAGTTTTGCAATACAAACCCAACTTTAAAAAGTTGCGTTAAAACACTCCAATTTTCAATTTGTTAGAAAAATAGTTCGACGTTAAGTTTTCTAGTAAAGTCGTTGATTTGGCTAACCATATCAAATTTTTTGACATGCCACATATCTAACACGTGTCTCTCTTTTTCAACTCATTTGTTTAATAATCAATTAAATTAAAAACAAAACCTAAATCTTAATT
The DNA here is from genome assembly GCA_027563885.1 of Erythroxylum longipes. Lineage (NCBI taxonomy): Eukaryota > Viridiplantae > Streptophyta > Magnoliopsida > Malpighiales > Erythroxylaceae > Erythroxylum > Erythroxylum longipes. The sequence continues at coordinate 34,481,684 of JAOQMS010000180.1, forward strand.
CCCAATTTGTTTTTTGCTACAATACGATTGCTTAATGCAAATTTGAATTATCTTTTTAACTTTAAAAATCCTGTCGTCATCATCGTCTTAATCGTTTTGATCTTTTTCATTTTCATCATTATCTTCCTCTCTAGCCTCCTTTCTCCACTAACAATGATTAAAAAAATCTTCTATGATATATATATATAGAAGAAGTTGATATCAAAAGAAGTAATTTATAGTATTTGGATATGAAGAGAAGAGTTTGATGTGGTTAAAAAAGTTGCCATAGACGAAGAACAAAGAAAGCTAAACTTCCCTTGTTTTGTGAGGATTGTAGGTTTTTGAAGAGAAGAGTATATTTCTAACGCTAGGAGAGTTTTAAAAACATGGAAATTGAAATATGTAAGCCATATGAATGTAATAAATGGTGTATAGAAACAGAAAGATGTAGCTTTCCTTTTCATTTACTTAGCTCTTGTTGTTGCTTATAAAAATTTCATTTCAAAATGGCTACTTTTTAATAGTGTACCAAAAAAATGTTCGTAAATTACTTGTTTTTGAGTAAGTTATTTAATGAAATAATGACTCAGAACTAAGTAACTAAATCAATCTAATTCACAAATTTTATATTTTTTCCTTTTTTTCCCTCTTGTAACACATACACACAATATAAACCTCTCTTATTAATGGTCCCATCCCTGTCATTTCCCTCTTTGAATGATTGTTATATGTAGTTCATTTGTAGATGAAGATAATTATGGATAAAAAGTTTTTTTTTCATTTAAACACCGATGGTTCCAAGTTGGATTATGAAAGTTCCTACCTCTTTTTTTAATGGAGTCATAAAGAACTTAGCTTAGCTTCAAACTTGGAATATACATATTTCCAAGTTTTTTTTAAACCCAACTAGGATTAGACTTTTGATTGATTTATTAGCAACCATGAAAAGGGTCCTAGAGAGCAAACAGAATGTTGTGGACTATCAAAAAAAGCATAATTTCAATTTAGGTTTTCATCTTATGAGTGAGCTTGCTTGTGTTACTCGTTATGGAAAGAAGCAACAATTTTTTTGAAGAGAATAAATAAATATATTAATAAAAAAGAGAACGTTCAATACAAAAAATCAGAGAGGTCAAAGGCGGCACTCAAATCTATATTCAAAGAAAAACAAAGAAGCCACAGGAGGCCCTCAATAATAAAAAAAGCTATGTATGGAGTTTCCAGATATGTCGTTGAAGAACAGATATCTGAAAACGAGACTCGAGGCCTAAAAGTTGAGATCAGATAAGGTTTATGATGTCCTCTATAATTTCCAGAGGCGATTGGTGTCATCTGTTGAAGATGCGGTTATTCCTCTTATACTAAAGAAAGAAAACAGTGGCAGAGAGGACTAACCATGATAGTATATGTCTGAAATCCTTCTACCGGTGAAGATGTGTGGAAGCCCATTGGAGAAGGGGAAACTAAGAAATTGAAGGCCAAGCAAAGGGGTTCTTCATCGAGAGAGAACCCCAAACTAGTGAAGAGAACCTGCACTGAAAGAAAAGGTGATCGTGTGTCTCTGGAGAGGAACCGCGTAATACACAAGTCGAAGAAGACAAAACACCAAACATCTGGAGCTTGTCTATAGTTCGAAGGTACTCCTGTGATGCTAGCTAGAGGATAAAAGAGTTTCGTGAAATATGCTCTGGAAACCACAGTAGATGGTGGATCAGATCCACTGGTCATCAAGCTTAGAGAAGGTTCTATGTAAAGTCAACAGAAAAAACTCCAGATAAGTGACCAGTCCAAACTTAACTATTGGAATGCTGAATACGAGGTCTAATGCGGATAAAATACCATACTTGTTGCAGCTCATTGTTAACCTCAGAAAAGGTCCACTCATTGGAATGTATAATCTCTAAGACCTGGGCATCCTAAGAGAGCCTAATAGAAGAGAAAACCCAGAACGAGCATCAGCCATCCAATGGCCCTTGATCCAACAACCAGTAATCCTGCCATAAGTCGGTATCCCAACCATCACCAATACAAGAAACAATAAGACCTCTACACCACTCTCGACTAAAAAAATCTTCCGCCAAACCCAGGAAAAACTCGACTTGACTCTAATATGCCAAAAAGATCTACCCCTCAGTAAAACAGTGTATACCCATATAGTCCATGTAGAAGATCTATCTGCAAATAGTCACCATACATACTTAAGTGTGACAGCCTTATTCCAATCTTTGACCGTCTTGGCTCTTAAACCACCCTCCTACCTTAGAAAACAAACTGACTCCCATGCCACCTTCACCCCAGTGTGGGACAATGAAGTATCTCTCCAAAGGAGAGCTGACAATATGCTCTCAATACGAAGAGTAATGTCAGTTGGAAAAATGAACATAGCTGACTAGCATACCTGCATAGAGAAGAGGAAAGATTTGATCAGCTGCAAATGACCCGTATAGGTAAGACGCTGAAGTCCACAACTAGATCCGAGAAAGAATCCTCTCCACCAAAGGAAGGCAATCTGAGTGTCTCAGCCGAGTAGTGATAAGAGGGATGCCAAGGTATCAAATCAGAAGGGAACCAATATGAAACCCAAGTACTCTTTGTAAAGAAGAAGACTCAGCCTTGGGGATCCCTGAGAAGAAAACTCAACTATTAGCTGAGTTCATAGCCAAACCTTAAACCCTCTCAAAATCTTCCAGAGCTTGTCGAATAATCTCAAGAGAAGCTAAATCCGCCCAACTGAAGATCATCAAGTCATTTGCAAAGAAAAGATGAGTGAGGGAAGTTTGCCAACATCGCCAATGATAATGATAGCTCGAAACTACGGTGGCCTCTCTCAAGATCCCACCCAACCCCTCCATTGTTAGAATAAACAGATAATGAGATAGGGGATCCCCCTGTCGCACCCCTTGTATGGCAGAAAAGAAACCATGTAGTGCACAATTAAGGGCTACAGAGAAATGTGTAGATCTGAGACATGCCTCAATCCAACTAATCATGCAGTCAGGAAGACCAATAGTCCTCAATCCAGTAAAATGAACTCCCAATTGACTATATCAAAGGCCTTACGAATATCAACCTTAAGAGCGCACTGTAGAGGTGAGCAATTAAGGTGATAATTATGCATCAGCTCCTGAGTAAGAAAAATAGCATCCGCAATCTGCCGCCCCAGAATAAAAGCTATCTGAGCTCTACCAATCACCTTTGGTAGAACAACTTTAAACTGCTTTGCAATGACCTTTGAGATGCACTTAAAAAGGACATAGCAACAAGAGACCGGTCTAAAATCATTCAGTGTCTGTGGGCTCTCCACTTTAGGAACCAAAGTGATCTTAGTGGAATTCACACGTCAAGGCGTAACAAAAGTAGAGAAAAAATACCACACTGTTGTCCTAAAGTCTGCTCCAATAATGTCCCAACACCTCTTGTAGAAAAAAGAGTTGTAACCATTAGGCCCTAGGGCCTTATCCTCCATGATGGAGAATAAAGCAGTACGTATATCCTCATCTGAAATTGGGCTCACCAGGGACGAAACCATATCCTCTGGGATATGCTGAGTGAAGAATCTAGTAGTATCAGCTGAAGGTATCAAGGGGGAATTGAGAATGCCCTGAAAATACTCCACTGCCATCTGTCCTAGTGCTCCCTGATCTGTGATAACAGTGCCTGTCTCATCATATAATCCATGCGCCCTACCTCTAACCTGTCTGTGGACAAAGAATTTGTGAAAAAAACTAGTGTTCTGGTCACCCAAAGCAAGCCACTGAACCCAAAATCTCTGTCGATAGAAGGAATCCTCGTCTTGAACCAATCAGGATTATTGCGAGCGAGGTCACGCTCAGCAATACCTAAGTCTAGTGCGAGTAGGGAAGCATCCAAGGCTGGCTGACTTGTAGTCCATTGGGTCCGTGCTGCCCTAAATCTAGTGAAGATGTGACTGTAGTCTCAAAAGTGTAAGGACTTTAATTCCTGCTTCAACAAACCTAGTTTGTGAGTCAGATAAAACATCAGATCCCCTCTCACAGGTGCAGTCTAAACCCTCTTAACAATCTCTAAAAAGTCAGTGTGATCAGCCAAACATTTCAGAAACTTTAAAGTAGTAAGAGGTCGATGTCGCGGGACTTCGAGTTGAATCACCAGAGCACTATAATCTGAAATACCTCACGGTAGAAACTCTGTAATGGTACTCGGCTAAGAGGAAAACCATGTAGAGTTGCCAAAAATACGATCCAACTTTTGGAGAGTAGAACCCTGCCCCTCTTGACCATTATGCCAAGTGTAACGCAAACCCCGGTAAGGAATACATAATAGCTCTACATCATATAAGCACTGTCCAAACTCATCCATATGGCTATACCATCTAGTATCTCCACCAACTCAGTCATAGTGACTCAAAATGGCATTAAAATCTCCAAAACCAACTAAGGCATAGAAGTAAAGCACTCAGCCTACACTCGAATAAAATCCCACAGCTCTCGCCTAGTGCCCTGATCAGTGGAACCATAAAATACTGTCAGGTCAAATGTATTACCCTCCATCAATCGAGTCACCTCACCACTAATACCCTAAAGTGTAATCAGCGAACTCAATATCTCAAACATACTCGAATCCCAACATAACAAAATGCGACAAGCCAGCTAATCCATCACATTACTCAAATAGTCCCATCCCGACAGGTACCTAAAACTACACAGTCCAAGTTTTGAGAGGCTACCTTTGTCTCTAGGAGACCAACCAAACCAAGATCATGATGTCAAATCCAATCCCGAACCGCTCGCTGAGTATTAGAGCCATTAAGGCCCCTAATAGTCCAACTTCCTATCATCGGAAATTGAATAACAAAAAATCTGCGAAAAATCAACTAGAAGCCTGGGCCCCTCACTCCCTTTATCCTCTGTCAACCCTGAAAGAAGATGAGCAAGAGGAGTTGACGAGCCATCAAGTGAAAAATCTCCAAAGGTGCCAGCAAATCTGGAACCATGACTAATATTAGGAATAAATGCCTCTGAACTTATAAGACAAGGCATAAGGCTAGGAGTAGTCCTCACCTCTACAAAAACAGTTGGCCTAGATGTCTGACTCTAACTAACCCACGCTTCAGTAGAAACAATCTGTTCTAGCTTTGAGGGATGACTAGGCAATCCACTTGGATTAAACCTCTCCACAGTAGCAACATCATGAGCAAGCTCTAAAGACCGCAATTTGTTATGAGTAGGAACCTGGATTGCTCCCCTGACCATAGAAGAGGAAGCTGTAGAAGAAGGAGTACTCAGGACTGGGCCTACAACTCTGGAAGTCTGGTCCAGTACTACTGCTCGAGAAGACGGGGAAAGAGTAGTGGGAGCAGCAACTTGATGTGCTGCAGTAGTAAGAGGAACACAGGAATAGCCAAAAACACTACACTGGGAACACCGCTTAGGTGTCCATTCATACTTTACTCAAACACGGATCAGTTCACCACTCATACTACTAGCAATCTCATTCTCATAAATAGACTCAACTGCAGCAAAAAGCTCAACACAAAATCTAGCAAAAGAGAGATGGGTCCTATCAGAAGTATGAGAATTACAACTAAAGGGTCGCCCAATCTTGGTGGCCGGGAGACCAAGACGTCGCTCATTCCGTAAAGGAAGCGGTAAATTATGCAATCGTACCCAAACTGACACTCTAAAAACTTGTGATTTATCAAAAACAAAACGAGTATGCCACTGTTATAAAACCATAAATTTCCCACCGAAAGTTCGTGGGCCCTGCTCGAGGATCAATTGTAAAGCCTCCTCTGATTGAAAACTAAATAGGAAAAATCTAGTGCTTGTGGATATAACATCCTCGAGACCAAGCATCTTTCAAGCCGTCATCACAATGGATTACATGGCGAGGAAGGGCACACTATGCCCAGGAAAGAAACTGATTAAGCATCAGGTTCACTGATGGAAACTCTCAGCTTTATAGTCATCCAGAATCACTACAGGCCCAGTCGAAAGGTTATGAGGTATGTCCGAGAACCGAAATCTAGTATTTGAATTGATGATTCGAACTTTCTCAACCCAAGGGAAGCCAACAGGTTTTTTCACAGGTTTTTTCTGCCTAGGTTTCTCTACTTTCTCATTAACATGCACGGCAGGGGTAAAATTGTAATTATTCAAAAGGGCATATTTGTATTTACCTTCTCCAAGGGCAAAAGAGTCATTCGGGCGTGGCAGCTCCTTCCTTCCTAGTAGTGGAGCATTAGGACTAGGCGGTGGGAGGGACTCCTCTGGTGCTGCAGGGTGGGCTGGTGGATGCGATGAAGCACGCCTCAGATTCGCTTCTCCCCGCTATGATTCCTTCCCTATTTTTATGATTGTTGGGCACAAAGACGATGAAACACATCGCTGCCCCTTGTCTCCCTCATCTACTCCGATGGATCCAATCACTCCTACATCACCGAAGTGTTAGCTGGTAGGTTTTCCAAAAATCTATGGAGATTTCTAGGAGGACGTTAGCCTTAACGGTGGTGGAGAACCAGTAACTAGAGGTTGAGTGGGTGAATGAGATCTGAAATTTTCGAGCATAATTTGTTTGTTGTTTTGAGATCTAATGGCAAAACCAAGTGCAGGGTTTTGTAGACAAGAGCTTTCGAAGCTAGTAGTGTGCTTTGGACCCAAAGGGGAGCATTGGAGGTGTTTCTAGCTATTGTAGCGGCGATGGGCGCAACGGCAATGGCAGCGGTCCGGTGAGAAACAGTGATCTGCTGGCGGTTCGCAGTGGCCAGTGCTAAAGATTTCTTTTTCCAAGACATGGTGGCAGAATTGAGTTGAGAGAAAAATCACTTCCCGAAATATAGGTAAGCGTGATGCTCTCACTCTAGACATTTTACCATTACAGATTCATTTTCCTATTCGTTTGCATTTAAGTAAATATGTTGTTGATTTGGATACAGTACAGATGATTTGAATGAAATCATTCTGGCAATGTGTCACTACTTGCAAGATGAGGTTGATGGACACAATTTTTACAATCTGTATGATAACACTCATGTCAAGGCTAGTTCTCTTTCTATTCTATCTAATTTATGTGAAAGCATTTATATGTGCAAAACAGTTTGCATTGATAAGAGGATTTGGAGAAAAAGAAGGTTTCAATTCAATCATGCAATAACTACTGTGACATGCAATATCTACTTCCTTACTCTACTTTTGTTAACTTAAATCTAGGTTGCATTTTTTTCAATTCCACTTTGTCAAGCTTAGTTGTGTTTATCATGCAATCAACATCATTTACCTAACTCTATTCTGTTTTAAAATTACAGATAACAAAAAAGCTAAAAGTGGGAGTTTGTTTATGATATCAAGTGATGGTGATGTCAACATGGTTTGCTCTGATAAGTACGACAAAATAGTAAGACCAAGTTAGAGGCATCATTGTTAGGTTTATATGCTAGTTGTGGTGCTATGTCAATGAGCCTTTTCTTAGATGCCAACATGTCAGGTCTTAATCTCATCACTCTATGTATTTTCTTTTCTAAAATGTGCAATTTCCATAATTAATTTGCGCTTCGTGGTTCATTGATTACTTTATAACTTGTAAAGATGGGCTATTGATTTGAAACTAATTTGCCTGTGAAAGCCTTAGATTCATCTTCACACTAAGGTAGCCTTTTCATCGATAAATTACTTGTTTTGATTTCAACTTCTTATATGTTAATTTTCAGTATAAATATCAATAAGCATCAAGTGAGGAATGAATTTGCAGAAGAGTTTTTATAATTGTTAAAAGAATGGGAAAAAACTTTGCATGAGGTTTTCCTTAGTTAGCCTTAGAGAAAAGAGGTTGAAGAGGAAGATAGTGATGAAAATGAACAAGACCAAAATGATGAAGACGAGGATGAAGGTGAGACTTTTAAAGTTGAAAAGATAATTCAAATTTTCATTAAGCAATTGTATTATAATAGAAAACAAATTGGGAATTAGGCTTTAGGTTTTGTGATTTTCATTTAATTCATTATTTAATAAATGAGTTGGAAAAAGAGAGACACGCGTCAAATCTATGGCATATAAAAAAAATCGGACATGGCTAACCATGTAGTGATGTTAATAAGAAACTTAACGTCAAGCTATTTTCACAATAAATTGAAAGTTAAGGTGTTTTAGCATCACTTTTTAAAATTTGGGCTAGTGTTGCAAAATTGAGTAAGGTTTGAGGCTTTTTATAAACTAACCTTAATTATTTATATTATTTAAAGTAATTTTAAAAGTGAAAATAATTATTTTATTTTATATTTTTTAAATTTATATTTATATTTTATTATTTTATATCATTTAGATTGATTCCTTCTCTATTCTGCAGAGACTACAACTTTCTTGATCATTCAGAAAATTAAGTTAATCTTTAGTGATTAGGCTAACTTTTTTTACTAACCAAAGTAGAAAGAGACTACAACTTTCTTGATCATTCAGAAAACTAAGCTAATCTTTATTGATTAGGCCAACTTTTTTTACTAACCAAAGTAAAAAGGATATCTTGTGTCTTAGCTAGGCATAACTGTCCTCTCTACCTTCTTGAGAATTATAGGCTAGGATGATATTGGACGATACTATCAGATAATTTCTCCAATTACTTCCTTGAATCCAAGTCTCCATTTTGGTGTTTAATAGGTAATCAGCTAGTAATTAGTCTCGAAGACGGGAGTGTACTAAGAGTTCTTCCCTGCTCCAATAGTTTAAAAAAAAAACAAGGATGCCCCCTTACCATTCCTAATTTTGCACTTTATCAAAGCTTCCCTGATTTAAGAAGTTGTAATAGAACCTAGGAAGTTTTGATTTTCATGCTTATTTCCCAGAGGTTACTGTTTTGGAGGGTGTGTACGTAGATCCATCTACACCAAAAGGTTTACCTTCAATTAGTCTCCAAATCCTCTTAGCAATGAGAACCTTATTTGTTAAGCTTGTTTTGGTAATTCGCAAACCATCCTATCTTTAGGCTTACAGACTTCCTCCCATTTTGCCTTGGCCATTAACTTCCCTTCATTTATTCCTCCCCAAAGGAAAGCTCTCATGGTTCTTTAAAATGTCTTTAAAACCCTTTTTATAAGCGTTGTGTGGACTATCCAATATATGTGAAGGAAATTTAGGACAACTTTTATCAACAAGAGTATTCCTGCATAAGATAAGTCTTTGTTCGTCTAATGGTTGAGCTTTTCTTGCACCTTTTCCACAAAAGAGAGGCACTCCATTTACCTTAGTCTTCTTGTAAACACTAGTAGCCCTAAATAAGTGAATTGAGGTTGTATAACTTGGAAGCTTGATATCTTTGAAAGCCAGTTAGCTTCTCCCATTGCGCTTGATGAAAGAATCAGTTAACTTTTGTTATAGTTCACCTGGAGGCTCGAGAGATCTTTGAAAATCTTCAAGCTAGAGATGATGGTGTAAATGGACCTGTCATTAGCCATACAAAAACCTAAGAGATCATCAGAAAAAATATAAGTTAGTAAGTCCTATTTCCTTACATTTAATATGAAATTCAAAACCTGAACTTATAGAGATGTTGTGGATTAATAATCTTGAGAAAGCTTCCAAATATAAGATAAAGAGGTGCAGGGAAAGGGGATCCCCCTACCTCAACTGTTGGGCCCGGACTTTTTTTATTTTAGTAAGCATGATTTGAATAAATTTTGTAGTATGGTTAGATAAATCATTTTAATTGGAGTTAATTATTATGTCAAGTTAGGAGGATTAATTCATGAATTGATGGAATTAAA
>JAOQMS010000180.1:34491495-34518814 GCA_027563885.1 Erythroxylum longipes
CTTGCAAGGCATCGAAAACTCCACAATAGTTAGAGTCTTTTGTACTAAGTCAGTGATTTTGAGTAGCTTATTCAGCACATCAGCATTGAGCATCTTTTGTATTTTGTTATAAGTTTTGATGTGTATATTGACTTGTAACAAACTCTGATTGTGTTAAAAAAAAAGGGGAAAGTGAGATTGAATTCCTTTCCATGTCTGATTTGTTATATTTGAAGATTGGGATGATGAAACGTACATGTGCATGTTCTTCTCTGTTGAAATTGCCAAGGTTGTTTGTATTAGAATAGTATGTCAAAAATTAGAGAGGTTGTGTTTAGGCGCAAAGGAAAATATAGAGGAAGAGTATCGTCTGTGATGACATCATACACAGACGCAAAGGAAAAACACAGACGAAGGAATCGTCTGTGTTGACGTCACACACAGACGCAAAGGATAAACACAGATGAAAGGAATCGTCTGTGCTGACGTCATATGCAGACGCGAATGAAAGGTAAGCGCAAATGAGAGGCAGACGCAAATGACAGGTAGACGCAAATGAGAGGCAGACGCAAATGAAAGATAGACGATAAAACACAGATGATAGGGGTGGTCAACCCAAAAGATAAAAGTCAACTAAAGACGATAGAATCCAGACCATAAACCAAACACAGAATATATTCAAACACAGACGATAGGCCAATCACAGAAGAAGGAGTTAAGAATTTATGCAAATTGTCCCGAAGCTTGTACAAACGCAAATTAGGGACTCACCCACATTATCCTTTGACATATTTAGGCTTGAATGGAGACGAGCCTAAAAAGGGTTAGATTGGAATGCAAGTGTTTGTGTAAAATGTCTGGTATCCGAATGCGATCGTCGGTCTCTAGAAACAGGGTCCGACATCAACCCGTTGTTACCTTTAAGAGGTTTAATAGGTTTCCTATTAATTAGGATAGTAAAAGAAGAGGTGGTGGTGCACTTTTTGATCCAGGTGCAAAATTGATTTGGAAACTCAAAAACCTAGAGCAATTGTATGATGAAATCCTAGTTTATATTGTCAGATGCCTTATTGAAATCTATTTTTAAGGCACAGTTTTTAAGTACTCTTTTTCTTACATAGTCCTTAAATAGTTCTTTTGCCAATAGTATATTGTCCCCTATAACTTCTCCCTCCAAAAAGGCCCCTTGTGAGTCTCTTATAAGAGAATGAAAGGCTCCTTTCAGTATATTAGCTAGTATCTTAGAAATAGCTTTATAGATGAAGTTACAACAAGATAATGGCCTATACTAAGTTCAAAAGCTCGGGTTTTACTTCTTAGGAACCAAACAAAGTTGTGTTTTGTTTAATTCCACCAGTAAAGAACTTATAAGTTTCATTAGTTACCATATGTTTAATCATTAGCCAAGATTTGTGGAAGAAAAAACCATTAAACCGTCTGGGCTTGGGGACTTCTGTAGATTCAATTTTGAGATAACCTTTTCAATCTCCTAAGTAGGTACTAGATAATATAGGAAGCTTTTCAACTCCTCACTAAGAGTTGGGAGGATAGATCTACCATAAGCTTTTGTCCCAAACAATCCACTAAAATACTTAAAGGCTTCTTCCTTCAAATCATGTTGTATATTTATCTTAGTACCATCAACTTTAGTAAAAGAGGAAATTATGTTTATGATTATCCTAGCTTTGATAGAGTTATGAAAAAATTGTCATGACCATTTTGATACTAGTTAATACAAGCCCTCTATCTCAATATAAAATCTTAAATCTCCAAAGATCTAATATATGTCCTTAGTTCTACCTCTTCAACTTCTATTAGAAAAGGATTAGATGGGAGTTGATTTAAAAAGGTTTGTGCTTTGATCATTTTGGTCTTAGAATCTTCAATGTTTACCCTACAATGGTTTTGTTTGGCTAAATTTAGATTCTTCATTTCTTGCTTGATAAGAGTAAATTTCTTGGCATATATAAACATTTTGGTCCCTCTAATCTCCTGTTGCACACATTTGACTACTGCTTCATAAAAGCCCTCCTCATCCACTAGGAAGTTGTTGAATCTAAAAGGACACTTCTTGATAATGGTATTGTCCAATTCTTATATTATTATTAGACTGTGTTCTGAAATTCTTAGGGCTTCAAAGGTAGCTTTGATAGCAAGGAATTTGTCCATCCATCCTCAATTACTAGTTCTTGATTTAGCTTTTTCGTAAGTAAACTTCCTTAATTTTGTTTGTTACTCTAAGTGTAAAACCATCCTTCCATCTCTAGGTCTGCTACACCCAATCTTTGCACACGATTCCTAAAGTCTAAGTTATGAGATCTTGGATCAACTTCACCCTCCATTGCATCCTTGAGAAGCACACTATTAAAGTCACCTTATATTAACCATTGCCCTTGCGTAGTATTGTGTATGTTATCATTACTCTAGAAAATTGTCACCTCAAGATGCATCATCTAGTCATCCGAATCTGCCAAGTAAATCTTTACTTTTCTGAGGTCATAAGCTACAATAATATGACCACGTGGTGTTAGTGTGCAGAAATTCTAAATAGTTATATATTATTCTCACATTTGATCAATACATAGGTATAAGTATATATAGAAATAAAGAGGGCTATTCTAAGAAACTAATATTTGTACATAATATCCTAATATCTGCATATAATATCCTAGCTGATCTGATTTGCTAGCTTTTAGGAGTCAATAATATCTAGGAAATATCCAGCTGGATATTTCCCAACACTCCCCTTCAAACTGGCTTGTATATGTCATCCATAGTTAGCTTGGTAACCAGAACATTGAACTACCTCTTGTGTAATCCCTTTGTGAGAATATAAGCTACCTGTTATGATGTTGGAATATAGGGAACACAAAATGTTGCACGCCTTGGCCCCTCCAATAAGTCAAAAATTGCTGGCTATTGGTTGCATGCTTTGGCCTCCTCTAAGTTAAAAATAGATGGCCACCGTTTGGACTTTGTATTTTGGCCATGTTAGGCCAAAATCTCCAAAAGTCTTCAAGCATGCTTTGGCATGAATTTTTTACTACGCGAAGATCACAGAGAGTTTGGAAATTTGACAGAATTGGGCTTGGACGGATGCTCTAAAATGTTGCTATAAATAGAGGAAATGATAAGGCTTCAGAACTTGCACCAAAAACTCCATTCCTTCCTCTCCTTCAATCACCAAAAACAGCACAAATCCTCTCATCCTTTCTTCATTTATTTTCTGTATATTTGATGAGTTTTAAAAGTCTTTTGTTCCAGCCTTTGTACTTGTATACATTCTTTACATATTAGTAAAATTTCTCACCCTCCGACCGTGGACGTGGGCAACATTGACTGAACCACGTAAATCTTTGTGTTCTGTCCCATTTTATCTTGTCTATCTTTATTTTCGTTACTATTTTTCGAGCTATTAAACTCAACTGGTATCCAATCCAAGGGCATTTTCCACAACAAATTGGTATCAGACCTTCTCCTGTTGGTTTAACTTACCATATGCTCTGTGGTGGCCACTAAGGTGGATCATCCAAATCAGAAAGTAACTTAGACTTTTATTGTAAGTCTAAACGGGCCCCACTGCCTAGGATTTATCTTGCGAGGCCCATTGCCTCGGTTTTGTAAACAGAGTTCAGCTTTACTTGTGTGACCCACGTCCCGAATTTGTCTGTGGGGCTCATGTCTAGTGCTTTTGTGGCGTCCGCTATCTTGGTTTCACGTGTGAGGCCCACTTGTCGAAAAATAGTCGGAATATCAATTTTTAGCCATCATAATGATAAGGAAGACCTCTATTGAAAAGTTTGACAGGAGCATTAACTTCGGTATGTGGCAACTTAAGATGCAGGTCATTTTAATACAAGATGGGTGTGAGATTGCACTTGATGGAGTGGAGAAAAAGCCAGCAGATATGGCGTCAAATAAATTCATGGATCTAGATAAAAAAGACTAGATCAGCCATCATATTGAATCTCTCTGATGAGATTTTGCAGGAGGTTACTAGTGAAAGCACAGCTAAAGGTATGTGGGACAAGATGAAAGCTATGTACATGAAGAAGACGGTGAAAAATCGACTTTATTTGAAACAGAAGTTGTACATGTTGAGGATGACAGAAGGTACATATATTCTTTCACATATGGATAAATTTGATTCTCTTATTTTGGATTTGAAGAATGTAGACGTAAAAATTGAGGATGAAGATCAAGCATTATTGTTGTTATATTCCCTTCCCCAGTCCTTTAAATATTTTCATGATACTATGATTTATAGGAAAAAGTCAGTCTCATATAATAGTATTACGTCTACATTAAAGTCAAAAGAGCAGATTGATAGGGACATCACTGGGGAGACTAGTGGAAGTCAGGTAAAGGGACTATTCGTATAGGGTAGATCTGAAAATAGAGATTTTGAAAGAAATAGATCCAAAGGCAGGTCAAAATCCAGACATAGAAATAAAATTTGTAATTATTGCAAGAAAAAGGGGCATATAAAGGCTGACTGCTATAAATTGAAATATAAGGAGAAAAATAAAATTGAGCAGAATAACAGCAACACCGCCGAAGCTAGTGTAGTGGCAGATGAGAATGAGGGAATTATCTTTGTAGCCACAGAAGATAAAGTCAGGTCTAATAAGGAGTGGATTTTAGATTCGGGTTGTTCTTACCACATGAGTCCCAACAAGGAGTGTTTTTTCACTTATGAGTCATTAGACGGTGGAATTGTTTTGATGGGTAACAATGCTGCCTATAAAGTTGTTGGTAAAGGTACAATCCGGATCAAAATGTATGATGGTATCATTAGAACACTCACTGAAGTTAGACACGTTCTTGATTTGAAGAAAAATCTCATCTCTTTGGGCACTCTCGATTCTCAAGGGTGCAAGTTCTCAGCTGAAAGTAGAGTTTTGAAAATTTCTAAAGGTGCTCTTGTATTGATGAAAGCTTGCAGGTCTGGTAGTTTGTATGTTTTGAAGGATCTACGGTAACAGGTGTTGCGGCAGTCTTTGCTGATGGTGACATTACCAAATTGTGGTAAATGCGTTTGGGACACATAGTTAAGAAAGGTTTAATGTTGTTAAGCAAGAAAGGCCTACTTTGTGGTCAAAGTACTGGTAAGATGGACTTTTATAAGCATTGTAACTTTAGGAAGCAGAAGCGAGTCATTTCAGTTCTCCAGATGTCCATAAAACTAAAAGTACTTTGGATTATATTCATTCTGATCCTTGGGGGCCCTCTCGTGTTCTATCTAAAGGTGGTTCCCGATATATGTTGACTTTTATTGATGATTATTTAAGGAAGGTTTGGGTGTATTTCTTAAAATATAAAAATGATGTTTTCTTAACCTTTAAGCAATGGAAAGTTTTGATTGAAAAGCAGACAGGAAAACATGTTAATCGGCTATGGACAAATAATGATTTGGAATTTTGTGGAGGTGAATTCAATGAATTTTGTAAGAATGAAGAAATTGCTCAACATCACATAGTCAGAATGACTCCGCAACAAAATGGAGTCGTTGGGCGCATGAACTGGACTCTTTTGGAAATGGCTTGGTGTATGATCTCTAATACAGGGTTGATACTTGATTTTTGGGCAGAAGCCATTACTATAACTTGCTACATCGTCAACCGCTCTCCTTGTGCTCCTTTTAATTTTAAGAATCCGAAAGAAGTTTGGTCAGGTACTCCTGTTGATTACTCTACTTTAATAATATTTAGATGTCCAGTATATATACATGTAAACGAGGGAAAATTAGAGCCTAGGGCTAAGAAATGTATTTTTCTCAATTATGCTTCAGGGGTGAAAGGATATCATTTGTGGTGTCCTGATCCCAAGTCACCTAAATTTGTAATTAGTAAGGATGTTACATTTGATGAGTCCTCTATGTTGTATCCTAGAAAAGAGTCTTATAATCCCTGTAATTTAGAAAAAGAGGATAGTACACAGAAACAGGTAGAGTTAGAGATTGGTAGTTCAGGTCCTTCACAGACGTCTTCTACACATCAGACATATCAAGTTGATGAATCATATTCTGATCATGTTCAAGATGAACCAGTAGAAGAAGAACATTCCATAGCCAGAGACAGACCAAGACGAGATATTTGACCACCACAGAGGTATGCAAATTTAGTTGCATATGCTTTATCAGTGGCACAGGAAACAGGTGGAGACGGTGAACTTTCCATATATACGGAGACAGTTTCAAGTGTTGATGTTGATAAGTGGGTGGTGGCCATGAATGAAGAAATGGAATCTTTGCACAAGAATGATACTTGGGTTCTGATAAAGCCGGCAAAGAGTAAGAAAATTGTTGGTTGCAAATGGGTCTTCAAAAGAAAAGAAGGTACTTCAAGTGTTGAAAATGCAAGGTATAAGGCACGTTTAGTTGCAAAGGGCTATAGTCAGGTACAAGGTGTTGATTTTAATGATGTTTTCTCACCAGTGGTGAAACATAGTTCTATTCATGCATTACTTGCATTGGTTGCCATGTTCGATTTGGAATTAGAACAACTTGACGTCAAGACAGCATTCCTGCATGGCAAATTAGATAAGCAGATTTATATGAAATAACTTGAAGGTTTTGAAGTTGCAGGAAAGGAAGACCAGGTGTGTTTGTTGAAGAAATCCTTGTACAGATTAAAGTAGTCTCCAAGAAAGTGGTATAAGAGGTTTGATTCATTTATGTTGGGTCATGATTTCTCCAGGAGCATGTATGATAGTTGTGTTTACTTCCGAAAGTTAGATGACAGCTCATTCATCTATTTGTTGTTATATGTTGATGATATGCTCATTGCTGCCAAGAATGTCACAGATATTCATCATTTGAAGGCCTTATTGCATGATGAATTTGAGAAGAAAGATTTGGGAGCAGCAAAGAAAATTCTTGGCATGGAGATAAGACGTGATCGAGGAGCTGGTAAATTATTCTTAACCTAGAAGAATTATCTCAATAAAGTTTTGGAGAGATTTGGCATGCGAGATGCCAAAGCATTTAGTACTCCTCTTGCTAGTCATTTGAAACTATCTGCTACTTAATCACCACAGTCACAGGAAGAGGAAGATTATATGGCACAGGTTTCGTATTCTAGTGTCGTCGGCAGCATTATGTATGTAATGGTATGTACTTGTCCCGATATTTCACAAGCTGTTAGTGTTGTTAGCAGGTATATGGCCAATCCTGGCAAAGAACATTAGCAGGCGGTGAAATGGATTCTCAGATACTTGAAGGGCACTTCAAACTTTTGTTTGGAGTTTGGTAGAACCAGCAACACTTTGGTTGGTTTTGTAGATTCAGATTATGCTGGTGATCTCGATAGACGCAGGTCTCTGACAAGTTATGTATTTTGCATTGGAGGTTATGCTGTTAGCTAGAAAGCTACTCTATAACATGTAATGGCTTTATCTACTAAAATATATGGTAGTCACTGAGGCTATCAAAGAAGCATTATGGTTGAGAGTTTTATTCGGCGAGTTATCTCTACATCAAGGGGTTACTACCGTTTATTGTGACAGTCAAAGTGTTATTTATTTGACGAAAGATCAGATGTATCATGAGAGGACAAAGCATATTGATGTGAAGTATGATTTCATTCGGGATGCTATTACAGAGAAGAAGGTCTTTATTCAGAAAATCAACACTAATGACAATCCTGCTGACATGTTTACGAAGGTTCTTCCAGTTTTCAAGTTCAAGCAGTGCTTGGACTTGATTGGTGTTTATAGTTGGTGATATAGCCCTTTGGGGCATTACCAGAGAAGGTGAAGCATATCACTAATTGTTCGGGACCAAGTCGAGGTGGAGATTTGTTGTATGCCTTGGCCCCTCCAATAAGTCAAAAATTGCTTGCTATAAATAGAGGAAATGCTTAGGCTTCAGAACTTGCACCAAAAACACCATTCCTTCCTCTCCTTGAGTCACTAAAAACAGCATAAATCCTCTCATCCTTTCTTCAGTTATTTTCTATATATTTGATGAGTTTTAAAAGCCTTTTGTTCCAGCCTTTGTACTTGTATACATTCTCCACATATTAGTAAAATTGCTCACCCTCCGGCCGTGAACGTAGGTCACATTGACTGAACCACGTAAATCTTTGTATTCTGTCCCATTTTATTTTGTCTATATTTATTTTTGTTACTATTTTTTGGGCTATTAAATTCAACCGGTATCCGATCCGAAGGCATTTTTCATAACACAAATTAATCCTTCTTCAATCTTCTCCTTGATGAAATGCTTGCCAACTTCAACATGTTTTGTTCTATCATGAAGAACAGGGTTATGAGCAATTGAAATTGCAGCTTTGTTGTCACAATATACTTTCATAGGAACTGAAATAGGAATCTGTAGTTCCTCCAATACCCTTTTAATCTCTAAAACTTCATAAATTCCATATGTCATTAAACAAAACTCAGTTTCGGCACTACTTCTTACTAAAACACTTTGTTTCTTACTCCTCCAAGTTACCACCAACAAATGTGCAATAACCTGAAATTGATCTTTTATCAGTTACACTCCCTGCTCAATCAACATTAGTATAAACTTCTGTCAGTTGCCCGAGAGTTCCTTTTAGATATCTTAGTATCCTGTATACAGCATCCAGATGTTCTTGTCTTAGAGAATGCGTAAATTGACTCACTAAGCTCACGGAAGAAGCTATATCAGTTCTTACATGTGACAGATATATTAATTTCCCAACTAGTTGCTGGTATCTCTCCTTACTAGTAACATTTTCAGGTTGAACTGGTCAAAATTTTACACCAGTCTCAACGGGAGTATCAGCTGCCTTGCATCCTAGTAATCTGATTTCATTCAATAGGTCCAGAATATATTTCCTTTGGTTCACAAATATTCCATCCTTTGATCTAGCAAACTCCATTCCGAGGAAGTATTTGAGGGGTCTAATATCTTTAATATCAAATTGTTAGGCTAATCTCTTCTTTAACTATACTATTTCGGATACATCATCTCCTGTTATGATAATGTCATCTACGTAAACAATAAGAATAGATAGCATGCTTGCCTTGGACCGCTTGTAGAACAATGTATGATCAGCTTGACTTTGACAATAGTCGTAGCTCTTCACAGCCCTTCCAAATCTATCAAACCATGCTCTAGGGGATTGTTTTAGGCTATATAATGACTTCTTTAGCTTGCACACCTTATTTCTCCCATATGTATCCTCAAATCCTGGAGGTAGGCTCATAAAGACTTCTTCTTATAAGTCTCCATTAAGAAATGCATTTTGTACATCTAGTTGATGTAAAGTCCACTCAAAATTTACAACCAAGGATAGCAATACCCGAATTGTATTTACCTTTGCAACAGAAGCAAATGTCGCTTGGTAGTTAATACTATAGGTTTGAGTGAATCCCTTAGCAACTAATCTTGCCTTCAGCCTTTCCACACTACCATCAGCCTTAGACTTAATAGTGAATAGCCATTTGTAACCTACCAGCTTTTTATCTCTAGGGGAATTCACAATTTTCCAAGGTTTATTCTTCTCAAGTGCATTTACTTCTTCCATAATAGATGATCTTCAATCCAGATCTTGAAGTGCTTCCTGAATGTTTCTTGGCACAAACAGGTTAGTGATTTTAAAGATGATTTATACGTGTGTGATAATTTCCCACAAGATTGGTACTTTGATATGGGATGATTGGTGCAAGGTCGTTTCCCCTTTCCAAATGCTATAGGTGCGTAATTATCAGCAGAGAGATCAGTAGAAAAATCACTAGTAATTTGTGGGTCAATAGGTATAGATTGGTCATTAGTAGGTACAATACCAGTAGAAGGGTTACTTAAATTGTTCCTAGGTTCATTCTCTGAGGGATTTGAGAGGCTATGCATTATAGGTTGTTCTCTACTTCTTAATTGAGTCTTCCTCTTAGTATAAACATGAAGCTCAGTATTCTGTTCCTTAGGAATGGACAGTAGTATTTCTCCCCCTATGGTTAAACCGGGATTTCTTGTCATGGACAAATTAGAAGTAGTATCTTTGGCTTCATTATTAGGAATTATATTATGATCAATAATGTTAGTGGGTTAGGTGTAATGGCCCAAAAATTTTCTGCTTCATTAGAGTTCTCCCCCTGAAGGGAAATTTTTTTATGTTCTAGGAATGTCACATTTATGGAGACAACAATTTTTTGAGTTAAAGGATTGTAGTACTTATAATCTTGTTAACTAGGAGCATACCCAATAAAGACATATTTTTTAGCTCATGGATCTAGTTTGGAGTTTCCTTTAGTTAAATTATGAACATATACAAGACACCTAAAGACCCAAAGATAAAGAGTAGAGTAAAGTCTATTTTTAGGAAAGCATTGTTCAAACATATCTAAGGGTATAGCATAATGCAGAACATGGCTAGGTATTTGCTTAATTAAATATGATGCATTCAAAATAGCCTTAACCCAAAGGTATTTTGGCACATTCATTGTAAACATAATGGACCGAGAGACTTATAGTAAATGTTTATTTTTCCTCTCAATATACCATTTTATTTAGGAGTGTTAACACACGTAAATTGGTGAACAATGCCTTTAGACTTAAGAAATTTTCCAAGGACTTCATTGAAATACTCGGTACCTTTGTCAGAGTGAAGTATACCGATGCATGTGTGAAATTGAGTTTCAATCATGGAATAGAAATACTGAAAGATTTGAGCAACTTCAGATTTTTCACGTATCAAATAGACCCAACATAACCGGGTACGATCATCAATAAAAGTTACAAACTATTTTTTTCCAGTAAGGGTTTTAACACGGGATGGACCCCAAACATCACTATGAATTAAGTAAAATGGTTTGGAGGGTTGATATGGTTTTGTAGGGTAAGAAATCTTATGACTTTTGGATAAAATGTAATGCTCACAATGAAGTTTTGAACAATTCACAAATTTAAACAAATAAGGTAATAGTCTTTTAAGGTAAGAGAAATTAGAATGTCCTAATCTATTATGCCAAAGCAAAAATCTATTCTTTAGTAGGTGTAGAACAAACACTACTTAAGCCATGAGCTTTTTTATTCTTCAAGTTGTCATCAATTAAGTAGTAGAGACCATCTACCAACTTAGCACTACCAATCATCTTCGTCGAAGTTAGTTCCTGAAAGACACAATATGAGTCAAAAAAATGTAATGGTACAATTAGAGTCATGAGCCAGTTTGCTCACAGGTAGCAGATTACAGGTTAATTTTGGAACATGTAGGATAGATTTAAGGCAGATATTCGAGGATAGAGTTACTGAACCTTTATCAGCTGCAGTAGAAAATGATCCATCTACTATACAGATTTTTTCATAGCCAGAACAAGGGTCATAAGTATGAAATAAATTAGAAGAACTGGTCATATGGTCAGATGCTCCTGAATCAATGATCCAAGGAGCGAAATTGTACGGAAAGGAACATGATAAGGCATTAAAATCACTACCAGTTTGCGTCGCAGAAGCATTAGGAGCACTTGAGGATTCAGATTTGGGTTTCAGTAGCTTCAGAATGTAATTAATCTACTCTTGAGAGAACTGTCCAGCATCCACCTCATGTGCTGATGGGATTTTACATGATTCATAGTGAGTTGAAGAAGTTTTATTAAATTTTCCTTCATGCGGTCCCTTCCAATTTGCAAGCTTTCCATGGAGTTTCCAGCATGTTTCACGGGTTTGTCATGCTTTATTGCAATAGTCACACCAAACCCGTGACTTTTCCTTAATCTTCTTAGTACGATCAATAGTTTTCTCAGCAAATAATGCTATGTTTTCAATAGTAGGTGTAGGATTTCGTTTGCCAAGCATTACAAACCGTCTACTCTCTTCACTTACTTCTGCAAAGACTTCTCCAATGGTAGGAAGTGGTTGTCTTCTAATAATATTGCCTCCAACCTCATCAAACTCAATATTAAGTCCAATTAAGAACTTAAAAATTCGGTTATCCTCTACTATTTTGTGAAATAGTTACAGTCATCAGGGAATTTTCATTCATAGACATTAAACAAGTCTAAGTCTTGCCACAAACATTTCAGAGAATTAAAGTACTTAGTAACACTATCCTCACCTTGGTGGATCTCACCCAATTTGAAAGTTAGTTCATACACATGGGACTGGTTTCCTAAATCAGAAAACATTTGATTCACGTTGTCCCATAGCTCCTTAGCCGTGTGGTAACTCATATAGTTGGAGCTAAGATCCTCCTCCATAGAATTACCAGTCATGTCATCACCATAGAATCAGTCGTCGGTTCCTTTTTGTCACCAGTCAAATATCCAATCTTGCCTCTACCACAAATGTACATTATGATTGATTGGGACTAGCGAAGAAAATTCTCTCCATTCAGTTGTATAGTAGTGATATAAATGGAATGAGAATATGAGGTAGTATTATGAGGAGGAGGTGTTTGACAAGATGGGTTAGATGATTCACCAATGTCGGACATAGTTGACATAGATTGGTAGGATTAGAGACAGTAGGTAGGGGCTAGGGTTTAGGACTATTCAGGTAGTAGGATTAAAGACAATAAGTGGCGGCTAAGGTTTAGGACCGTTCAAGTATGGCTTTGATACCATGGAGAAATTCTTAACAGTTGTATAACATTCTCACATTGATCGATACATAGGTAAAAGTATATATAGAAATAGAGAGGGATATTCTAGGAAACTAATATCTGTACATAATATCCTAACTGATCTGATTTGATAACTTTTAGGAGTCAATAATATCTAGGAGATATCCAACTGGATATGTCCAAAAGCTACCCAAAATATTGAACTTAGCCAAATTTTCGTCAGTTTGGTTTCCAATAATCCCAAAAAAAACAGGTTTATTTTTCATGGCAAAATCTCTAACTGCTGCTAGCTTATTCGACAATTTATGCCTCTAGTATTCCATGCTATTATAGACACTAAGAAGAAGCTGAGGTGGTAGGGCCCTTACCCTTACTTTTTGTTCCTATTTTTCCTCCTTTTGCTTAATTGAAATTTCCATATGTCTTGCTCCATGCTAGTTCTTTCGGAGCCTTCCTTGCCTTCTTTCTAGTGTAGTTCCACTTAGTGTTTGAGGATAGTGTTCGAGAATTGGAAGCATTTTTTACCTCATCTTTTCCTGGATCTTCCTTACCTTCTTTTTGTTGTATTGTCACCAAGTAGACATTAGAGGGGGTGGGTTGGCTGTTTACATAGCCTCGTTTTGATTTTTATAAGCTAGTAGCGTTGTATCCTCTTCCTGGGTTTGTTTAAAAGGGGAATTAGCAGCTATTTTAGATGGTTCAAGCCCTTTTTAATAGATTTGTCTAGGTTCATTAACTCTTCGTAATCCCCTCTACTGAAAAGTTTATTAGTCAGCCTCTAAATTTTACCTTGATGCTTAAGAGTGGGTCTCTAGCTATATGAAACATACAATTCATCTTCAGTAAATTTCCCCTCTTCACAGAGTCTTAAGATTGGAATAGCTTCAAAACGCTCTTGATCCATTCGCACACTAATTCAAATGCGTGCAAAACCAATCTTCTCCTTTTTGCTATTGTTTAATCCATACATAGGGGCCTTCTTATATAACTTACCAATGAACTTAGCCCCTTATTAGTCCAATACTAAGGGAATATAATGTATATTTACCTATAGTGGTATATTTTCATATTTGACCTTGTTTAACCTGATATCAAAGCTTCCATACTTAAAGAAAAAATGGCAGGTTGAATATATGTCATAGACCTGACTTAACTATATTCCTTGCTTCATTAGCACTTTGGAATTTGAACAAGATATGATTTTCCTCTGAGATTAGAACTTCCTGCAACCCTCTACCTTTTCTATATTGTGTGTGCCCATTTGTTAATTGCTTGGGAAGGAGGTCTACAGTCTAGAAATGACCAACAATTATAGTATTCCAAGGCTTTGGCCCTTTTTTTAGAACCTCAATGTCAGGTGCTGCAATCTTACTCGTTTCCATATTACAGGAAGGACAGCGTTGCAAATAATTTTCCAAAGAATCCCCTACCACTTTTCTCCAATTCATATGTGCTGGACAAGAGGTACCCATCGCGTGACCTTGGTGCTTCTTTGCTTAACTTAGTGGAGGAAGATGGGGGGTGAAAATGTCAAAGCTAAATTGAGGCCAATAAAAGGCATCGCACTAGAGCTTGACATTATCTCAAAGCAGAAGAAGCTGGTTAAAAAGGAGGATAAGCTTGAAAAACAATAACAGAAGAGAGAAAAAGAAAAGGAGGGAGGCTACAGTTATAAGACAAGGACTAAAATCCTTAAGAAGGTGGGGGACTAGAATGACTAGAATAAACAGAATGAGATTCATAGATGAGAGAAAAAAGGGAAAGAAAGAGGGATGAAGGAGTAGAGAGATGAGTGGAGGACAGCGTAAGAAGACTTTGAAACAAAGAAAATTTATCAAGGTATATCGAAGAGAATGAAGGGAGCATGGTTGACACATTATTAAGTATGTTGTAAGCTTCTTCTCAAAAGATAAAAGAACATTGTAGGCTCATTAAAATAAAGAATATATTTGGACCTTTCATCAAAATTAGATGAGCTTTTTTAGGTTTTCTTCCTGAAAAATTATTTGGTAAGCCCTTTTTTTCAGAAATACCCATCTCGATTTATTGTTGTAAGTTAATCATGTACTTAAAAAACCAATATCTAAATCACACGTCTTGTTAAATTAAAGATAGGGTTCAAATTGACACTATTAGATAAATTAAAGATTTATAATTATCATCCAAATAATTGGGATTGTTTTCCTCGTACGTAAGAGTAATGATAGTCAATTAAACACTCTTGATAATTGAATATGCACCTTTGAAGAGTTGATTGATACGTATTTCGTAGATGTATGGAATTTACCGACAGGACTGAATTAAAAACCGATCCTTGTTTACCAACCACACATTGTCTAACCAAATCCAATTCTCTCTCGATATGTTCCTCAAAAAATCCGATTTGTGCGGATTATTCCCCCAACTAATAAAAAGATCTTGGCGGAATTGCCACATATAAAATTGAGCACAATTTTGCAAAGAAATAACCCACTTCTTTCTCGAGAAGAGACAAAAAATATGCTCAATATCATTTGATTGAATAGTTGACCCAACTCCTTGTTGTTTGAAGAACCCCTCCACTACAATTGGGATTTTTTCGCGAAAAGCAAACATGAGATAACAATAATAATTCCTC
Organism: Erythroxylum longipes; assembly: GCA_027563885.1. Taxonomy (NCBI): domain Eukaryota; kingdom Viridiplantae; phylum Streptophyta; class Magnoliopsida; order Malpighiales; family Erythroxylaceae; genus Erythroxylum; species Erythroxylum longipes. The sequence goes on from JAOQMS010000180.1 coordinate 34,506,640, forward strand.
CGAATGCTTCCAAGTAAATATAAACGTTGGTGGGAGGTCTGATTCTCGATTTTTAGACAAACAAAACTACAGCAGACTAATCCTTTTCATCTTGTAACTTAACAGACTAGTAGATTTTCTGATTCTTATCCCTCGGGCAATTATAGCAGAAACCTAAGGCAGTACAGGTTTATGTTTCCGGAAACATAACAGGCTGTTCATATTGTAAATTAATTTGTATTGTAGACCCACCGGCTCGTATAAATAGTTGTCCAGGACTGGTTTGCGCAACCAAGTTTGCTCTTCTCTCCTTCCCCTTTTCTAACTTAGCTTGTATAAACAAGACAAAACAAAATACATACACTTCCCTTAATCCCAACTGAAATTTCGATACAACGGCGGATAATTCAACAATCAACTTAAATGGACTACACAAGTCCACACTTTACATATGCAACTGAAATAAGAAACTTACCCCAAATCAAATTTTAAATCTTGGGGCTTCCATTTCAACCATGTAAAGATACAGAGAAACAGAGGCATCAAGAAAAATGAGAGGAAATGAAAGAAATAAGAAAGCTGGCCGTGCCTACGTTAGATTTTTGTCATGTTTTTTGCTGTCCGTAGCATCATTGTCAATGTCTTTCAATTACTACATCATGGATGAAGTTGCCGAACAAAATTAAACCTCACCCATCTGAGACATGCTCTGTTGTGCTTCTGTGAGCACACTGGTTTAGATTATACTGATCAAAATGAGAACTGTCACGCTAGGCCAACAATGGTTCTCCTTGTGCTTGTGATACTCTTAGCTTCCTTTTAGAATATAGAGTGAAGACAACTGTGGTGGCCACACTAGCACAGAAACCAATAACATTAAAGATAATTTGTGAAGCTGAAAGAGCATGGTGGTCATCTGAAGCATCTGCCAAGGCCTGTATAAGTATCCCGCTGCAATAAATGGAAGAAATATACAACCTCACTAACACATCAAAAGGATTATACTAATAAATAAAACCAGTTTCTGCATTTTCTGCAAAGAAAGGACAAAACAACTAAAGCCACTTTTAGAGAAAAAGAAGGAACAGGGAATACATGAATAGAACAGAGACATTAATCAAAGAACTGTCTGCTTCCGAAGGAATAGGAACCAAAGAGACATAATTCTTGAAAGCTGATGACTTTTATGCTACCTTTGCTCAATAAACCATCCTCTGGCTGTTGAAAGGCCAATTGGTACTCTAACAGGGACACCTACTAACGAAAGTAGCTTAAGTTCGTGTAACAGGTGAGGCTAGAGGTTAGGACAACGAACAGGTGCCAACAAAATAACTTTGTATTTGGAACAAATTACATCCTCCCCAAGTACTCAAAGAACAATTTCTCTGTTAAGTGTAAAATGTAGGCACACAAATTCATTAAAAGAACATAAAATGAGAAAATGTGTTAATACAATTCAGAAACGGATGTATGTTGATTTACTTTGGGTCTTATATAGCTTTACCATATCTTGATAACTTACTACAATATTACAGTGGGGATTCTGACCAACAGTTTCCAAAGGCAACAACACAAATTCAGGCTCCTGTCATCAAATCCAATTGTGCCTTTACAGCCAATACCTAGAGGTCTTAACTCTTATATAAATTGCCTCCTATTATAATTTGTAAGAGTCCACATATATGATTGCCAGTTTTTATCTTTGTGTTTGTGACATTCAAGATATTCCTGATAAACCAATTGTAATTTGCAAACATCTTCCGAAGCTTATGAATTCATCAATAAATTGACGAATAATCACTAGCAAAATCTTCCAAGCCCCAAACACAGATGTAAACCTAGAACTAACACATGAATAACTTTAAAAGGATTGGAAGACTGCAACTAAACAATTACAAATTAGAATTAGAATTTTGAATTTCCTAACATTGCAAATGATGGTAGCTTTAATTGCTCACTTCAAGCATGTACTTCTAGTAAAACAGCACAAACAGTCAGTAAAAATAAGCACTAGGAAAGATCTAGCGCCATCTTCATCACACGGCTTTTCCCCTTTATCCCATTTTCTCACATCATTTATCACCTAAATAGCTGCTGGTGTTTGATTTCCATTCTCTCATAACTTTCTGGGTACAAGTCTTCTAATTGAAATTTCAGTTTGCTCTTCATTTGTGTAATAGGTTTGGACCAGACAGATCCACACACACATTAAGGTGAAAAAAAATAAGAAATATCTGAGAGGGAAGGGATACAGAAATAGCTCTTACGTATATATTGCAAGAAAAACCTCTGGCACCATTCCAACCAATGACCCCAAGATGTACGGACCATACTTCACATTTGTTGCCACAGCACAGTAATTGTACAAAATATATGGGAACGGAGAAATCCTTATCAAAGTAACACTTTGAAACTGGTGAAACCAGTTTCCTTCGCCGGCTGCTCTCAATATAGCAGCTTTCTTTGGATATTTTTCCAACCAACCCTGCATCAAAAATGTTTGATGACATCTGTCAAGAATAGTGAAGAAGAAAAGAGAGTACAAAAACTTGATATCTTCACATAGGCATACTTGAATTTTGTGAAGGAACAGAGAACCAATGAAAAAAGGAAGTGATACTCCCACAGCTGCTGCCGACATAATTAATAGAAAACCAAAGCCGTAACCGAATGTCATTCCAACAACCCACATAGAAGGTGTAGAAGGCAAAAGCAGGGCAGGGAATAATGCCACAGATGTAAAGAGTAGAATGGCCAGCACTGGAGTACTAAATGTTGCTGTCTCCCAATTTATGATAGGAATAATCTCCTGAAAATGTAAGTCAGAAACAGAACATTCTTAAATAGGCATGCACATATCAATAGCATATCTGTTGGTACAGAGTATAACAACAAATTATATGGTTGATTAGTTTTGCTAATGATTACCATTAGGATGAGGATATGAAGAGACATGATTGCAACCTAGTTTAATTACATGCATGAAAATTCCATGTGCTACAATGGAATCATTAATGATATTAGGAAAACAAAGCACACAAAGAAGAAGACAAAAAAAAAAAGTACTGCTCAAAGCAGAAGAGCCCTATAAAAATCTAAAGGCAGATGAAGACTGAGCAACTTACTAGGGAACAGCATAAAAGCATACAACATACATCCTCATTAAAACTTTCATCGATTAACTAGCAATCCCATTCTCCACCATTAACCAAAAAGATTAACAATCAACACTAAAATTATCACTCTTGAAAGGATTGCTGCATTATAAACTGCTCATTTACATAAGGAATATATCATCTCAATGTTCTGCAAAGATCACAAGAAAGGAAGATTTTAAAGGCCAATCCATGGTGAGGCTCATCATATATCATAAAACAAGAAGGCGGTGCAACCATGCTTCTATTAATGCTATCATAACCAAAAACTTGAATTAGAATACATAAGAATGAACTCCAATAATGTCACCGTGCATAAGCTAAGAAAGTTACATGAGAAGTCCCTAATCTCTTTTCCACTTTACAGATTAGCAGGGGATTCAGTTGCTCAAACCAAGCCCCGTTCAAGAATTAAGGAATGACATAATGCAGGTAGAAGCACCATATACAGGATAGCTCACAAGAAGAGTACCATTGCATATGAGACAACTCCAAGCATCAAATCAACAACGCCAGAAAATCTCTCATCAGTTTACATTTATGCTCATTTTAAAGCTAGTCCTAAATTTTAATTATTGGAACAAATAAAAAGAATAACCAGATCCAATCCAATGGAATCATAAAAGAACCAGCAAAAAAAAAGGAAAAAAGAATACTAGAAAACTAACAAGAAAAAAGGGGAGAAAGACTAACTGAGCATAAGTACCCCCAGTAACATGCAATCCAAGCATTAAAAGCATCAAAAGTAAAGTGTCCAAAGAAAAAATACACTAAACCTTAGTAATTCACAAGCAAATAGAAACTAAATATGAAAGCTTTTTAAACCAATTTAAGAAAATCCCCAACATCAAGCTTCCAAGCATCCAACAAAAATCTTGATAAAAAAGAACACTAAACCCAAATTGCAGATGGCCTTAGTTGTAACTACAAATACACCACATGATAAGAAAAACCAACCTTATCCATGAAATAAGGGGCAACCCACTTGAGAAAAACTGCGGCCAAGAGCCCCAAACAAGTGATCAACAAAGCCAATTTGAACCAATACCAAACCACACACCCTCTCCATCTCCAACAAAAGATACTAGACCCTTCCCTAACCTGAACCCCATTAAACGACTCATCCACTTTATGATTCCTCAATTTCACATAATTTCCTTTTCCATCATCTTCCTTATCTCTCATCATCAACGCCTGAACCTGGTCATAATCCTCCTGATAAGTCATTGATCAGCACACCCCACAGAACCAATAAAGTTTCCAACTTTCTGCTTTGTTCCTGAGAAAGCTGGGAATTTAGATAACCCCAATTCGCTACAAAGAAACGGGTACTGGAATATGTAGAGGAAAGACCATCTATGAAGTAATTGGCAAGAAAACAAATTTCGGTTCCTAAGCCAACTTCTGTAGCCTTCCTCAAACATAAAAAGCTGTGAATTTGTTTCTATGCTGCCAATTTCCGCTTTTCTCTTTTTCTGGGATGTTGTAATTGACGATTCAGCCAAACTTATGTGCTACCATGGTGGGAGAGGATGCGCCGTGACTTAACGTTACCGAAAGTAATAAAGCAACTGAAGGGATCGATTTGGGTGGGATTTTTGTATAAAGTTAGGGCCGAATCCGATAGCCGGCATATTTGTAGGTTTGTTTCGAGGATTCGGCCTGGTGAGACCGGTAGTTAGGGTCCAATTATAAACACAACTATTACAATCTTTATGTTTCACATGTAATTTTTTTTAATAAAAAGGTCAAATTAGGTTCTAACATTTTTACCAAATTTAAATTTAAATTTAAATATTTTAACATGTTCGAAAAGAATTTTTAACGTTTTATAGACTTTATAATTTGAACATTAACTTAACTTATTTGTTAATCTTCCATTATAAAAAGCATATATATTTTTTTTTTGACCATTTATGCTTTTACCTACCCATCATTGGCACTAATGCCTACCTCACCAGTGATTGAAGTCCAAAAATAAAAAAAAGTGAACTCTTTCTTCCTCTCCTCTCTCTCTCTCTCTATATATATATATATTATGATTTCTATTTTAATCACCAGTGATTGAAGTCCAAAAATAAAAAGTAAACTCTTTCACACTATATTATGATTTCTATTTTAAACATTTTATAGAATGTAAAGTGATTTTAGCTTTTGACATTTCAAAACAAAAAGTTTAGTTATCAATCCGCTGCATAGGGAGCGAATATCACCTTAATTTTTTAAATTAATTAAGTTCATTATTGTAAAAGTTGAACTATACATGGATTTCCATAATATTGATTAGAGATTGTTTTGATTTTTTGAAAAATTGAAGCTTCCTTTTTCATTTTCTGGAAAGCTAGAATGTTTATTAAAGCTTACGATACAACATGTGTGTATCAATTTCTAGATGTAAAAGTTCACAACGTGTATTAAAAATGTTTGTATATTATTTTCTCACACTCATGTACTGTAGAGTGAGTGTTTATATACACTTTTTGTAACAATACTACAGCTGGAAAAATTTTATGGTTATAAAAGAAAGAATATACAGATATTGTAACGAATATCCCTTCTAGAATATTTGTCATTGTTAAGCTAATGGGTTTTTGTGAGCTGATTGTTTGTGAGATGAACTTTGTGAATTATTTGTTGATGAGTGATTTGTTGAATGGTCCCTTACACTAGAAAGCTAGAATATTTATTAATTTTAATCACATGGCCCTTATGAAAAATCAACCATGCCTCCCCTTTTTGTTTCTAGAAAATAACATGAATCTACCGTGTTTATAAAGAAGAAAAGAAAACTAAATCGCATGCCTATTTTTTTTGTGGATTATAAAAAACAAGATGTATATCCTTTAAGCTAGATTATGTACTTTTGGTTTGGGTGTGCATTTTGAGGATATGGAATATGTGTGTGTGCAAATGAGATTATTTCTAGTTGCTTGAGTTGGGTCAAAAATTAGCAGGAGAATGTCTACTGTAGTGTGCCTTCACCAATGGCGACCATGGTCAATAGTGTGGGACATTGCTAATGTCGATTATCGCCCAAAAAATGCAATGGAGAAAAGACATTATCAAGCAGTCAAGATAAGACAGCACTAACGTAGCGTTTGGTTCCTGTTTCCGTTAGTGGGGACAGGTCACAAAACAAACAAATCCTGTCATCTTAACTCGTTTGGTTGTTGTCTTCCGTCTTTTTGTCTTCAATCCCCGGATGACAGAGACAATAATTTTTGTCTCTCCGAATACCGTAGGACAAGGGACATTAGACAGATACGTTAGGTATGCGTTGTCCAAAATAGCCCCATCTGCTCTCTCCCACACCGTTTGTTCTGCGGCTTGCCCCGTCTCCCTGAAGCGTCGCACCACTTGTCTTCCCTTGTCGACGCACAACCCCAGCACTCGTCTTTTGGTCGAGAAACACGAACTTTGTCTCTATAAGTCTAAGCTTCGCTATCTTCTCTCTGTCTCTCTCTTTACGCATTTCCTTTTTAGTCTGTATGGAATGGATAAATATATGATGTAAGTATATGCCCATACCTATATATCCATATATACATATAGACATGGCAACGGCTTCCTTGTTACAACCTGGATGTGGGTATCCTGGGAGATTTAGCAATAACGTTAATAACAACAATAATGCATGGAATGGAGCTTTGTTAAATTCCACTTTGCATCCTTCATCATCATCTTCCTGTTCCTGTTCCTGTTCCGGTAATTCTCATACCTTCCCTTGCTGATCTCTCTCTCTCTCTCTCTTTTGTTGAGAAGGTTTATGATTTGTCTGAAATTGGATTTTTACCCCTTGAGTTACTGGTATTGTTGGGGTTCTTTAGAAATTTTGATTACAGTGCAGTGACATGTTGTGAATCATTGGTTTGAGAGTACTAACGTGAAATTAGTGAACGAATGTTTTCAGTTTGGGGTCCTCTTAAGAGGTAGAGATTCGTAATCGGAAGCGTCTTGTTGGTGAAAGGAAATGTAAGGATTTTTGGAGTATTGAAATCGTTGAGTTGCATTAAGGATGTTAGCATTTGGAGACAAGATGAAATGCATTAGTTTGACTGGAGATTTGGTTTGTCTGAAGTAAGCTAGCTTAGTTCTGTAGCTTGTTTATCATTTGATAGAAGTGGGATTTTATCCTCATGCTCTTGGAATTTGGATTTGACGGTGTCCTCTGATGAACACAAAACTTGCGTGACTCATCTTTAAATGGTGTTGGGCTGTTGTACTTTATTGGCAGACCAATCTCACCCTTACCTCTTAAACCCATGTTGGATGTCAATTAACGTGTTTATCCCTTTGGAGTTCCTGAATTCATTGAGAATTTTTATTCTGTTAGGCAGCTGACACAAGTAGTGTTCATGTTATGCAAGCTTTACCATAATATTGTTAAACTTGACTGTTAAAATGTCCTCCTTGTAACCCTATCCATGTCACTATGCTTTTAAAAATTTTTGTTATCATGACCTGATCTACACACCTTGGCCATTGAGCGTAATCAATACATTCAACAAATTTGATTCTTTCCTCATTTGCATTGTTTATGACTTCTTTACAAACATTGATTGATTTAAGCAATAAATATGCTTTGGACACTTTTTTGAAGTGTAGACACACCTGTGCATACATCCTTAACTGCATGTTTGGACATATGATTATGTATTGCAGGTTCTAATAGTATTTGGAAACATCAAGACCTTAGAGCTCAAGCTATGAACGCAGCTACTCAAGGCAATCTTGTGTTATCTAGCAGATCTAAGTATGGCAAAGATGAACCTGATCATCTTCTTGTTCTTGTTCATGGCATCTTGGCTAGGTATAAGTATTTGTTACTTCATAGTATTATAAGCAAATTCTCCTTCTATTTCTCCCTCTCGTTGCATTAAATGAAAAAATATAGTTGAGACTGAAGGGAAAATGAGTACAAGACATTTGTTCTCACTTGACAATGGCAGAAGCTAATTCTTCTGGTCCGCTGGATGTATCTGTGTTCATGATTTTGTTTGTCCTAGAATATGTACGCATGAATTTCTGGTGCAATTTCCTCGTTTCATTCTTTCCTTGTACTCCTACGAGTTGAACACTTGTTGACTTTGTTTTGGGCCTCTGAGAAAAGATGGTTGCTTCACAGCTCATAGATACCAAATTCACAGCTCATAGACACCAAAATGAACTGAAATTAAATTCTCCATAAATTTGTATTGTTTGTATCCAGATGCATCGCAAGCATCTAAGCCTCATTTGGTTCTAGATATTTCCTCATGATAGTCATCTACTGATTGCTTACAACCATTTTTTAAATGACAATTTCAACTGATTGAATGCGCTGTGCAGTTTTACTGCTTAAAATGTTTCAACATTTTGATAGTCTATGCAACAAGTTTGCACTTGCAGCTACACTAACATTCCTGGTTGCATTAAGATTATATATGGCTTGAGAAAAATTCAAGCAACAAATCAGTAGTTTTATCACCATGGGAGTGATCTATTGGGTTTTTAGATTAAAGAAAGGCCTGTTTCTGGTGCTTTTTACCTTTGAGGTTGTAGTCCAAATTGTGTTTAATTTGACCATGTTCCTCAAATGCAGCCCAAGTGACTGGATATATGTGCAAGCAGAGTTGAAAAGGCGTCTTGGGAGAAACTTTCTAATATATGGTATGTTTTGGTCATTCACCAATTAATGTACTTATTGTATGCAATTCTTAGTGGTAAATTTTAGGTGTGCAACGTTTAAACGTTTAAATTTGTTCTGTTATTTAGCTTTGCCCTGTCGATGTGACCATAATTAAAAAGTAAACATCACACAGATTAGGGGAATTGCCTTATCATGTGCAAGAAAACTGGGGCTACTGATTGAGAAAAATTAGATACAAATGATGGAACAGCAAAGAGATCACTTGGGACAAATCACTGGTCTTTTTTTATTAATAACAAATTCTATGGAAAGAAAGGGCAAGGATGGAACCATTCTGAACTGCTTCTGTATCTTTTCAACTATAAATTTTCCCTAAAAACAAAAGTGACTCTCAAGTTTTCAACATATTATTTAGAGTAAGGGGCTTACAAAAATTGGCTTTTGACAGCAAGTTCGTCCAATAGCTACATTAAAACCTTCTCTGGGATTGACGAAGCTGGAAAGCGACTAGCAGAAGAAGTGAGTCTTGAAATCTCTTTGAACATATGCATGCAGATTTCTCATAGATCATCTGATATGGCGAGTGGATTATGAAGAGCGGGTCACTGTATGATCAATGATGTTCCTACCTATTAATCTTCTAATATATGTAAACAGGTAATGCGAGTTGTGAAGAAGGCAGGGAACTTGAAGAAGATTTCCTTTTTAGCCCATTCTCTTGGTGGCTTGTTTGCAAGATATGCCATTGCTGTTCTTTATTCAAAATATGCCTCAAGTTCTGGTCAATCTGGTGATCATACTGATTCAGAGAGGCCAGATTCACATCCTGCTGCTTCTTTAAGACGAGGTACAATTGCTGGGTTGGAGCCAATCAATTTTATTACTTTGGCAACCCCACATCTTGGAGTTAGAGGAAGAAAGCAGGTTTGTTTTGAAGGGTATTCCCTCATATGTATCTTTGTAGCTTGTAGTAATGGTTCAGTCTGGTACTTATTGGCCTCCAATGAGGTTCCCATTTTTTATTTGAAAAGTTATATTTTTCATCGCTCTTTTTGCTTTTGAATTGTAAAGTATTCTCATATTCTTTTGCACTGGCTCTTAGGATTGGGATTATTCATTTATGCATTGCATAGTAAAATAAATGAAAAAAAATTCCCCATTTTGTAGTTTTGTGACTTCCGAATTCTGATCTAAATAAACTTGGGACATTATGATAAAATTGCTAAATGCCTTAGGTGGACAAAGTTGGGATAATAAAGAGCTCAAAAAAGGAAAAGAAAAAGACAACTTTGAAACTCGTGTATTAGCCTCTTTCAGATTTCTAAACTAAATGTGTTCATGAGAAAACCTCTGGATGTGGTAAGTAATGATTGGTGCATGGGATGAGTTCAGGTTGGAATTTAGCTGTTAATACGAATAAGAGAAACTCTTTTATAGCCATTTCTATCAAATGATGTAGAAGCTAAATTTGTTGCTTGTCATTCCATTCTATACTATTAAATCTGCAGGTAATCTCTTCCGCATCAACAGCATCATCATTATTATCCTCTCAGATAAATACTTCATCTGTTGTTATCATATCATTGTTTATAGTGATTAACTATAGTCAAATCTCATAACCGTCTTAGATTTCTGCTAATGAGTAATTATGATCTATCTCAGCTTCCATTTCTCTTGGGCATATCCTTTTTAGAGAAAATTGCTGCACCATTAGCTCCTTTTCTTGTGGGCCAAACTGGCAGTCAATTGTTCCTCACGGATGGTCAACCAAACAAACCACCTCTTCTTCTTAGAATGGCTTCAGATTGTGAAGATGGGCAATTCATGTAAGTAGGCTGCACTTCTAAATAATTGGAGCATATACTATTCTCTGAAGCAGTCAGTATTTGCTGTTCACCTGTCTTCTTATCCCTGTCTCTGTACTAACTTGCAGATCTGCCCTCGGTGCATTCAGATGTCGCATTGTTTATGCAAATGTTTCTTATGATCGTATCCAACTCTGTGTGATGATTTTATGCTACTGTACATAAACCATGTCTGTAAACGACGTTTTTATCCAGTCAAGCTCCCTTGACACAAACTAGATATGGTTGGTTGGCGCACTTCATCCATAAGGAGGGAGAAGGAACTTGTGAAGGTGAAAATGATCCTGTAACTCTCTTTAACTCTATTTCTTGCTATTAATTGTTTGATGGCTGCGTCCTTAAAGGAAAGCAGTATTTGGTTCATGAACCGGAATTCTAGTCAATAGTTTAACTAGATTGTCATTTAGAATTCTGAAAGATCATTGGGCGTAAAAAAAAAATGCTAATATTGATTGTTTGAAACTTAGGTTTGTGGGTTCTTGTTGGCCTATTAAGTGAAGTTAGTTTGCAGAATATCATCTTATACACTATTTCAGCCTTTTTCTTCATCTAGCTGCTCCTATGGTTATGAAAGCTAGAAACAGCGGTTACAGAAAAAAGTTAAGTACGACTATTTACGCCTACTCTGTCTCGGATACTAAATTATATTTACTTTTTCTCAACTGACAGCCTCCCCAGAAGTCTCTGGATGGTTACCAACATGTTGTAGATGTTGAGTATTGTCCGCCAGTCTCCTCTGAGGGTCCCCATTTTCCTCCAAAAGCTGCAAAGGCAAAGGAGGCAGCACAAAATGAACCCAATGCACAAAACACAGTGCAGTATCATGAAATAATGGAAGGTGTGATGTGTGGTCATTTACGACATTGAGATTTCTGATTACGTCCTATGGAAAAGGTAATAACTAGATTCCTTTTGTTAACAGAGGAAATGATACGCGGTTTGCAGCAATTAGGATGGAGAAAAGTTGACGTCAGCTTCCACTCGGCGTTCTGGCCCTTCTTTGCTCATAACAATATTCATGTGTGGCTCAATTTGTTTCCAATATCTATACAGTTTCTTATTTATTATTACAGCCTGTATTCTTCATTGCAGGTGAAAAATGAATGGTTTCACAATGCTGGTGCTGGAGTTATTGCTCATGTTGCAGACAGTCTAAAGCAGCAGGAATCTTGCTCATACATTGTTGCTAGCTTGTAGCTTTAGTTGCCATAAGCAAGTGCTCTGCTACTACAAAATTGTTGTATGATAATTGCTCGTGCCCAGAATGACAAATAAAAATCCTCCATGTTCTCGCTTCGTTATATGGCTTGCCAACTTCTATGAATAATTGAATGAAACGACAAGAACTTAGGTGAGAAACTTCATTAAAGAGATGTAGACCAAGGATATAAAAATAATATAGAAGATAGAATAGAATGCCCCTAGTTCGTAGGCATGGTTGGTCCATGGCATTCTCTTTTTTTTTTTTAAGGGAAAAGATTCAAAATTACACAGTACTTCGGGAAAGACAGGTTCTCGATAAATCCTCTAAAAGGATCATGTGGCAC
>JAOQMS010000180.1:34518914-34532149 GCA_027563885.1 Erythroxylum longipes
TGTCAATTAATTACATATTTCTAATCATATTAAGGACCAGGGGCATTTTTGTCATTGTCACCATTTTTTCGTTCTGTTCACTGCAACCAAACACATCCTGTCCTCGAGACGGAGACAGAAATTTCTGTTCTGTCCACCACAATCAAACACCTCACTGTCTCCAGCTTTTGTTCCGTTCCGTCCTGTTCTGTTCTGTCTACAAATAAAGGAGGAAGGAGAAACCCAACTGCCGATGCAAATGTGAGGCAGAAACCCTATCTACGTCACACGCAGCATACAGGAAATCAACAGCTGATGGTCAAGCAACCAAAACAAAAAAAGTGATGCGTGGCACGTGCGCAAAGTCAACGCTAACTGACTGAAGTGCATGAATTGCACATGCCTTACAAAAACAATCTGGCGCCTCACGCACCAGACAGTCCTATTTTTATTTGATTTGTGCTTTAAGATTTAATTTCATATCAAATTAATTTAAATTCCCAATAAATATGGAAAAATTCTAATTATCTGAGAATTGTTTTCAAAAGGTTAATTTATTAGGAATAATTTTTGAAATTTTGTTTAATTTTTCAAAGAGTTGAATTATTAAATTAAATTAGTTATAAAATCAATAATTATAATCAAGCAAATATTTAAAAACGATTATCTTTCATAATTAGATTGTGTTAGCTAAATAATATAATGAGATTATATTAATTAAGATGAGATCTTAATTTTAATATTAAAGTGATTATCTTTCTTAATATGACTAAGATTAAGAGAAAAATCAATTCCTAATTTAAAATTTTGAAAAGTTGTTTCTAAAATAGTAAAATAGACTTAATTATTTTCAATTAGATTGAAATTAATTAATTACACTCCTTAAAATTAAGAAAAGAGTTTTCTTGAATAATCATGAAAGGTACTTCTTAATTATATTTATTTATTTATTTTGATTAAGATAAATTAAATTTATTGATTTTATTTACTTATAGAATTATTATTATATTGTTTCCTTATTCAGAGAATTATTATTTTATTTATTTAGAAATTTTTTCTTTATATATGAATAATATATTTTTTATTTATTAGAAAAGGTATTTTTAATGTTTAAATTTTGACAAGTGTTTTCATTTATTAATTAATAAAATTGAGATTTCTTTAATAATCTTGTAAATATTTTTAATTTATTAAAAATTTCTAATTAATTAAGAAAACAATATCTAGATAAATAATGTAAAGGAAATTTTAAATTAAATTCAAAAGTTTTTTATTTAATTTTGACATTAAATAATTGCATTTTGTCAGTTTTCAATTACTTATCGATTAAGTTACGTAAATTTAATCTGGATAAGGATAATAAAGTGGTCTGATAAATGATCTTGATTAATGGGTCAAAGTTCAGGAGGAAATAGACACCGATCAGTATGGACTGGACTCATATCGAGCTTGTGACGAAGAAGCTTGATATAGAAGCTATATATATAGGTTAAGGTCTACTATTGTAATGTGAGCGATGATTGGAGATGAGCTCCCAATGAGAACCCAAAAATTTTGGGCCAACAAGGTTAAAAGAGTCTTCTATTTTGGTTTCAAGAAGACCTATGAGAGTAGGTTTTTTATCCTTAACCATCTCCTTCACCAAGGACTTTTTAGGAGGGTTATTAAGCCCTTTAGTGTTCCGAATTAGTACTACCATATAAGGGGGAGTGCCCTTTATGTTTGTTGATATGTTTCACTTTCTTCCTAGTTGATCGTCTTCTCAAAGTATTAGATTGTACTTTAACGTCCTCAAATTTTGAAATGGAGGCAGTGAGTAAATGATTGTTGTGGTCCTCTGTGGTACTCCCCTTTGAAATGGAGGCAGTGAGTAACTGATTGTTGTGGTCCTCTGTGGTACTCCCCAAAATTATCTTAGAGTTCCCCATATTAGAGTTATCACTGGGAGAAACTTCAGGATTCACTTGTACCTCATCATTGCATTCTGGAGCTTCTTCGATTCTGCTACTCTCTAGCTCAACTAGTGAAGAGTTTAGCACATTCTTATTCAAGAGGCTCATCTCGAACTTCAGTATTTTTGGTTTCTAAGTGAACAACTTCACTTTGTTTCCTCATGCAATTTGAAGTTGATAAGCTAGCAGTATTAGTGTCCACTACTTGCCGAGCTTCTATTGTATTCTCTTGGCTAATAGAGGGCTCACTAATGTCAACCTTCATAAGTTCTTCATGCCACCCTGTTTTAAATTTTTTAGCAATAGGAACCCATTTTTTTAGTAGAGTCATTAGGCTTCCATGGGTAGGTAATATAGACCTCTGCCTTTTCCAATTCACCAGTCTCACCTAGCTTTAAGATAGATAAACTATCAGGAAGGGGAGAATTCTTATGAATTTCAATATACAGCTTGGCATATCAAATGCACTCCATTGTGGTAATTTTTGTGTCCATGCAGATAGGTTTCCTTAGGGAGCTAGCCAAGAAACTTAACCCCTCAATAGTCTATAATTCCATTAGAAGATTGTGTAAATGCACCCACATTGGTAGTACTTTAACCTCTCCCCTATCAAGCTCCATTCCAGAATGCCACTGTCAAAGCAAAAGGGGCTGGTCACTAAGGTGCCAAGGCCTCTATTCCACTATTTTTGTAAGAACGGATTCATCATTGAACTTAAGTAAAATTTTGCCAGCTTCACAAAGCATGACTTTATCGAGCCCTTTCCTTCCCCATCAAGCTTTTGACTAAGCATTCATAACCGAAAATGCAGATATTTTGGACCAGAAGAAACCAATGAATGTAGTAGACCACACTTTGGGGGGGGGGGGTTGGAACAATTTGACCATATTTTTGATAATGTTTTAGGGTACTTTTATTGTGCAAAGTGTGGATTTTATTTTTCTAGGCTCCAACTAGGCAAAGATTTACACATTGTCTGACACCTATTGTAACATTCCTAATAGATTTTTCAACAGATTTTGCAAGAAGCTCTTTGGAGAGAGTTGAGAAATCCTCCTTTGAGATGGAAGTTGCTCCTTCTTTCATTATCACGTGGAAGGCCTTCCCTCAAGGCAAGAACCGCAACCACATTAATTTTAATAATAATTAATCTACAGTTGTTGCCTATTATAGTGCAATAGGCAAAAACTCTGCCACTGCTCCTCTTCATGCTTTTGTTATACTCTGGACCCTCTATTACACTCTTACACTTCTTCTCTTCATGCAGTTGGTGGTCGGCTAAAAGCCTTCTAGTGACAGTGTGAATGAGTGGGTTACGAGGGAATTTGTGTCGTCGGTGAGTTACACGTGATCGTCTCAATGGCAAAAGTGATCAACAGGCGACGTACAGTTGTCTGGTAGTGGCGATGGCTATGGCGGTTGCTGTTGCGGTGGCGGTTGCAGCGGCAGTGATGGTGAGTTGCGTGTGATCGTCTTGCTTCTCTCGATTGTCGAGCTCAACATGTAGTAAAATTTATTTGTTAAATGAATGGTCAATTGAATTTTATTTTTAATTGAAAAAATATATTTTATTTATTGAAAATTTGATGACCATGTTAATGTAAATGAGTCCAATTTATGTGTTGGTTTAGGTCAATAGTGTTAAAAACAAAATTATAATTTTTAATAAATTAAAAATTAGTATTTTATTAATATATTTTACTTTATAGTAATGCTATAAAAAATAATTAAATTTTCATATTTCAAATATATTTTATTATAAAACTTTACTGGTAATAAATTATAATTTTATTATAATTACATGGAATTCATTAAGGTAAATTTAAATTAAAAAGATGTTAATTATATTCTAAATGATTTGTTCTTTTAAAAATTTTTAAATTTTTAAATAAAAAAATCTTGTCTCTATTATTTGATAGTTAAAACTTATTTAAACATTCATTTAATAAATTATACTCAAATTAATTGTATGCTTTTAAGCTCTTTCCATTCTTTACTTTCAATACATTCATTACTATTGGCTATGAATATACACATATGTAAATATTAACAAAGGCAGTTATATACATATATATTCTCTTAATTAATATTAATGCATTCCTTATTTTAAATCAACATAAAATTTATTGGGTGATAAAATAAATAATGTTAAATGATTATATCAAAATTTGTCTTTTAAACTTTTGATAGTGATTATTATTTGTAGTTCCTTTGTAATTTAACCTTTTTTTGTTAGAATAATAATAATATAATATTTAAGTAATGATTAGTTGTCCATTTTAGTTTTGACACAATCGTGCTGGAACTCAAAATTCTACAACATTTCATGTAATTGATTTGCTTCATCCTTCATGTCACCAATCTCCCCGAAAGAGTTGACCTACAAATGTTGAATGTAACGAACCCGCACCCAAACGGTTGACCTATGGTCTTCCTCTCTTAGATCGCTCCCACTCCCTCACTGTGGTTACAGTCTACATGAGGTCACCCAGACTCGGGCACTAGAACTAACCATCCCAAGTAGAGTTGACTTGTATCTCTTTTCAAATTTCTGGGGTCCTAAAAGGAAACACTAGATTTGGGTAATCGAAATGTGTTACCCATTTGCTGCATACGCCGAATAAAGGAATGGTAGAAAAAACTAAAAAGGTGTAGACTTTAGACCAATTCCAGGTGGTGCTTTTGTGGGTTTATTTCGAAAGAGGAAAATGAGCGCAAACACTGGGTACTTGTACATCCAAGTTCGACGTCCGTCTATCTCACTGTTTCGTTGCCAAAGCTCCTATCTTTCTAGAAAATGTTTTCAGCTTCCATTTCCACGGAGAATTTGCTCACTCAACTCTTCAGGTCATTGTTTTTTCTCTTAAATTCTTCATCCATATACTTCTTTCCGATGTAATTGTGGTGCGCTCGATCCAGAATTTTCAGAGTAGGGCTTTCTTTCTTTAGCTGTAGTATTTGAATATTTGCAAGTGGTATTTATTTGTAGCTTGTACTCGAATGTTTCTGATCTTTCATGTCTGGAAACACACTGTTATTCACAGGCGGGAGCTCAGGAGTTTTGCTGAGCAGATGTGCGTCCGATAAATTCTCTGAATCTCTTCAACCGGATCAGGGGCCGAATTTTACGACTGACCTGAATCAAGTGCAGGTGTGTTCTGTTGATTGTCATAATTTCATTTCTTTACCCAATTTCCGTGCTCCATTTCTTATTCATAATCCCGTTATTCTGTGTCTGGTGGACTTTTGGGTTCAATTTCACTGTACTTAATAATCTGAAGTTGAAAGATGGGAAATTTGAGTTCTATACTTCACGTTGTTGCAACATGTTTCTTCTGCCACAATCTTGGCTGATACCCCCTCGATAGGGTGGGTGCTATGAGCATAGCTGGTGTTGTAAACTTCATGTTTTAACTGCATTACCTCACATGATATGTGCTTAGTTGATCTGCAATTTTGCGCTCGCAAAACACCCGGATGCATTCTAAAGGAAGTTTGCAAGGGTATTATTTCCCTTTTGCACGCTAGAATGTTTCATACTCCAAGTTCAACGTTAACTATTTGTGTTTGTTGGAGTATATTTGTCTTCATTGTAGGTGTGTTTTTTACTTGTTACAGGAACAAGATTATCATAGGTCTTTCAATAATGTGGAATTACCTTATTTCTCATTTCAGATATTTGAGCAAAAGAAAACTTCTATTGTGGATATCCTGAAGCAATCAAATTCCGTTTTGCCTCATGTGATCATTACTAGTACCTTGCTGGCTCTTGTCTTTCCACCCTCTTTCACATGGTTCACTACCAGGTTTTTCAGAATTTCTCAAATAAATAATATTATCTGGTTTTATCTTGATGAAGGCAGTTTAAAAGAATAGTACTTTGTTTAAGTCTTCATTTCTAATTGCTGATTGAAGGGAATTCATAATAACCTAGAAGACTTGTTTGAAAGATGAAAGGACTACAAATGAAAAGTTTGATAGTCCATCAATGGTGATATTAAACATGCGCTGAAGATCATTAGAAGGACAGAACAAAGGAATTTCTTTGTTAACTATGATACTCTTCATTCTTCTTTGCTGATGTTCTAACCAATTCTGGATTCCTAAATGCAAATTTTGTAGTTTATTTTAAATTCATTTAATTTCTTGTGGGCTAAGTGCAAAGTAAAAATATAAAAATGGTACCCTAAGTGGATCTTGGAGTTCAGGGTGGTGCAATCATGTGTATGTTGCTTGTTGCTGCAGCTTTATTAAATAAATCTGTGATAAATCTTTACTTATTTAGACGCCTTTGCTTATTTAGAACAATCCTAAAAGTTAATGCAGCTTATATGATGAGTTAACTTAGATAATTTACGACATTTTCTTCTGATGCGATGATTGAGGTCTATTTAGGAGAATGTTGCATAAGTGAGGTGTTCAACAAGCTCTGAATAAAATGTAACTTTATATGCAGTACACAAACGAAAGTTGCTCGGTGTACTACTTTATGATTATCATTTTGGTAAACTTTTCAGGTACTATGCTCCTGCATTAGGGTTTCTGATGTTTGCTGTTGGAGTTAATTCCAGCGAAAAAGACTTTCTGGAGGCATTCAAAAGACCTGCGGTTATTGTGGCTGGTTATGTTGGCCAATTTGTTGTAAAGCCTATTCTTGGATATATTTTTGGCGTCATTGCGGTGTCAACATTTGGTCTTCCCACTCCCGTAGGTGAGAGTTTGTTTATGTAAATTCCAGCATTACATGCTAACACCAGCAACAATGTGCTAACTTATTGGTGAATATCAAGTCAGGTGCCGGGATTATGTTGGTATCTTGTGTTAGTGGGGCCCAACTTTCAAATTATGCTACTTTTTTGACGGATCCACAGTTGGCCCCTCTTAGCATTGTTATGACATCATTCTCTACTGCTACTGCGGTTTTTGTTACACCATTGTTGTCACTCTTGCTTATTGGAAGGAGACTGCCAGTTGATGTTAGGGGGATGGTATCCAGCATACTCCAGATTGTTGTTGCTCCAATTGCTACTGGCTTGCTTATAAACAGGTGATCAAACATCCCAAACAACAAAAACTTCTTCTTGAAGTCTATATCAATCTAATACTTCTTTTTTCCCAGGTTCTTTCCTCAGATATCTAATGCCATTCGACCTTTTTTGCCTCCATTATCAGTCCTTGTGACTGCGTGTTGTGTTGGAGCACCTCTGGCTATCAATGTTGAATCTGTTAGATCACCTTTTGGATTAACATTGCTATTGCTCATTGTTGCATTTCATCTGTCAGCATTTGTTGTTGGTTACTCTCTTACTGGTGTCTTTTTCCCCAATGCACCTGATCTCAAAGCACTGCAAAGAACAATATCATATGAGACAGGTAACCCATTCAGTTTCAATCGACTGATTTTATCGAAGAACCTCAGCTGATTTTATTTATTTATTTATTTATGGTTTCCAGGCATGCAAAGCAGTCTTCTGGCTCTTGCATTGGCCAATAGGTTTTTCCAAGATCCACTTGTAGCCGTGCCTCCAGCAATCTCTGTAAGTAATATTTTCAAATATTCTGATAGCTATACATCTTTTTTTTCTGCATACAAAAAGGTTTTCATATGTAATTTGTATTTGGCTTACACACTCTACAAAATAAATTTAGAGATTTAAGTTTGACCTGGACGAATCCAAACAAGAGTTCTACATTAATATATTCAAGCTAGGAACGCTTGTTAATAAGTTCAGGAATAAGGTTGTAGAATAGGAAAGACAATTATAGCGGAACATGAAACAAGAGGAATCTCGTCTATTGGGTGAAATCAACCTTAGCGGATACTTCTCCATATAAAAAAATATCGCTTTATGTTTATGTTGGTTTAACTGTGCGTCTAAGTAGAAAGATACAGGGAGAGGGAAAATAAAGCATATATAGGCCAGGGCCACAGAAGGTGTCCGTGCTGTGTTTGGCTTTGAACGTCAAACGTGGTTGTGGAAGTTATAATTTCATAAGCAATATGAGGAACAGAGCACAGTTTTTGCTGTTTACATATTTTATGGGTTTGACTCATCTATTTCTCATGTGGGTCGCAGACTGTAATGATGTCATTGATGGGCTTCTCTCTTGTCATGCTTTGGGCAAAGAGGAAAAAGTAGGAGCACAGACATTACACATGACTGAAACCGATGAATCACCGGTATGCCCCGTATTGGTAATGCTATTGCCTTTGGCTTTGGCTTTCCTCCCATTGTTTCCTGTCTCAAAAACAAGAGTAGTAATGTTTATCTTATAGCTCAAGATGGGGATTGCCTCGTATTTGTACAGAAGAATTCAATGGAGCTTGGTTAATGATTATATAAACTATCTTACTAGATCAGAAAAGGCATGGAAAAGCACTACAAAGAAAGCTTCTGCAAGTGTTGAAAGTCAACTACGAATGACAGTCTATTTCCAGTTGCTTGGTTGTTGTACCTTTTTTGGCTTTTGGCTCGGTTCCTAATGAATTGGATGGTCGAAAAAGAAGTCTCAGACTCTCAAAGGCTAGAAAAATAGTTCAATTTTTAATACAAGGTGGGAAAATCCAAGTTATCGAAATAGGCCTGATATTTTAGGATTACCAATTTAAATTGTTCAAATTTTTCGTTCTAAATGATTACAGGTAAAAACGTTGTCGCTAATCACATTCTCTCAACCCTCAATAACTTACCCGCAAATGGACTGACGTAACGTACGGCAAAGAGAAATCTGAAATTATCCGCCATGGCAACTGTACCATCTACAACCTTAGCTCTGTTCTCGAAGAAACACCGTTTTTCTCGCAAACCAAAGCAAACCCCTTTCTTTTCCCTCGTTGGTCCACTAACCTGTAAACACGATGATGCTTCACAAGCTCGATCGAATTCAATTAGTCTGGGTAGTTGGGGTGTCAAAGGTCTTTACAGTGCGGGTTTGGCATTAGCACTAGTTGGACCAGCGTCAGCTGCTGGATTGCCTTTGCTGGGTGAACTCAGCGAACCCGCAAATGCTCTCTCCTTGCCCACTTGGACGGTGCATGTGTCCAGTGTGGTTGAGTGGTATATTAAAATTCTGAATTTTGTTCATTTAGTTCCTCTCCTGATGATAATCTGATATTGTTCTTTTATTTTGTTAATCTTCATTTGACTGATTGATAATTGGCTTTTGAGGCGAGCTGCCCAGTAAAGAACTCGGTTTCAGTTTTCACTTTAAAACAGTCTACTCTTGGAAACTAAAGATCCCATCTTCATAGACTTTTAAATTTACCACCATAATTTGTTGATAATGAAATACGTTGGATTGTGTGGTACATTGGTTCGGTGTTCTTAACGCTAATTGGAGTTCTCCGCCTGCACAGGATTACAGCAATGGTACTGGTGTGGGAATACGGGGAGAAATCGGGGTTTGAATCATGGAAGGGACTGTCTTGGGGTATGGTGAGTTACTCTTCTTTGTTAAAGGGAAAACCCAACAATGGGAGCCACTCTCTTTGGCTATCTTATCTCTTTCTTCTATAGTTCCCTTTAGTAAACAAACAAAGGTGGGAATCAAATAATGGCCTTAATTTAGCTTGAACCATTCAGGATGTCATTTTTTGTTTAGAGGGGCTTTGTTTTCATGACCCTCTCCAGCTCCTGAGATATGGACACTCCGTATATGAAACATTTTCTATAATTCTCGTTTCTGGGTGACGTTATGCCTGAAGGAGATTGTTTGCATCTCTAGGACGAACTGCCTTTTGAAATTTAAATGATGCGCAACGTTTTGGATACCAGCACTTTAAACATTTCAGACACTAACTTGCTTAGCTTCCGTTTCATGAGAGACTTGTTTATCATTTGGGAGAGCCCAGATATTTCCATCTTAACTTTCTCCTACACTATTTCCCAGTCTCATATTGTAAACTGATTTAACTAACCCTGCATTGAATAGGTACCTCTGCTGGGTGGAGCATTTTGTGCGTGCACATGGCATTTCTTTTACAATTCCGAGTCGCTCGAGGTAAGAACGATCGTATCATTTAATAGTGAAAAAGTAAGTGGCTTCATTGAGGCCCAAATTGGAAAGTAAGTAACCTAACCAAATGGTGTATAACCAAACCATATTAGTGTGTCCATATGCATAGTCTGTACTTTGCGGTGCCTATGATCTTCTTCACCTCTCACATATTTATTTCTCATTCACTTTGGATGTGTATTTAAGACCACATTAAAGTTTAATCTTCTAAGTTTTCAACAGCACCGTATGACTTCTTCTTCCTCAAATTGAAAAAGAATGTTTGACTGTGAATGGCTTTAGTTTGAATAATGAAAACAACCTGCATGTCATATCAAGTTTATTCTAAGCGAGGACAAAATGAACACGAGGCCATTCTTCACATAGATAAGGTTGCAGAATTCAGTCAATGGAATTCAAGGCAATTCTGCTTTATTTATCGGTTTACTTTTTAACATAAATCTAGTAAGTGATGCTCCAAGTGCATCGTAGTTTCATGTTGAGATAATTACAAATATGAATGTAAAAGGACTTGAAAATATTAGTTTGAAATATCTGACCTAACATAAATTGCAGTTATTCATAACGTTCTTCATGTAGTTGGCTAGGTACTTACGTGCATACCGTGTAGCTTTTTGAGTATGATACTATGGGAAATGATTGACCCTTTGAATCCAGCAATAAAGTGTGGATCATCTTAAGGTCACCCAGAAACAAGAATGGTAAAAAAATTTCATCAATGATACTTCCATATTGATGCATCATTAATGTTAGGTACTTCAAATCAACAAAAGTTAGCTTGAGTCCAGCGAATAAAGTGTGGATCATAAATTGATACTCCATGAAAAACATATTTTGATCCATTCAGAGCATCTGCTTATCCGTGTCATAACAATGTTGCTGTCATTGGATTTCACCAATATCCTGTATGTGTGCATTTGAAGAGCATGAACTTTGATTAGAAGACATTACTGCCATTCTAATTTCCCGGTTTGCATTTTGTACACGATTTGGAGAGCAGACAAAAAAAAAACTAAAGCATTCCTCAATGGGTTTTAGGTTTTGGTGGTTCTTCAAGCAGCGTTAACAGTATTAGGTAATGCCACCATGTGCTTGGCTGCATTCCGTATATACAAGGCAATGGAGGACGGCTCCAAAAGCCTCTGATAGTTTTCAACTCTGCGGGCTATATTATATATGTATTTCATTGTCAGGTGAGACTCTTGATAAAAGCTTTGAAGCAACTCCCAGCTCAACTATGTGATTACAACTAACTGCGACATCCATACGGTTATGATTTCTATTTTCAGGGAATGGTATGATAGAATTCATAATCCATGTTACTAAAATTGGCTGTTCCTTTGTATCGAAACTACTGAAGTTTGACTTCTTGCCTATTCTTAAGAATCTGAAGGTCAACATGCCACATGTTTGAACTGTATCTATGATGATTATGTAGATGGACTTTCTCAACCTCGTGGATGGACGGGGCCCTTCCAAGTTGTGCAGTAGTGTTCTCTTTGGTTGTTTATTAATGTACCAAATAAATTCCCCACGTCAGAATATAATTGGGGTGAGCTGTAACCTTGGTGTATTAACTAGTTGTTTGAAGCCTTTATCTCCGAACCTTATCTAGTGTTGTGCTAGTATATTAACATAATCATCAATATCAGAAATAAAAATAAACGAAACTGAAGATGATTTGAGTTGTCATATTGCATCTATTTCTAAGGAGAAAAGTTTGTTTTGGCAGCTAGAATTGATCATTGCTCCATTGACATTGCATATCTCTTAACTAGCTACTGTGGTTGGAAAGCCTTCTACATAAGGTGTTACTTTCACGTGAGCGTCTTTCAAATTCACTGTTTCTATCATTGTCAGGCGCCACAATTTCTACCTAGTCGGACAGACATCGCCACAACTTCTAAGCTAAGCTCCTAGTGTACTACTAGTTAGAGAGAGACATCTATATCCAATGTAACTTGCTAACTTGCACCAATTGACCGGAAGTGGAGGAGACAGCTCTACTTTCAAGTTTGTGTCAACCAGCTCACCAATTTGAATGGCACACCATAATTTCACAATATGTACGGAGGAGATTTAAGGGTCCGTTTGTTTTTATTGATGCTTTTAGTTTTCTGCTAAATTCAGTATAAAAAATCTATATCTTTAATTCTCTAGTCCTAATTATTATTCATAAGTTATAAATATTTAAAAGATTGGTTTTTAACGAAGATATTGATTTTCAACGAAGATATGATTTTTGTACTGTATCGTTGAAAAAATAGTATGAAATATCTTCAGTATAGGTTGTTGGTATCGAATTTTTTATCTGGTATGGGTCATTATTTGAAATATTGGTTAAATACTGACGAGTAGGGTAAATTTTTAAATATCCAAGAATTAAATTGCAATAAAATAAAATTAAAAAAACAAAACAATCCACTCACAAAGACAACTGATTCTATGCCATTATCACCTCTCCTCTTTACTTATTTTCAAAATTCTCTCCCTTTAATGTTCACCGTTGCTTGTCGCCCATTCTCACCGCCCCACCGTCTGTAGTCACTGCCATCTCACCATGCCACGCTCCATCGTTGAACCTGCCGATGAAATATATCATGGTCGAGCTCCATGAGAAAGATCAAAGAAAGCTAAAAAATCTTAATAGGCGAGATGAGGGAGGAAAGTGATTTATGAAAGAGAGGTAAGGATAAGCCAAGAGTTCAACGAAAGATCAAAAAGGAAAAGCTAAGAGTTTTCCTTAACTAAAAAGCTAGCTTCAGCTTCCTCCAAAAAACAAAGTTTAGGATTTTCTAAAAATGTATTAGGAAAAAACAGAAGGATCTATGGTCACCGGAGGGCTGATCCCTTCCCTCGATATGACGGTTTGCAAATTTCTAGCTTTTCGTTTTATATTTTCTTAAAGATTTGAATTTCGTACTTTATTGGCCAAAAAAAGATACGGAATTATGTTTGAAAATACTAATTATTGACACTGGTTAGTAGCGGCGGATTTTACATACTATCAACTAGTATTTAAAATATTAGTCGAATACTGGTTAATATTGTAAATTTAAAAAAATATAAGAATTTTTCAGCAAATTTTTTAAATTTTTTTAAAAAATTATCCTCCCACATCCCCTGTCCCTTCCCTTCCTTTTCAAATTTTTTTAATTAGTTATTTATTTTAATTTTTATTGTGATTTTTAATTTTTAATTTTAAAATAAGATAAATATTTTTATTACTCATGGTAATTATATATTAAATAAATTTTTAAATAAATTATTTTTAATTAAATTTATTTT
>JAOQMS010000180.1:34532249-34544019 GCA_027563885.1 Erythroxylum longipes
AATAATTTAAAATCATTATTTATAAACTAATATTTATTTTTAAATATATTTTAATTATTAAATCAAATTTTATTTTAAATTTATATATTCTAAAAATATAATAATTAAATTTAAAATATAAAATAAATTAAGTTATTTACAATTTTAGTAATAATTAATTTGAATTAATTAAATATGTAATATAATTACATATTTTACTTCTAATTGGTTATTTTCTTATCACGAACTCTTGTTGTAAATTGTAATAATTAGAAAGTTAAAGATCTTTATTGTTCTTTTTATTTGATGTTTTAATATAATTATTATTTATTATATGATAAAATTGTAATATTTTAAATACTTTGTATTGTTCTTAATTTTATACTTGTACGATGATAATTATCTTTTCTTATATTAATTGTAATCATTATTTATATGTGAAACATCTGCAAATTATTATTATTTTATATTAATTGTGATTATTATTTATTATTATAAATTTTGAAAATATGGTTGATATAAACTTATAAACTATATAGTACAACTGTACAATATGATAATGAATTATTTTGCAATTTCTAAAAAAGTTTAGGGACTATTTTTATAAATTTAAAAAATTAACCAAAACAATATTCGGTATTGATCGGTACTAATATAGTATTGTACTAAAATTCAATTCGGTACGTTATTCGTAAAATTACTTTTTATCATTAATTAAAATTTTCCTACTATCTTCCCTTCCAAAAATAAAATCCTAAAAGATATCCCATGTTTTAAATTACCTAATTGCCTATATCATTAGCTTTTTCCTTCGCATTTATCTTTTTTACAAAATTATTGAGAATTCTTAGAACACTAATTGACAAAAATTAAAACAAGTATATTTGTAGAAAGTTTAATTAAAATCTAACTACTGTAAATTTGAAGTTAGGAACTCGTATTCGCAATAACTTTTGAGGCAAGTCCAAGCTGCAAAGTCAAAAGCTTTAACACTTGATACCTTATTAGATTATAAAGAAAAAGGGGGGGCTTCATTTCATTTGTACAGGCTCCTTTTTTCTTTGATTTTTTGTGTATATGATTCTCATACAGCACACACATATGAATATTACACTGACTAGCAAATCCATTACATTCCTTTGAAGATAGTCATCCTCATTCAGAAAAAAGTGACAAAATTAAGATGCGTTAGCCGAAGAGTTTCGATATATATAAAACTACCTGAACAAAGAGACACAGTGAAACAAAAGGCTACTTCAGAGAGAATATCAAGAGAGCTTTTCTGCTAATCAACTAGATAGCGTTGTGGAAAGGAAAGAGAGTTGTGGAAACTCGATTGATGAGACGAGGGACTTTCTTTTCAAGTTCAGACATTAGTGCCAAGTTTTCTTGGTGTAGAAGGTGAGCTTTCTTTCTCAGTTTCTCATTCTCTTCAACTATACTTTGGTTCTCCAAGTACAGCTTCAAATTCTTTAGTTCCATTTTCACATCCTTATTCCCTTCCTTTTCTTCATATGATGATCTTCTCCTGCAATTTATAATTGTCATTAAATAAGACGAGACACTCCATGCACATGATCTTACCATCTACTCTACATGTATGCACTGCTCTATTGTATAAGTACCATCTAAATGAAATTTGGAGACGAGCTAAACTATATATGTGATTGATATGTTCCCAGTTGCTACAAGGTTCTTGAACTAGTGTTAAATATTGTATCTATTTATATATAGGTACCTGTTGGTGAGGCCGAAAACTTGAACCTTAGATTTCTTTGATCGATGCCTTCTCTTTGAAGAGGTGATCAAAGGAGGAGATGGAAGCTTCTCTGTTCTGTTGGTGCACATTTCTCTTTAATGGCCACTGGAACTGTGATACTAATGTTGAAGAGTGGACTGATGAGTAGAGTTGGAAGTAACTTACTATAAATACAAG
Source organism: Erythroxylum longipes (assembly GCA_027563885.1). Lineage (NCBI taxonomy): Eukaryota > Viridiplantae > Streptophyta > Magnoliopsida > Malpighiales > Erythroxylaceae > Erythroxylum > Erythroxylum longipes. Next base: position 34,534,165 of record JAOQMS010000180.1, read on the forward strand.
AGGGGATTGTTCTAGCTTTGTGAATAGCTATTTGGAGAGTAGCTATGTGTGTGTGAGACAGAGAGAGATGGAAGTTTTAATTTGTCTTGTATGGTAATCATGTTGATTGGACTCGTGACTGAAAATGGGGTTTGTGAGTCCATGGCCATTGAGGGACCAAGAAAATTTAAAGCCTTCAATACAGAATTAGCGTTAATTGATAACTTCTTGGACCTTTAGCTTGGCATTAAAAGGGAATTGTAGCATATTCACTCCAACCACTTTTCATTTATCTCATTATGTCTGGTTTGAACACAAATATTTAAGAGTCAAATGTGACATTGAGCACCTGGAAACCCCATCACCTCTTTTAATGTTTCTTCCGACCATAAGAAACCAAATAAGGAATACACATGTAGTAATGGGCATATGCATGTACTCCTGCTATATACTATACTAAAATTTTGTTGGTCGGCGCATTCACCAGTTCCTTGATGAGTACGTTTATTTTTCTTATTCTGAAAAAAAAAAAAAACTCATCTGAGCCTCAGTTGCAACTTTCAAGAATGAGATTTAGAAACAATAATGTCAATTGAACTACTTCTCAATGCCAAATGATGACTTTTAAGGTCCCACACACTGTAAGTTCAAATTCCACGACTTACATTAATCCCTTTCTATACTTGTTTTTACACTCGTAGTAAGAGTTATTTGCTACAATGTTAACTCCTTTTCCTTTAAAGTGTATGCCTTTTTATTAATGTAATACTGTAATGTTAGTTTACACATATTTAAGTTTAATCTGAGTTCACATTTCAACTCTTATTTTCATCTTTCTGAACTCGTAGAGATGGTGACCATATAATCACTCTAAACTAATTCTTGTTTTCAATTTAAGTTTGCATTCTTGGTTTAAGTTTCTTGCTCTTGCTCTTAACTATCACCTTAATAATAAACTTAAAATATGCCTTAACTCTAGTCATCACAAATATTAGAGGTGATTGTTCGTATGAGAGGATAATTTTTATCTGTTTGACATATTGATCGATTCATATGAAGAATACTTTATGAAAAGTAACGTATTTCATAATCAAGTGCTATATATTTCTTATTACTTAATAAACAATGTCAACTCATATTTGTATTTGAACATGTCAATACCTTGAATGAACATACATAGAGAAATGTTAACAATTACATTTTGATATCTACATAATCTTAGTGACTTCACATATGACACTCCACTGCTATTGAGTACGTACCGAAACATCCTTATGACATTCCAGTACATACCCTATCATTTATGTATCTTGAGCAATTAGTTTTGTTATTAGGTCTACCACCATATCTCGTACAAATATATACTTTATGCTCACTTCTCCTTGTGTAACTGTATCTTTCACTCAGTTGTTCTTAATGTCTATATGCTTGGTTTTATAAAAAAATTTAGGTCTTTGGTGTAATCTATTGTTACTTCACTGTTATAGTTGATTGTTACTAGACTAGTCTCATTTTGAATAACTCTCAAACTAACCAAGAATCATCTAAGCCACATGATTTCTTGTACTGTAAGGAAACATATGATTGTTTTTAACTTTTCCATGATATAAAACCATCATTGAGTAAGAAAAAAAATTCAATGGTAGATTTTCTCTCATCTAAATCTCCTTCTCAATTTGCATTTGTATACCCTTATGTAGTTTATTGCCTTGATAACACAATTTATATTCATTAATACCTTTTTGATACCTTAATATTCTCTTTACTACTTTACAATATGCTTGTTCTAGATTTGACTAATATCCACTCATCATTCCAAAATCATAACAAATATCTAACTTTGTACAAATTATAACATATACAAGACTTCTAACTACAATAAAATAAGGAACTTTCTTCATTTGTTCCCTTTTTTATGGTATAGATAGGCAAAACTTCTTGCTCAGACCTTTGCCTTTAACAATAGGGTTATTAATTGGTTTGCAATCTTATATACGTAATCATTTTAAACTTTTGAATATAGGTTACTAGAGAAAGTGACAATAATATTTTGAATAATCTCCTAAAATCTTAACTCTAAGAATATATGCAACTTCTCCCACGTCTTTCATCTCAATTTTGAATGATAACCAATTTTTAATTTGCTTGACAAACTCACAATTATTACAAGAAATCAAAATGTCATCCACATATAAAGATAAAATCAGAAATTTATTTTTGGATCTTTTAATATGTACATAGTAGTTTTCATCAAGCATATGAAAACCATAAAATAATTACATTATGAAAAAAATGTGCCATTGCCTTAAGGATTTAAACCATAAATTGACTTTAATAACCAAAATATTTCATACCCTTGGCCCATCTTAATGAAACCTATAAGTTATTCCATATCGATTTCTCCTTCCAATTCTTTATTTAGAAAAGCAATCTTTATATCCATTTGATATAATTTAAGATCTAAATGGCCACCATAGCCAAGATTAGACAAATTGAACCAAACTTCATAATAGGGGAAAATTTCTCATCATAATCAATTTCCTCCTATTATGTATATCCTTTAGCCACAAGGCATGCTTTTTATCTTTTGATACTCTCATCAACTTTTCATTATATTTTGAGAACTCATTTTTTTTCCAATAGATTTAATCCCAATAGGGAGTTCAACCAAGTCACATAATTTATTTAAACTTTAAAAAATCATTTCTTCTTTCATTGTTTTCATCTATTTTTCCTTGGTAAGATCAGTAAGAGCCTCGTTTACATTACTTGGATTATCTTTTTGTTGTGGAATAATCATGTGAATTTCTCCTTTGATTTCAAAATAATTTTAAGTAATTATCCCGTGATTTCTTTCACATAAATGAGGTTTATGAGAAACAGATTCATGAATATTTTGATATAATCATTTTGATCAAGATTCTCATATAAAAACAAGTATTTTTCTATTCCACCGTACTTTGGAAAGTCATTTTCTAAAGTATGATATCTCATGATTTAAATTTAGTTACACCTTCATTACCTTATTTTCCTATAAATACACATCCATTTAAGTGTTTAGAATATCTAATAAAGATGTTTATTGCCTTTTCGGGCTTAGTTTCCTGTATTTGTGAGAGAGATAATAAACATAAGCAACACATCACTTAGTCTTAGATATTCCATATTAGGTTTTCTTCTTGTCTATAATTCATATATAATATTTATAATTGATTTCATGTGCACTTGACTAAGTATGTAGGCAGTTGTAAGCAATGCATCACCTTAATAGGTGATTGGTAAATTTCTTTATGCCATCATGGGCCTAATATTCTAGTAGCAGTTTGTTGCATTTTTTCATAATCCTATTTGTTATGGGGTTTAAGGAATAGTTAACGATCTTTCTTTTCATTTTTCATCAAATATCATCTTAAACTTATTAGACAATTATTCTTGTCTTGATCATTTATGAATACTTTTAATTTCTTTTCCAATTGATTCTCTGCCAAACTTACAAGCTAGGTCTTGATTCTCAAACGACCATGTTGGATCTTGCAGGATAAACATTTGTTGTGGATTAGATGGTTACATTCTTATTTTATTCGAGGTTGAAGTATTTTGCAACTGAGAAATAACCCCTCCCACTCTCACTTCCTTAATTGATTATTTACATTGAGAGATAAGGCTCAAGATGATACCACAAATGACCCAGGCAATGATCTAAACTCTGCTGTTATAGGTCATTGGAAAGGCCACCCGATCCACTCCCTTAGCAACAAAACTACCAAGGAACTCTTGCGAAGAAGACAGCTTGAGGTGGAATGGCACAAAATCGTATGGAACAAGGCGTTCACTCCTCAACTCTCATTGATAATTTGGCTTGCTATCCAAAACAAAATGAGTATAGTAGACAAATTATCTTATTTGTAAGTAAACCAAAATTGCCTTATGTGTTAACTCCGTGATGAAACGTGTGATTATCTCTTCTTCACTTGCCCTTTCAACATCCACATATGGTAGAGGATTACAAGACAATGTCGATGGATTGATCCAGGTATTACTATACTAGAAATTATGCAATGTCTGTCAGTTGGAACAACTCATTTTCAACTTACTCTATGTATATTAACACTTGCTTTGGGTACTTGTGTGCACACCCTATAGAGGGAACGTAGTCACAGACGATTTGCTTATCAATGTTCAACCAAAGAATCTATTCAATTGGCCATCATCTGATATATCTGTGAGCTACTGATTGTAAGGAATCTACACCAACAATGCCCAACTGACACATTATCATCTTTTAACATCTAAACATGTGTGTGTTTGATTTTCTCTTTTGATTTCCATGCAGTATTTTCTTCTTACATCGTTAGGCAAGGATAGTAAAGGGGTTCAACCCTTAACATTTTGACTATTGTGTATTCTTTCTTGCATTTATATATTAATTCCATTTTCCTTATCAAAAAAAAAGTCATCCATAAAAGTGATGAAGTATATAGTGCCACACCATGCCCTTACGTTCATTAGACCACGTATTTCAGAATAAATCAATTGCAATGGATAAGAAACTCATTTTCCCTTTCTAAATGGATTTTTTGCAATTACCAGCTAGACAATGTTCATAAATAGTTAAATCTACTTAATGAAGATCACTTAAGCGGCCTTCTTTAGCTAATTGATTTATTCAATTGTAACAAATATGACATAGTTTAGCATGTCACAAAATTGTATCATTATTTAAATTACTAGACAATGTAAACAAAGAATAACTTATTTCATTTTTTTAATAAGCATCATCCATAATAATGGAACCATACAACATGAATATATGAACATAATAAAAGGTTGTAAGATATAAATCCATCCCATTATAGTAAAAAATCATATTCAAATCAAGAATAATTAATATCAACATAGAAGTATGATTTTATCAAATCTTTAGAGCAAAGAACACTTAGGTTCAGAGATCGACAACAATATATTTCCAATTTGCATGTTCTAATCCCTTGTGTAGTAACTTTTGAGTTGTCTCTTACATAAATCCATTGTGTTCTATGTGGAATTTTTCATAATTCTATAAAGGCATCCTTATCCTTCCCTACATGGATGACTGTTCCTAGGTCTACAATCCATAAAGGATGTAATTTAGTTAGGAAAATAGAATAAGAGGCATTTACAAAATAAATTTCTTTATAATATGATTATATATTTTTAGGCTCATTATAATTGTGAGCACCAGACTAAGCTGACCTGACCCTAGGGGTCCGCTCAGGCCTGGGCAATGTGGACAAATGATTTCATTTTTAAACTTTTAAAAAATAAAATGTCGTGCTTAGCCGGGCCGAGCTGACCCACTTAAAACCTGATCGGTTAATCCTGGGCTTGAGATTGTATGGGTTGGGCTTGACTTATTGTCATCCTTTTGTGAGTGAAGTGATGCTGTTGCCATAATTAAAACACTTGACTTTTTTCATATTTTGCTTCCTAAACATATGTTTTCCTTTTCTATGATGGTTCCAATTTGCCTTTTTCTGAGTCTTAACTATAGTGATATGTTTTTTAACCTTTTCTATTTGAGCACATAATGATTCTTACACTTCTTGCATGTGAGCTAGAACTAACTACATATACCTAGGAGAAGATCTTGAAGGCTTGAAGATGTTCTTCTTTTAGTATAAGATTGCTTTGATAATTACATTATGGTTTAAATGCATCTTCATATGCTCCAAATCTGATGTAGTGAATAGATAACAACTTGTACTTATTGCTCATTGGATAACTCATAACCAACATCTCATAACTCACTTATCATGTTTGACATATGCATTAAATGATTTTGCATTATGTGTTACGTTCGTTTCTTATATAAGTCAAACTTAATAGTAAGTGAACTTTCTTTGATCACTAAAGTTCCTTCAAAACATGCAGCTACAGCAAACCTTATGCCCTTAATTGTTTCCTATTTTCAGAACTTAGACATTGTATATCCATGTTGCTCAACAACGTAATGCGAGCCAATGATTTTTCTTCCTCCATATTTCATAAGCATCACGATCCCTTTTGTGTAGGGCCACATATTGCCTTCTTGAGGTATGTCCATAGTTATGTTTAATGATTTTAGAACCCCTTACTCTTACAGTACAAAATGGATTTTCATGCTCCATTTCATAATTATTGCCATTTAATTCCTTACTCTTGTTGTGTTCAGCAATAATATTCTTTGATGTAATAGACATAATTGAAACACTAAGTTTTTATAGGAAGAAAGAAAAAGTACACATACATGTCAATGGTATACCATACAATCATATAGTGAATAATCAAATTTTAGTTGTCTACAAGGAAAAAGTATACATACATGTCAATGTCATATGATACATAAATATAGTGAATAATTGGGTTTCAATTTTCAACAAAATTGAATTAGAAAGTATATTCTCAATCATCATTCATGTGACAATTGAATATTGATTATCATATTCAAGTGGAATTGTCAAGTAAAAATTCATGTAAAATATGTTATAATCAATTGAACAATATGAAGCTTGACATACATAATGAACATAATTCATATAGTAAAGTACTATTTCAATATATAATGATTATATAACATGAAAACTGCCTAAATGTAATGAATCCTACATGGAATAAAGTTATCTAATTCATGTGATAGGCTCTTGAAACTCAATATGTAATTGTTCTAATTATTTTATTGGACGATCAATCAGATAAAAAATCCTAATCAATTCTCTTCTTCAAAATTCTCTTATAAACATTATCACTAACCATTTATATGTTTACGGATTAGGTTAATCTAAATTATGGAACATGCTTAACAATTAACTTTCTGGTTGTGGCAATGTTAAAAGTAAAGTCATATGCCTCACTTTAATCTTTGTGAAAGCCTGACAACCTTCAAAATACAACTCTTGTATTAAGTCATTAATAGTAATAACATGTTGTATTAGATCTTATCCAAGCAGGAATTGCATCTAGAATAACCACACTAACATCAGAGGAAGTAACAACAGTGGAGAAAGCAACCATAAAGCCATACCGCCACCAACTAATATATCTTAGCATCAGTGTTTTTCTAGGTCGGTCGTTGTTTCATACTTAGGCTAACAATTTACTTTGGGAATTTTTTTTTCTAATGTCTCTTCATTCCTAGGTTTGTCTATTGTTTTAATTTAATAGATGTGCAATATATTGGAGTCTAATTGGGATTGCTTCATTATTTGTACATAGACTTTTATTCATATTTAAGAATCAATGGGTCATAAAACCTAAAACAAAAGTCTATTATTCTGGTTGTCCAATGATTTGATATTCTTCAAATTTTTTTATGTTTTCTTTTCGTTTGAATATCAATGTTTACTTATCTCTTGGATATTGTTTATTGTAAAGCATCACACGATGTTAATACAAAATAAACAATATAGTTCCCATCTATAACGAGAACTTGGCAAAGAGACATCCAAAATATAAAATTGGTTAAATATAATCTATTGTTTTAAACTCGAACTTGCCAAAGAGACATCCAAAATATAAAATTGGTTAAATATAATCTATTGCTTTAAAGTCTAATTGTAAACTAAGATACTCATTTTTTGAATCCTACATAATATAATATATGTTTAAAAAGAAACACAACCATTGAAGACTAAAATAAGATAAGGATATAAATAATAAAACAATATGTTACATGCACCTAAGGATAATTGAAAAAGAGTATTGATACGCACAATAGAGATAATTAATACTTATCTTTTGTATGAAATCAATCATCATCACAATTTGAAAACAATCAATTCATCAAAACAAAATTTCAATTTATCAAGATAAGATCATGATTAAGATGCATATTAAATTTATACAAATGTAAGAAAATTTAAACATAAACTCTAGAATCATATATGCATCATTGAACCTAATCACTTATAGATGAGTTTCTTGTTTCCACAAATTTTTTGTTATTTTTGTGGAGTTTACAACGACTTAATTGTTTGAATCCTAGTTTTTATTTACCAAAACAACAAGCAATTAACATCAATATGTAGGTCAATTGTGTTACCAAAAATCACAACTAAAGCAAAATTACATAAATAACGTGAGTTGTGTTTGTAAAAGGTCCAATGGCGGACCCACTGTTCAGGAGTAATAGTCAGCCCCTTCACCCTCGCATTTAGGAGAGGAAATAAATTACTACAAAATATTTGATAAACTGAAACTATTTTATAGTATTATCTAATATTCCCATGTATCTTTATTTATTTTAATGACTCCTTTCGTTTTTATCCTTTTTAATAGGCACCAAGAGACAAATTCATACGTTCCGCTCCTGCTAGATCTAGATGTGCCGCCGAGAAGGGTTGAAATAATTTGTTACAAGTCTAAAAAAATGTTATTTATTATTCATGAACTGAAAAGGAAACACAAATAAAATTTAATATGTATTAACGGTAAATAAATGAATAAAAATCACATTGCACATAAACCTTATTAATTTACAATTGCTAGAAAAAAAGGAACGAACATCAAACTAATAAATTGTAGTTGATTCAAAAAACAAAGATCAACTTAAAGAAATTAAATGGTTTGAATAAAAAATATTTCTATTTTCATTAGGAAAAATGAACAACTTCGTATAAGTTGGATAAAAATATAATAGTAAAATACCCCTTTCTAAAAATTAAAAATTTAAGTTACTTTCAAAATAAAAAATCATTAATTTTTTAATACTAACTAATTTTTTTTTAATGTTGTACTTGACTATATTCAAATATGAAGATAGTAAATCAAAAACAGTTAATTTATTATGTTAATAATTTGACAAATTCAAGTACCCTAAAACTTATATTTTTGGCCTTCTAAGGTAGGCCTCACTTGCACCAATCATGGTGGTTGTGCATTTATATGCCTCCCACGTACCTATTCTTTCAGATATAGGGGTGTTGGTCTCATTTAAATGTCTTATTCCAATCACAGAAGTGCACCGTAAGGTAAGGTGCGATTGGTTTGACCATAAGCATCATCAACATGGATCATTATCGCCACTATATGGTATGTATGATGTACCCAAGAATCATGACAATTTGGATATTCTGAATTTGTTGTGTGAAATTTTCAACTTGTACATTATTGTAATACGTAATGGGGATTACGTAGTATATCATCGTATATGTGCATAATACACGTGTCCTTCTTACGTGTCAATCTAAGGATCACACAAATACTAAAAATAAACAATAAAGCGTAATCCTATATATATATATATATATAACATAATATAATATAAATGGAAGTTTTGGTTATATCTATGAATAATATGCAAATTACTAAACGCAATTGCTTCAGTAGCCAGTTTCCTTCTCCAAGATTCAATAGGTCAATATTTGGTTGGCAAAGCAAGCTACTGGACCGTCGCTCTCACCACCTCCATGCAACAAGTTAAGCCGGTTTTCTTTTTTAGGTGATGAATGGCGTAGTTTGGACAGAGTATCAAACTTAGTATGTTATATCCAGAGAACAAAAAGAATTTTTCCTAGTTGTTATCTATGGTTATATGTAAGTGTTGGAAAAATTACGCATGATCGAATCTGAGCCCAGCGGAATAAATTTAAATTTTTCCACAATCAACTTTAACAAAATTAAATCGAAACATAAAAACAAGAAATTTATCAAAATCACACTTGTTTCGATTTTTTATCGTGATTTTTCCTTTTTCCTTGAATCTTGTCAATCCATGGTATCCACAGATTAATTCAGAGAAAAACTCAAAACCAATTTTGAGAGGAAAAATTGTTAGAAGTACTAACATCCATTTTTCTAATTTTTCTTTTTTATATGAAAAATCTTATTTTTCATATCCTTGGATTTTATCAAAATTATAAC
>JAOQMS010000180.1:34544119-34557160 GCA_027563885.1 Erythroxylum longipes
TAGGAATAATACGAAAATGCAATTTGAATCTCATAATTATAATCACATTATAATTTCTAATTGCATAACAATTATTCTAGGGATTTTATATTTATGATTAATAATTAAATAATTAAAATACACAAAGATAAAAATGCCTTTTTTGTTGAATAAAACAAATTTTATACAATAAAATGTACAACCAAAATTGGCTGCAAGGGCATAAACTAACAGTAAGACAACCCTTTATAAGTGTACTTCATATTGGATTGTGTGCAAAAAGCCAGAAGTTCTATAGTACTCAAAGAAAGAATGTTAAGTTAGGTATATATCAAAGACGGTGGAACTATGGAAGTTCATTATTTGGGTCATATTGATTGGATTTTCTAAAGTCTAAATAGACAATATATTATATTTGTGTTTAATTGTAGCAATTACAATCAACAATAATGATCGTAATTGTATGTTTGCATCAATTCTATAATTCCATTGTGACTATTAACAATAAAATTAAATAAGAATATATAAAAAGTTGTAGAAGTTCTTATTATTCGCTTCAAAATATAATACAACAAACAATATTATACACGTTTAATTAAATCATGAGCCCTATAAAATGAATTGTGTAACTTTTATTTAAATAAAACATATATGTCACATAATAAAATTTAATATTTTTATTAAATATTAAACGGTTAATTGAATGATTTAAAACGTTAAGTTGTGCCAAATATGTGACGTTTTTTTCCTGAAAAATAATAAAATTATGAGAGTAAATTGTAAAAAACTCTGAAATTCAAAATAACCCCTAATGTTTTATTTGTTCAATTGAATGTTGATTATTATAAAAATGAATAGCTTAACTCTTATCTGAATAACAAATGCGTGTCACTAGTAAAATTTTTTATTTTTTATTTTATTTTATTTTATTTTTTATAGTAATAAACCATTCAAATAAGATTAAAGTGTTAATCTTTTTAAAGATAAGAGTCAAATTGAATAATGTAAAGGGCTATGAAGGTGAATTTGGATGGTGAAGATTAAAAACTTTACTACTAAAGGAGAAAGACCTTAGATTCGAAGAGTTTTCTTGTGTCCACTTTTCAAGCCTAGGTTCATTGAGCCTATAAGATAAATTAGATGGCAACAATTGAGAAGATTTGGACTGATTAGATATCTTTCAACACATGTACAAAGCCGTTTAACTTATTACTTCCTACTTTTGAGATGGATTTAAACGACAATTATTTGGCTTATGAAAAATTTTATGCCATAACATGAATTAAAAACTTGACATTAAATCGACAAATATTTCATTCTTAAACTAAAATAGTTCTTACAATAATAAAAACTTTAAAGAACTTAAAAGCTTTTTCTCTTTCATTTTTCAAATATATATAATATTTGAATTGATAGCATCAAATAATCTAACCCACTTGTTCCACAAGTGAAAGAGACCCAAATAGTATAAGTCTTGAAAGTCATTTGGCTTGAGAATTTATGCATATGCAAATCAGTTGAGAAGTCTAATATTTAAGAAGTTTAAAGGGTGAATAGCGGGAGGCAGTTAGCTAAAATATAAAGAGGTGAGTTGGAAGTTAAGAAATTACTTGAAGTAGAAGTATATAATGTGGAAGTTGAGAAAATGGTAGAAGATAGTTAATAGAAACATGACTAAGTGGGCTAGAAGTTGGGAAGTTAAGCAGTTATATGGGAGGCAGTTAGCTAAAATATAAGGAAGTAGACAGTTATGATAAAAGACTGCCAAAAGTTGAAGGATTATAAATTCACCAACATCATAAGGACAATGGATGAGCTAGACATAACACAATCTTTAAACTATCACGATACAATCAAAATCACTCTCTAGGCAAATTAATAAACCTTTCCAAACACATTTTGTTATTTTTTAGTTTTATTTACTTTCAGAATTCACCTTTGTTATGTCAAATTCTTTTATGTAATTAATGATTCCTTTTGTAATAATTAATTATCTTCTTCATTTCATATTTTATTTCAACATATCTTAGTATTTTGGTATCTTAAAACTCTACTCTACAAGTTTTTCAATGTCTACTTATATCGTCGATAGAGGTCAGGTTCAATTTCTAGGGAGAATTCCTCCCTAGTATGCCTGCATTCTAAATTTATACCAAACAATTTGGCACATCTGGTGGGACCATGATGCCAAGAACATGAGATAAAAACAAATTACTTTGCCTTTAATCTTGAAGGAAGAAGTCCCTACAATCGTAGAGAACAAAGGTTTGTATCCTAGATGGTTAAAGTCTTAAGAAGGTAGCCACTCCTTCAGCTAACTTTCTTGCAAGTGAGAATCCAAAATCGTCATGATAGAATAACATATTTTTGCATAAATGAAGTTCTAGAGTTGAAGTCTGACGGGATCCCCATGGTAGATGCAATCAAAGTATTAATAGAGAAGGTTAACAAATAGTTTGCCATTTTAATAAAATTTGTTGGGCAGAATTCACTTATTTTAGCAAAGCAAATCTTTAAATGATTCAGGGGCATCTTACTCTAATTTATTGGAAGTCTAAGAATGTATTCGCCTTCTAACCACTCCTTTTATAGACGAAATATATTTTCTTCTATACAAGAGAGAAGATATCCCTATGGCACCTCCTCGCATTAATTTAGGCGATGGACAACATATAGTCAAACCATAAGTTTTAGGCAGGCAAGGAGCCTGAAGTTAATGAACCATAATATGGTTCGGGAGGTAGCATTACATCTGTAAATCGTAATCTTATTATTAACCCACCATAAATGAGATTGTAAGTTGATGTGGAAGTAGTCATATAAGTAGTTAAGGAACTGTACGAACTTGGTTTAAGATAAATTGAACATCCAGAATTCCATAAACCTTATCCATAATAGATTGATCAAGAGAATCCTTATCCTCATGGCTACAAAATTCTTGATTGCAACTTGTTTTTTTGTGAATATCATCAATCTACCATTGAGAAAATTATTAGATTCACTAAACAATATGGAGAATTAGCCAATTATGAAAACTTAAGCTTAAACAGTTCCCAAATTCTTTAGCAGAGACCACCTTTTCAAGATATTTTACCTAGGAATTATATTTTTATTGTGCTAAAATGGAAAGATTATTTCATACTCAATCTTTTAAAATTGAGTCTGAAGTTAGCATAGTTGTGTTGTAGAGAGTAAATCAGAAGAGTGGAGAGAATGTTGATACGTTTATCACTATTTTTAAGAAAATAAGAAGTTGATGCTCAATCGCACTTGTAGAAATTGAATATGTGAAGTTGGCCTAAATCAGTTTGGACATAAAACAATGAAAGAAATTTCAAGGTATGGAATTTTAGGATTTCTGTGAGTTGGAAGTGAAAGTCTCTAAAAATAAAAATCTCCTTGGGGAGTAAGGTAACCAAAAGAAGAACTCGCTCGACAATTATGTTACCGAGATGAATTTTTATGATTTAGCATTACTTAAAGTGAACATACCTAGAATTATATTTGCCCCTCCTTGGAATGCAAATCCCTGAAAGTTAAAAAGAAAATGCAAGCTCTATCAACCCAAGTTCAGTATAACTTTAACACTATCAAAACAAAGGACATTTTTGATTTTTTATTATAAGAAAAGTTTATCATATTCATCCTAAAGCATAGAATTCCCATTGGAGCGGAAAACAAAGGTAAAGACTATTGTAAATATCACAACATTTGGAGCCATTTAGGAATGTGATCCAAGATCGTGCCAATGAAGGAATTATGATGTTTGCTTATGCTAACCAAACTATACTAATAGATGAAGACGTGTTCCCATTAGTGGCAATAGTTAACACCACTAAATTCAATTTGGGCCTATTATTATATATAAAAAGTTGTAAATTGTTAAAAACCATTTGGCGTTAGTATTAAACTTAAGAACAGGGGTTTTCATTCCTAAATATAATATCAACTTCAAGAATTGAGGCCAGAGAATTCCTAGGATCCAACAAAAGGTATAAATCTTCTAGAAAAATCTTCAAGCAAAATTAACTCAAATTTATAACCAAAGAAATGAACCTTGAATTCTAATTTATCTACATATGCAACCTAAATTTATGGTACCACCGCGAGTGTCACCATCCCAAAAATGACGACAAGTAAGACATCCAAAGAATCTAATACTGTTAACTCAAAATAAACAAAGATGACTTCAGCTATAGAGATCTTCTTGATAAAAATAAACTAGCAATAATGGATGAGCAAGCTTTAAGAAAATTAGTTCAAATGAAACTTGTTCTCTGAAGAAAGTACTACAGACTCTAATGAACCTTGAATTCTAATTTATCAGCACATGCAACCTCGATTTGTGGTACCACCATAACTGTCACTATATTGAAAATGGCTGCAAGTAAGACATCCAAAGAATATAATACTCTTAACTTAAAATAAACAAAGATGAATTTAGTGATAGAGATCCTTTTGAGAAAAATAAACAAGAAATAACGGAGGAGCCAACTTTAAGAAAATTGATTCGAGTGAAACTTGTTCTCTGAAAAAAGTACTATGGACTTTACTGAAAAAAGAGGCAAGGTAGAAGTTGTTAGTGAAAAGCAAGCTAACACACAAGTGAATCCTAGCATTTATAGGAATTCAACTCGCATTGAGTGCCAAAAGGAGGATTCCTATAAGTGTGTTACAATTGGGGACATTCCTATTCAAGTTCCATATACTATTTCATCCATAAAGATTGCTGCATCATTTGGAAAATCTAGTGCAAAGAGGAAATAAACACCTCATGAGAAAGGTGAATGCAGGGTGTTAGTACTAGCAACAAGACGAGAAGATGGTTTTAGAAAACCTATCTAAGGTTATGACATAACATATAAGGCCAGTATATATTAAAGCTCACATAAGTGGAAGACCAATTTCAAGAGTTTTGGTAGATAATTGGTCTAAGGTAAACATTATGCAAACTAAAATGATGATTGCCTTATGAAAAGATGAGGATGATTTGATCCTAATTGAGGTCTACCTTCATTCAATGGTGAAACTACTAAGGATGGGGAGTTCTCCCTATAAATATTATAATGGGAATGGAGACTTTATTGACTGCATTCTTTGTTGTTGAAACCCATGCCAGTATCTAAGTCTTACCACGGCAAGATTGGATCCATTCGAATTATTGCATTATGTCATCTCTTCATTAACTTTTACTTTTACAGAAAGGAGATAAAGTAGAAATTATTTTGCCTAGTTTATAATTATTTCATACTAAATTTGATAAATTGGAGGCAAAATTCTACAAGGATGATACAAAATTGGTGTAAATTCAGAAGTAGTCCTGGCATAAGGAAAGACAAGAAAAGAAAAAAAAACAGGTGTTAAAAAATTCAAAAGAATAATCACCATCGTGCCTATTCTTATGTTAATGAAAATTCCTATTATAGAAGAGTTTGATAAATGAATTCTTGTAAGAAGAATGGGTAATAGTTACAGTCGCAAAAATTAGTTATTGAATACAGTAGGGGAATTCAAAAGAAATAAATGGATGTGATAATGCAAAACTAGTTTTTGAAGTAGATGAAGAACCATAAATTATTAATGATGATGTACAAAAGTTGAAATCTATTTTAGAGAATTTGGTGATTGTGAAGGTTAGAATCAAGAATCATTAGAAGAAGTGAATTTAGGTGATTTAGGAGAATTCCATGAAGTCTTTATTAACAAAGAATTAGACTTAAAGACAAAGTTGGAACTAGTGGAGCTCCTAAAAGAATTCGAAGAATGTTTTTTCTTGGGATCAAGATGTCAAAGTTGAGTAAAACATCAGTAGAACACAAACTTTTGATAAAGCCAAAATTTTCCCCTTATTGTTGACCTTATAGGTGATCGTCGAAAGAAGTTGAGTTGAAGGTTAAAGAAGAAATTGAAAAAAAAATGCAAGGCTAGTTTTATTAGACCAGTTAGGTATAGTGAGTGGTTGTCAAATGTTGTGCTTGTAATTGAGAAAAGTGGAAAATAAGAATTTTAGGGATTTAAATGTAGTCACTCCTAAGGATATTTATATAATGCCAATTGTAGATTATGTAATAGATATGATGGCTAGACATCCTTTATTCCTTTTCATGGATTATGTTTTAGGTTATAACCAAATTTTTATAGCCAAAAATGATATTTCTAAATTGACTTTTATATGTACAAGACCAATTGGGACATTTGAGTAGGTTGTAATGCTTTTTAGGATAAATAATGCAAGTTCCATATATCAGAGAGCAGTAAAAGCCATTTTTCATGATTTGATTGGACATATGTTCGAAGTTTACTTAGATGATATTATCATAAAGTCAAAAGAAAGTATACATCATTCTTAAGATTTATAAGAAGCTTTTCATAGGATAAAGATGCAAAAATTGAAGTTGAATCCTTTAAAATGTGTTTTCATATTAGAGCAAGGAACATTTTAGGATTTTTCGTTCACAATAGAGGAATTTGATTGGATAAGAATAAAGAAAAAGCCATTCTTGAAGAAAAACCACCTCAGAATAAGAAGGAACTTTAGAGATTTTTAGGCCAAGTTAACTACGTGAGAAGATCTATTGCTAATTTGGCAGGAAAAAAATTCTCAGACTTGTTAAATTTAAAGAATTTAGAGGAATTTTGTTAGAAGGAAAGGCACCAAGTGGCTTCTGATAGTATCAAGGAATACTTAACTAAACCCCTAATGTTGGTACCCCATAGAAAAGAAATTCCTCTAAAGTTGGATATCTCTGTAGTAGAAGAATCCATTGGATATTTTGTTGGCCCATAGTAACGAAGTTGGTCATGATTAACCTATTTATTATCTAAGCAGAATTCTTACGCCAATAAAAAAGAAATACTTACTTATTGTAAAGTAATGCTCGGCGTTATATATCGCTTGTTTAACATTAGGGCATTACTTGTTGCAAAATAATTTTTTTATAATTTCAAATTTTGATTTAATGAAATACATATTGAACAAGCCAATACTCTAAAGAAATATTGGAAAATAGCTTATGACTCTTATAGTCTTCAACTTGATATATTATCCTTAGAAGTATTTAAAAGGTTAGACATTAGCTGACTTTTTAGTAAACCATCCCTTAATCAAAGTAAAAAAGGATGAGGGAAAATTTATTCTTAATTGTGAGAAGAAACTATAGGAATTGAAATTTGATGGGTCTAGTATAGAGAAGTTTGTTAGTGTCAGAATTGTCATTATTGCACTAAATGGAACCAAAACTTTTCTCTCCCTTAAAATGAACTTCTCATGTACCAATAGTCAAGCTGAATATGAAGGCTTACTAATTGGACTATAACTTTTAGTTGATTTTGGAGCTAAATGAATTATATTTAAGGGGGATTCACAATTAGTGTTACAATAAGTGGTAGGGGAATCTAAGTGGACGTAGGTTCATCAACTTATTACATCACTGTTTTCCAATTGCTAGAATTCTTTGATAATATAGAATTTCAACATATTCCAATAAGATTATGAGGTTAACGAATTCACATAGAGCATCTAGATTGAAAATGGGCAAAGACTTAATTGATAAGTGTATTATGGTACAACGAAGGTATCGACCATCTATTTATAATAAATGAATTTAACGAAAAGTCTTCAATATTTATAAAGAAGTCGCTGATGACTAGAGGTTAAAAATCAATGTCTTTTTAGAAAATATAGCAAAAAAGTGTTGTTTAAACTTAAGTAATAGTTACTCAATTTTTTGTTGATTGAAGGAATTCTATTTCATCTAGGAAATGCAGGCTTCTTTGAGATGTTTTGGCATGCTTGAAGCATTAATAGTAATGTAACAAGTTTATGAAGTTGTATATGAAGCACATCAATCTAGAATAAAAATGAGGTGGCTTATAAGTCAGCATTGATATCATTTTCCAACCATCCTGAAAGATTGCATATCATATACCAAAGGCTATAAATAATGCCAGAAGTATGGGAAATTCAAAGAATTCCTGCATTTAATTTATATTATATAATGAAACGATGGCTGTTTGGAGGGTGGGCCTTTGATCTCACTGGGAAGATATATCCACCATTCTCAAAAGGCCATGTTTTATTTTGTTGGCTATGGTACTTCACTAAATAGGTGGTGGCACAACCTTTAAAGAAAGTTGATCAAATAGATGTAGTCAAATTCATCAAAGAACATATTGTGCATCAGTTTGAAATTCCTCAATCAATCACAAATGATCAAGGAACTATGTTTATAGGCCAGGATTTCATTGAAGATTATGGGATAAAATTATTGAATTTGTCTCTGTATTATGCTTAGGCTAATGGTTAAACTGAAACATATAACAAAATAATTATTAAAATTCTTGAGAAAATATTAGAAGATAATATAATAGAATGGCATAGAATTTTGTCTAAAACCTTATAGGCTTATCATACTTCTAAGGGTACTACCACAAGGGTTAGCCCATTTGCCTTGACATATGGACATGATGATGTTTTTCCTATAAAAACGGTGATTCCATCCCTAAGAGTAGTTAAATAGAACATTTTAGGAATTTTTGAGTATTTAGAAGCGATTGTAATGGAGTTAGAGGATTTAGATGAAATTTGACTTTAAGTCTTGAATAATATGATTATTTAAAAAAGAAAGGTAGTAAAATTCTATAATGAAAGAATTCGTTGACAAAAATTCCATGAAGGGGAACTAGTGTAATGATCTAAATTTTTGTTAAGTTACTCATAATGGACTAATAAGGAGAAAAACTTATAAAAGTATAAGTTAAGCTTAAGTTTATTTCTCTCTTAAGCTCTTTTCCCTATAAATTACTATCCACTCACAACTTCTGACACTCATACCTTCACCGTCTAACCACCATTTCTAGCAATCTGGGCCTCTACAAAAAGCTCTTGGCATGTTCTATCAAACTATTACACTTATTTCATAAAAAAAGACCCAGAATGGGAGGAATCACGAATGGAAATTTTAGTTCATTTAGGTAAGTCACTAATCTCTTATTTCTAGTAATCTTTTAGGTGAAACTAACACCACCATCGTGTCTAATGACCCTAAAAAATAGGAAAGGACGGAAACTCAATACTAATCGACCCATTTTATAGGTGAACAGAAATAGGTTACCTTTGAGCTTCGAACCTTCAATTCTTAAAAACTAGGAGGAGTTTCAATGCAAGACCAGTGCCATTAGATTTCTAGAGGTGAGCTACTCATTTCTGGATTGGTGGTGAAGATCGCTGCCTCTTCGATGGAGGTGTGTACCCCACGTTCCAGTGACAGTGGTGATTTTCCAACTAGCACAAAAATGGCTAGAAATAGTTTTAAAAATTCCCAAATATTATGTGGATCAATCTTTATAAAAGTGACTCATTGAAATTCTTCATAATTTGTGAGATAAAAATTTGGAAAGGGTTATATTCTTAAATTGAGTGATTGTTGATTAGAATTGAAACCATCTGAATGTACTGAATATAAATTAGGGTGTTCAGGTTAAAAATTGGTATAAATGAATTATAAATTAGATTTCCTATAAATTTTGTGACGTAAATGTGGACTCAATTGGGCATGGACATGTAGATTAGAGGCTCAAATTAAGTTGTGGTTATTGGTAGATATAGAATTGTATTTTTCTTGTGGGAATGACCATTCTTTCAGAAGCATAATGTTGTTTTACAATATAAACTCTACTGAATTTTCAGTAGATTTCTCGTAAAACGTGACATTGTTGTGTTTAACTAGAAAATAGAGCTCTTTAGTATTGATTCATAGTTTTATTCTTGCGGTATCTAAAATTGCTTTAGGTTTTAAATCCTAATGATCGTTCTTATTTTTCTTTCTGTAAATCAATCAGGAGCAGAACCCTCCACTTCGAGACACTAGGTTCAGCACGAAGGAGTGCATTCTACCTGTGAGTTAATATTCATATTTATGAGCATGCATTAGAACTCATTCTCATATTCATAATGGAAATCATCATCATTATCATATGCACACATGTGCACAATTTTTTTGTGCAATGTGATGCTTGTCTTGATAAATAATGATGTGGAGGATTGTTGTGCTATGAGCTACCTAGTGGACATCATTAGGTTGTGCGTACAGTGAGTCAATTGGTCAAGTATGGATTTGGGATAGTATTTGATCCATTGATGGATCTATTGATTGAGATACGAGACAGTTGGGCCGGTTCGATCAAGTTTGCTCTTTGATGCAAACCAATATAAGGTACATGATATGGTGGCATGATTGTGGTGGTTCGATTGAGCTTGCTCTTGGATGGAAATCACGTCATGGTGAGGCTGTGGTAGTTCAGTTGAGTGTAACTATCAAACGAAAGTCCACTACATTTGGACCAAGTGACTCGTGTGGACTAAGAGAGCCCCTATGGCTATAGTTTATAGGTAAGGGACATGTCATAGGTTCTTTCTTCAATTCTCCACTATGATTTGTGATTGTGATAATTATATGACATGATATTAATATGGGAAATGCACATATATTTATGAAAAAAACACTAAGTTGTGAGATTGCATTTATAGATGAAATACATTATAAATATATACATATAAGTAACATTTGAAACCCTTAGGAGTGCATAACATAACCATAGTATTAATTCATTTAGTGAGGTCTGACTCCCTTCAACCATTTTTCAGGATCTACTTTCAGATATTTTGTAACAGGGTACTTCACGAGTCTCTTTCTTCTTTGGTGATTCGATATATGTTTATTGGCGACCTTTCTTCTCTGGTGATTCGATATATGTTTATTGGTTTATTGGTGACCTTTGAACCCGAAGCTGCAGTGGTCTTGTATATGTTGAATTTTTCTTCTATTAACTACTTCAATGTTGTTGCATATGGTGAATTGATTATTGTTAGGACTATTTGAATGTTAAAAGTACAATTTTGATCATTTTAGAATCTCATCTTCATTATGGATATAGGGATTTGATGGTGTTTTAGGCTTACTGAGAGTCCAGTAAACCTTGAGTTTACTGCTCCTTTTAGTGCCGTTAACGATCCAAGGTTACTTGTAGGGATAAAAGATAGAGAATAGGGTAAATGATCTCCATATAGGAAAAGACAGCTTATAATTTATAGAATTTTAAATGGAAATGCCTATGGGTGATATAATTTGAAAGTTGAACCTCATAAGTGATTTATTAATATAAATTATTTAAAACTTTATGTACCTACCTTTTCTTAAAAGTATAAGGAATAAGGAATGTTAGCAAATTATTGACATAAATAACTTTAAATTAACATTCAGAAATCGAAGTTTATAACCCCATTCAAAAATAACAAGAAGTTAAAAAGAACAAAGAAGTTTACAACAAAGTCAAAGGATCAAATTTCACCCCATTAATTAATGCATGATACTTATTCCTCCTTGGCTTATTTTACTTATTACGTCCAAAAGCTAACTTCATCCTTTTCTAGCACCAGTAATTTTCCTAACTTGGTAATCGTCCACTTGATTTCGTGATATTCCTATTTGAGCTTCTATCTTGTTTGAGGACTTCTTATTTCTTTATAATTATCTTGATGGCTTGTTTATACTCAAAAGCTTCATTTTATAAGGAGCCGAATATATTTTTTAGTCCTTAAATTTTGGTTAGAAGATTTTGGGGCTTTAGTCTCTTTTGCTTCATAGTCCAATCTAAATTGATGTGAGAGACTCAACTTTTTCACCTACATAACTTGATTATGGAAAGATTTTTCAAATGATGTAAAAAATATCTCATCTTTATTTAGAAGTCCCCTAATAGTTGATGACTAAGTTATGGACCTAACATAAGACAACATACTTTTTAAAAAAATAACTATGTTCAATTTCAATTAAAAATTGCTACTCCTATTGTAAGATCAATTTTAAAGACCCTTTAACTCTAGATAATTCTTTAGAGATAATTGTTAGTGTAGTATTGGAACAAAGATCATAGGAAAGATCTAAGAAGCTCAAGTCAAATACTTCTTTCGAGGTTATCATTGTAAACCAAATATCCTTTATTTGTAAGTTATAAAAGAACAAGTGGACATATTGATATGTCAACGTATAGAATAAACAAATTCTTGTCTCACCTATAAAAAAAACCTTAAAGGCTTTTAGGTTAAAAGAAGTCTTAATCTTTCCAAATTCCAGCTCTAAAGGGAAAGAGGGGGCAAAGAGTTTCAATATTTTATCATCTACAAAAACGATAGATTAATAGGAATTCATAATAGAAATAAAGTTAAAAGCAATAAAAGGATGTTTTCATACCATCATTAACTTCTTTAATAACCTTCTCAGGAGTAGAAGAAGTCCCTTCCAAAAGAAGAGTGAATTCAGTAGAGGGTTTGCTGGTTATAGATTATTTGAGCAATTTAAAGGAGGAGTGAGTGAACTTCCTAGTAGAAACCCTTGGAGCTAAAGTTTTGGCCTTTTAAAAGTAGAGGTCGCTAGTGACTTTTCTTTAAGTTTTTTTTAGAGAGAGGATTAGGACCCCTTTATTTCTGAGAAGAAAGATGACTTTCTCCTTTGTTTTTAACACCCAAGATTCCAAAGTCCGTGAATAAATAAAAGTTAGGAGAAATTTTGAAATTAATAATGCATGAGTAGAGTGGAATACCTTTGAGAAGTGTAGAATTAGGCTGAGGGACTAAACTCTAAAGCTTTTAAGACATCAAGAGTGATAAGTTTAGGTGTTAGTCACACTGGTAACAAAAATCTTGCATTTCAAAATGCAATAGTGATAATAAATTTTCCAAAGAAATTTATCATTGAAAGCCCTTTCTTCAAAAGGCACTCTTACTGGATAGTTTAAGAAATGTAGAACAAGTTGAATTCCTAGTGATAGGCTAAGTTGCCTAGTCCACAGGTAATGGAGATACATTTCAAAAATTAAGGTCATAATAGAAGCGTCGTGGTTCAGGGCTTTATCACCATTGACAATAAAGACTTATAGAGTTAGTATAAACCAAGAAAAGCTTTTGATGTAACACCCTCTCACCATAACGCACCGGGACGCCCGTAGGTCATTCCGATACATATCCTATGATAAGGGAGCACTACGTGCAATCACTACAATACT
>JAOQMS010000180.1:34557260-34574100 GCA_027563885.1 Erythroxylum longipes
ATTGAAGGAAATCAAGAGGAGAGGCAAGAGGAGCAAGAAGAGAGGCATCTTTGAGCAACTGTTAAGTAAGGAATTCAGGTGGGTTACATTTTTATAATTGAATAATAAGCCATTAATGTTTCTTTCAAATGAAGAAAGTAAATGCTTTTTTAAATGGTATTATAAATGTGTAGTTATTTCTCTTTGAATGTTTTGAGAAAGTGTTATGTGTTTGGTATGTGAATATTGTATAGATGACTTCTGAAAAGAATGCAAAAATGAATCATTTTTTGAAATAAATAAATTACTATGTTTACGAAATCACTTTTCGATAAAAGTGACATTTTGGGCAATAAGTTTACAAGTTATGAAATACATATTATGTAGGTTTGATTTGGTCTATTCTGTATCTCAAGTGCACTTTGACTAAAGGTTTCTCCCGCCTGCCCACAGGTGGCATGGAGCTCACTCAGGGACTCCCTCATGTTTACCACTACGCAAAACCACAATGTGGGATTGTGTTAGATCGTTCTGTTCACGACTACACAGGACCATTTTTATGATAATGTGTTAGCTCGTTCTATTTATGGACCTCCCAAAAAATTTTGATGTGCTTATATGGGGACAGTTTTATTGAATCTATAATTTGGGTTGCTTATAAAGTGTGATAAATTAAGAATTTGGAAATATGTGTTTCATGATGCGTTGTGAATTTTTTTCAATGGTTTTGCTTGCTACTGATTATAAAATTGTTACACAAAAGCTTTAAGCTCACCCCCCCCCCTCCAATTCTGTCCCATCTTCAGGTGATGAGTCAGAGATCGAGCGATCAAGCATAAAGGCATTACTCCGAATTATGTTTGTTTTGTATTTTAAGTTAGTTTTTGTAAAACAAGGCTTTAGTTGCATTTTGAGCATTTCTACTTTAAGTAAATGATGTATTTTTGGACTATGATGTATTGTGACTTGAAATACCCACTAAAGTTTTGTAAAAACTCTTATCTTCTGATGATAATAAAATATGATTATGTTTTTGCTTATGACTATCAAGGTTTGTAGATTGCATTTTTTTCAAGTATTAATAAGGGTAAAATTTTGTGATTCTGACTTCTAGGACAAGTATGTATTGTTATAGGCGGAATTAGATATAATTGTATCTTAAAAGTCGTAGATCTTTTTCTTAACTTTCCAATGGTATAAAGTTTGGAATTTTTGGATTTCGGACGCAAAAGATATGGCCATCAAAAGAAGTATCGATACCAGAAGATATGGCCATCCGACTAAGTATTGGCACTAGAAGATGTAAGGTATCAAACGAAGTGGGACACCAGAAGATGTGAGGCATCAGAAGATGTGAGGTATCAGACGAAGTGAGGCACCAGAGGATGTGAGGTATCAGACGAAGTAAGGCACCAAAAGATGTGAGGCACCAGAAGATGTGAGGTATCAGACCAAGTGGGACACTAGAAGATGTGAGGCACTAGAAGATGTGAGGTACTAGAAGATGTGAGGTAGCAGACAAAGTGAGGCACCAGAAGATGTGAGGCACCAGAAGATGTGAGGTATCAGACGAAGTGAGGCACCAGAAGATGTGAGGTACCAGAAGATGTGAGGTATCAGACAAAGTGAGGCACCAGAAGATGTGAGGCACCAAAAGATGTGAGGTATCAGATGAAGTGAGGCATCAGAAGAAGTGCACCAGATGAAGTAAGGCACCAGAAGATGCGAGGCACCAGAAGATGTGAGGTATCAGAAGAAGTGAGGCACCAGAAGAAGTGAGGCACTAGAAGATGTAAGGTACTAGAAAAAGTGAGGCAGCAGAAGAAGTGCACTAGAAGAAGTGAGGCACTAGACGAAGTGAGGCACGAGATGAAGCGTCAGAAGAAGCAATTTTGAACCTCTAGATGGCAAAATGCTTCTTCATGGTCTTCTTGAAAGTTGTATATCTCGAAGACCTTTTTGAAACCGTCATAAAACAACTATCATTCGATATCTTTAGTGAAAGTTATACCAATTTTTCCGAGATAGGTTCAATATGATTGAGGACATAAGCGTAGTTGACTCTTTTGGCAATAACTTCAACGTCCGACCTCCAAATGAAGTGATTCTTGAACCAATAGATTCCTAACACCTTTCTATACCTCTCTAAAAAATTTTGGTATCTATTGGTGTTTATTTAAATAAGATTAATGGAAAGAAAGTGGAGGAATCAATTGGAGAATCATGACTTAGTTATGAGCCTACTTTGACTTTTAATCACATCTTGACCTGTAGAGCTCTGGATGAGACGATTATCATTTCAAAATAAACTAGAGATATGGAGCTACAATTGTTTTGAAGAAGTCAATTTGTTTTTCCACTGTCAGAACAGGTTACGGTTAGAGAGTTCATAGAAATAACTCTACAACGTAATTCACGCGCACAAGTTTTATGGCTTTCAGATAGTTGGGCTCCAGAAACGGGGTTAGCATGGTAAGCCATGAATTTCATGTATGAACACAAATATAGGTTTTATGACTTGAAATGTATATCATATGATTTGTTAATTTATGAATTATGAAATTTGCAAATGGTTAAAGGAAATATTATAGTGCCTTTTCTATTGTCTTGGTTGTGGTTAGATAGGCATGCCTATAAGGTTACAGTGTAGCTGCTACAGTTTGACTCCACTAGTGTCCACAATTCAATACATTTGGGTATCGACAGCACCTTTTATCCACACCCACAGAAAATGTGCATACCTAACACAGAAACTAAAGTAAAGAGATATAAATAAGAAATACAGTATGACAACATAAATAATCAGTATATGAATGAGCATTTGCAATTGTATTGATAATTTGTATACTTGAGTGTTGAATATCAATGTTTAAGTTTTGATGGTTAATTTATGGTATATGAAAAAAATATTGAAACATGCTTGCATTATCTATTTGATTAAGTATGTCATCATTATTTATATTTGTGCGATGTTCATGAATGTATGTGCTTGACGGATGGCTACTGTGAGTGATCATATTGGCTTATTGGCCTAGTAATGAAGGTGGACATGAACAAATTATCTATTATCTGATCAAAATTCTTACACCAATAGAAAAGAAGTAGTTACTTGTTGTAAAGTTATAGATGGGGTTGTATTTTGTTTGTTCAAAATTAAGGAATTACATATTGCAAAATAAAGTCTTCATCGTTTCCCAAACTGATTTAATGAAATACATGTTGAATAAGCTGATCCTCTTATGAAATATTAGAAAATGAATTATAACTCTTATAGACTTCAACTTGTTATATTACACACAAAAACTTGTAAAAGGTCAGGCATTAGATAACTTTTTAGCAAGCCGTCCTTCATTTAAAGTACAAGATATTAAGGGACACTTGATTTTCAGTTGTAAGAAGAAATTGTGGGAATTAAAATTCAATGGGTCTAGTATAAAAAATTTCGTTGTTGTTGAAATTTTCACAATTACACCATATGGAACCTAAAATCTTCTCTCCCTTAAAATGAATTTCCTATATACAATAATCTAGCAAAATGTGAAGGCATCATGGTTGGACTAGGATGGTTAGGCGATCTTGGAGCTAAAGAAATTCTAATCAAAGGAGATTCAAAATTAGTGTTGAAACAAGTGCAAGGGGAATATAAATGTATAAGTGTAGCTTTATCGCCTTATTACACCACCACTTTCCAATTACTAGAATTCTTTGGTAACATAGAATTTTAACATATTCCTATAATAGCAACAACGTCCCAATAGAAATCTCACTGAGATACAGAGTTTGGGGAAGTCCAGAATTACATAGCATTTATCCCTAGCTAGTATAAATGTTGTTTTTGATAAACCTATATGAGAGAAGAAAAAATATTGTTGAAAATGATTTAAAGAAAACAATAGCCAAATACATAAATAAATAACTACATTAATAAAAATAAGTAAAAAATAAAAAATAAAACAAAACATAAAATAAAGATATTCAAAATCAAAATAAAGATAAAAATAAGTAAATATTTAATTCATATTTTTCTCTTTCATCTAAAATTGAGTGATTGGTTTTTAAGTTTGAGTGATAATTTCTTGCTATAATTTTCCAAAAAGTTTATGATTTTCGGCTTCCAACCATGGGCAACTTCTTTATCAATACTAAATATTTCTAGTGAAATTCCTCTCTTATAAATGGATGGTTAAGACCTTTGTTGTAACATAATACACTTATAGATTAAGTCTTTTGTCATTTTCAATATGGTTTTTATTTGAGAAAGTTCATTTGACTCCTAATTTTCACTCTTTGGAATTTGTTGAATCCATAAGTGAAGTGTATGTGGAACCCATCAATATAGAATAAAAATGAGGTGGCTTATATGTCGATATGGATATTATTGGGCAACCATCTTGAAAGATTGCATACGATATGCCATAGGTTGTAAATAATGTTAGAAGTATGGAAGAATTCAAAGAATTCTTGCATCTGAGTTACATTATATAATTAAACCATGGCCATTTAGAGGTTGCGCCATTGATATCATTGGGAACCACCATCCTTAAAATGCTACAGTTTTATTTTATTGACTATAGACTACTTTACTAAATGGGCGATAGCATAACTTTTAAAATTTTTTTATGAAATAGATGTAATAAAATTCATCAAAGAACAGATTTTTCATTAATTTGGAATTCCTCAATCAGACACAAGCAATTAAAGAACTATGTTTATAGGCCAGGAAGTTAAAGATTTCACTAAGGATTATTTGATAAATTATTGCATTTGGCTCTATATTATTATCAGGCTAATTGTCAAGCCTAAGCATCTAACAAGATAATTATTAAAATTCTGGAGAAAATGTTAGAAGATAATATAAGAGAATGGCACAAAACCCTATCTGAAACCTTATAGGCTTATCATACTTCTAAACATGCTGCCATAGGGATTAGATCATTTTCCTTAACATATGGACATGGTTTTGGTCCTTATAGAAGTGGTGGTTCCATCCTTGAGAGCAGCTAAATATAACACTTTAGGGACTTTCGATTATTCAGAAGCGATGGTAATGGAGTTAGAGGAATTAGATGAAATGCAACTTCAAGAATTGATAATATGATTATTCAAAAAGGAAAAGTAGCATAATTCTATGATAAAATAATTCATAGAAGAGAATTCAAAGAAAGGAACTAGTATGGAAATTGATCCTACCCCCAAGGATAAAAGATAGAGAATAGGGTAAATGGTTGCCAAGTTGGGTAAGACCATTTAGAATTTATAAGGTTTTAAGAAAAAAATCCTATTCATTATCTAGTTTATACGGTGAACCTTATAGGCCTTTTATTAGTGGAAAGTATCTAAAACCTTGTATGCTACCTTTTTTTAAAGTGTGAGGAATAAGGAACGATAGAAAATTCTTGAAATAATTAACTTTATAATACCAATTAGAAATCAAAGTTCAAAGTCCATTTGAAAAATAACAATAAGTTAAAAAGAGCAAAGAAGTTTACAACTGGTCTAAATTTAAAGATCAAATTTCACCCTATTGATTAATGCATGACACTTGGTCCTGCTTGACTAGCTACACCTACTACTTCCAAAATCTAACTTAATCCTTTTATAAAACCAACAATATCCCCAACTCAACAGTTGTTTGCTTAACTTCGTGAAATTCCTATCTAAGCTTTTGTCCATCTTGTTTGAGGGCTTTTAGTTTTTCTATGATTAACTTGATGGCTCATTCATGCTTAATAGCTTCTTTATCCAGGGATTCAAATTCATTTTTCAACTGTTGAATTTTAGTCAAAAGATTCTTGCCTGTAGTCTCTTCTACATTATAGTCCATTTTTTGTTAATGCGAGATATTCAACTCTTTTTAGTACATAACTTAATCATGGAAAGACTTTTCAAAGGAATTAAAGACTTTCTTAGCAATGGTTAGAAGTCCCCCAATAATGGATGATTAAGTTGTGCACCCAACATATGACAATGTACTTAAAAAAGAACTACGTTAAATTTCAGTAGGAAATTGCAACTTCTTTTATATGGTCAATATTAAAGGCTCTTTAACTTTTGGTATTTCTTTAGAGATGATCATTGGTGCAACACTAAACAAAAGGTTAGAGGACAAATCCAAAAAGCTCAAGTCAAAGACTTCTTCTGAGGTCATCACTATAAACTAAACATCATTTGTCTGCAAGTTATAAAAGAATTCATTAATAGATTAATAGGTCAACATAGACAATAAAGGAATACTTGTCTCACTTAAATAAACCTCAGTAGCTTTTAGATCAGGAAAAGTCTTAATCTTTCTATATTCTAGTTCTAAAAGGAAAAAAGGAGCAAGGACGTATGATATTGAGTCATCTATAAAGAAAGATAGGCCAATGGAAATTCATAATAGAAATAAAGTTAAAAATAATAAAAGAATATGTCATACCATCACTAACTTCTTCGACAACCTTCTAAGGATTAGAAGAAGTCCCTTCTAGAGTAAAAGTGTCTTCAGTAGAAGGCTTATTGGTTACAGATTCTTTAATCAATTTAGAGGATGAGGGAGTATAATTCCTCACAAAAAATCTTGGAGATAGACTTTTGGCCTTTTTGGAACTAAAAGTTGTTGGCAACTTCTATTTAATTTTTCTTTTAAAAAGAGTATTAGGAGCTACATCTTTCTAAGAACAAGGCTGAATTTCTTACATGCTTTTAGCATATAAGATTCCAAAGTCTGTAAATAAATAAAATTTGAAGTAATTATTTGAATTTAAGAATGCATGAGTAGAGTGGAATGTCTTTGAGAAGTGTAGAATTAGGCCAAAAGACTAAAATCTGAAAGCTTTTAAGCCACCAAGAGTGGTAAGCTTCGGTGTTAGCCATATTGGCAACAACAATATTGCATTTAAAAATTTGATAATGATTGAAAATTCCCCATAAGAATTTGTTATTGATAACATTGAGTTCAAAATCCTATTGTATAGTACAAGAAATGTACAGCAGGAGGAATTCCTAAAGATAGGTCGAGTTTCCTTCTCCACAAATAAGGGAGATACATTTTTAAACCTAAGGTTGTAATAGAATGGTTATGCTTTCATGGATTACTCATTGTTAATAATGAAGAATCTAGGGTTGGTATAATCCAAGATAATCTTTTGATCGACAACTAAATAGGAAGACTTATAATTTTTAAAGATTTTTAACTAATGAGGCCTCTTGGAGAATCCTCTAAAAGGATTCAATTGATTTATAGATCAAGACTTAAAAGATATCAAAATACTAAAGGTGTATTTATGAGTCTTACAATAGAAATTGCTAGAAAATTAAAGACCAAGAAAATTAGGAAATCTAAGGTTAGAAGAAAGTAGAGCTTCTCTGTCCTTAAGCTTAGGGAAATAAGCAAAAGTCAAAAGCTGGACAAACCACTAACATAAATTTAACTAAAAAAATTTTATAAAGGCATTTCCTTATATTTCTATAAAAAATTCCAAAAAATAGGGGATAAGGAAAAAACTTACCAAAAGCTACTGTTAAGCATAAAGGAAGGAAGTCTAATCTAGGTTTATTATTAACAAGGGAAAAGACAAATCGATTTAGAAGAGCCCTAATGAATTTCATAATTTCTTCTTTAAACACATGAGTTTTCAAAGAAGTAAAGATATTTATTAAATCCATAATAAGAAGTCAATTTAAAAACACTAGAATTTGAATTATGAGACATTTAAGCAAACAAATTCCTCTCCATAATAGGCAATTTAGTCAAAAAGAAAATTTCTTTCAAAGAAATAGAAGCATGTCTAAAAGGGAAGATAAATGAATTAAATGAAGGACTCTAAAATTTCAAAATCACAACCACAAGATTAGGATGATGCTCAATAGGATTACTAAAAAGATGTATTAGTTGAAGGAGGCCTTGCCTCTTTTAGGATAAGTGATATGATGGGTATAACATACCTATCCATTTAGCCCATTGGTTTACATTCTTAGGCTAGGGTTTTATAGATTCAAAAGCTTGGAACAAAGTGAATTCTAGGGGAAATTTGATTTATTCAGTTCCTTTAAGTAATAAAGTGATGGATGAGAAGCATTCATAGGCAGGGGAGTCCCAATATTAAAAGGAATGCGATATTGTTGGTCTAAGTGAGTGCAACCTTCAATAGTGCTAAAAATAGGAATTTAATTGTTATAATTGACAGGTTAAAATGAACATTAAATCTTAAGAATTCTTTACTAATTTTAATGAAAGATGAAATGGTACCATTTTATGTTCAATAGCTTACAAAAGAAATGGCAATAAAAAAATTGTAAGGATTTTTGGAAATATGATAGAACTAGACACATACATCAATGGTTTTTAGCTCAACAAAGTATGTTGAGGAGGAAGAAGAGGCATGGCAAAAAGAATCCACAGTCACAGAAATTGCAAGAGAAGAATATAAGAGTGAGAAAAAAGAATAAAATTCTTTTTGAAAGCTAAAGTAAAAAGTGAAGAAGTAACAAAAAGCATTTATAATGTAGAAATGGTTGGTTGATTCCTAAGGGAATAACAAAAGATGAGAACTGAAAGAGATTTACTATGTTTTGGAATGGATTATAATTTCAATTTTGAAAATAATCTAATGCAATATTTAGCACAAAAGTGAAAAGGTCACAAATTTAGAAGCCCTAGAATTCATTTGGCAAAAGAATTCATTCAAATGAGAATTAGCTGAGAATTCCAAGATTTAAGAATTCAAACAGGCAATACATAATTTACATATGATTTGAAAATAATATAAGAAGGTAGTTAGCTAAAATATAGAAAAGTGAGCTAGAAATTAAGTAGTTACAAGAGGCAAAATTCCAAAACATAGAAGTTAAGTAGATAATGGGAGGTAGTTAGCTAAAATGTTGGGAAGTTGATAGTTATAGCACAAAACTTCTTAAGTCTGAAAAGACTATAAATTCACCAGAAACATAACTAGAGAAAAGAGCAATCATCACATTAAACTTACTACAAGAGACAACCTCAAGACAATCTCTAGAAAGAAAAACAACTTTAAAAATACTTTTGTTATTATTTTTTTAGCTTTCTTTATTTGTGTATTCATTTTATCACCTCAAATTCCCTTTATAGATTTGTTGATAGAATTTAGGTACAAATTCTTGGGGAACTCCTCCCTGTAAATTGTAGTCTAAATTAACACCAAACACTTTCATCAAAAAATTTTTTTAATTGTTCATAAGGATTTAGTTTAATTTTCTAGTTTGGTCCTTACCAATAACACTTATAAATTTTTTTAAGAATGTTCAAATAGATAAACTCCACACTTCTAGACTTAGTTAAATAAAATTAAAATGTGATGGCTATCAAATGTATAATTTTTTTAATTATATTAAAATTTTATATGTTGTCATTCAATATTTATAAAATTAATTAAACTAAAAATGAAATTTAATAGGTTAATATTAATATCTAGTAATAATAATAAATGACAATTAAGATAATGAAATAAAACATGTTTTTGTTTTTAATTATTTTGTTACAAATCTCATCCAAATAGTTTTTGTTTTCAATTTTTATTACAAATTTCAATTAAATAATTTTTATTTTTTAACAAAGAAAACAAAAACAAAAAATAGGGAAAGAAATCCATAACAAGAAAACAGAAATAGAACTAAACAACCCCTTAGTCTTTGTTGGTGTCGGTTATGTAAAACGTTTGAGATTAAAACAAGTATATTTGGAAAGTGAAGAACTTTCATAATCATTGTCATAAGTTTCTTGCTTTTGGTAAGGGATGTTGCATTTCGGTGACTTTTACAACATAAATTTATATACTCTGGTAAAACTATTTCATAATTGTTTTTGTTAATATGCAGATAACAAATAGAAGCATGCTTATATTTGTATATTTCTAATTATATATATGATTTCACATGACCAAATGATTTCTTGATTTTATTAATCTTATTCGAATATCACTTTTTCCTTGTGCAATGTCAAGTTCCATACCATTTATGGCATAGAACTCTAGAATTCTATAACTTTCACACCTCTTTATTCCTCCTTTAGTGTAATTCTCCTATTTCTTTTGGTTCCTAAATCACCACAAGCTTGCATTTCTTAGCTTTAGCTTGCTTCAACACCCTTATTCTCTCCTCTTCTTCCTATCCCTAACATCCTGTTGGGAGCTACTACGCTAGGTTTTATTCCCTCTTCTTTAGCTTATTTTGTTTATACAATCACCCTTATGGTCCTAAGCCTTCTTTAGATCTTTTTGCTCTCTATAAGAACACACATTTCAAACCTACTTTAGATGTTTTAAACATCACTAGGCTTTCATCTTCGGAAACCAAGCTCACTTGGTCTTAAGTTGTAGGAGATTAATCTCCTTTTGACAAGTTGAAATATGTATGTTCTACCCATTCAGTGGAAACATCATTATTACACCATCTATTGAAATACTCAAGGTAGGTGTATCTAAATGGTATTTAGCAGTAGCTGACTTATTTTTGGATTAGAGAGCAGCTTTTCCTATAATGTGGATACGGTAAAACAACTGAAAGAAAAACAGTTTAAAGAGTGTCCTTATTAATGAAGATGATTTATTCTTCTTCAATTTAACTGTGAAGACATTATACAAAAGATACTAGAAGTTAGCTGTTAATACATCAATATCAAGCTTATTTTCATACAAAGATGGATATTATGCTTATATCTTGAAAGGTTGAGGCTGAAATATATTTCTATATGGATAAACTTCCATAATGTACCACTTAAATAATAGTCCACAAAAGGTATGATCTACCTAGCAAGTTCCCTGGACAAATATATTTGTTTGGATAAAATTGTTGCTCCTATAAATAGGATTGACTATACTTTGGAATGATTGATATCAAAATAATGAAAGAGTTACATGATTTCATCACTATTATTAAATTAAATGAAGAAGATAACCTAAAATAGTTAACATTGTGTATAATGATGGATGCATAATTAATCATATTATACCTCATATTTGATGCAATTTTTACTTGATATATTATAATTTTATCATGTATTTGGTACTTAATTCCCTCCAAGTGTGTATATAGAGTATAGTTGCCTTCACGGACTTAAAGGAGAAGAATTCGGATGAAAACACAACATAAAATGAAGATTTGTGAAGATTTGATGCACAGAAATCCATGGTCGTGCATTAAGCCATGCACATCTCCCAGGATGTGTAGTTTTGCAATTTTTAAAGAATTTGATGATACATGGTATGATGCACAGCTATCCACAAGACCATGCATTGACCAAAACCTTATAATTTCATATAAAAGGAGGGGAATAGAGACTTAAAGGGGGAGCAGACGGAGGGAGGTGATTCCAGACATGGAGGTCATTCTTAATGGGCAATTTTGATATGGAGAAGTGGAAAACACAAAGAACATCCAAAGATCCATCGAAATACAAGATCAAAGAACTACATCATAAGAATATTTGATAAAAGACAATCAAGGAGATTTAGAATTATGAACCCATTGTTTTCAATTAGTTTTTCTTTCAGTGTATGTTTAATTTCACATTCAATAATGTGTAACTAAACATCTTGTTAGTGTTTAGGTTAAATGAACCTTATGTTGTTACTTTAATATATTTTGATTCTTTTATTAATATAATTGTTTTAATTGATCTATTACGATTCAATTATATGTTAATATATATTCTGATAAACCTTAGAATATTAGATCATAATTTGATCATTTATAGAGATTGAGAAATACTATTGACAAATAGATCTTCTGTAATCGTAAAAAGTTGATTGCACCACCAGAGATAGGATGACATAAATCCTCCAGATTAGGGTCAAACCTAATAGAGGGATTCAAAAACTAGTAAAGCAATCCTATAAACATTAACCTGAGTAATTTGGTTGAAAATCTTAGTATTAGTTGTTAGTAGACTCAAGGTCAACAATTAGCATACCATAGGAATCTCCCTGGTTCAATAATTAATAAAACAATTGAGTAATAAAAGATTAATTTGTTAAGGGTTTAGGGAGATTCAAAACCTAAATACTAATTATTGATATCGGTAATTTTCTAAGTAAATTCTTAATTCTATGTTCAATATCATTACCTATCTTATTTTACTTGCTTTATTTTTATTTTCTTTTATTAAAAATCCAAATCAATCCATGGGCTACATAATAGGAAAAAGGTAATTATTAGTATTCACTGTCTTCATGAATCGACCTATACTTGTCAGTACTAGCTACATCTACGCCATGCACTTGCTGTTATTACAATATTGACTGACTCAAAATAAGTAAATCAAGTTTTTGGCGTCGTTGCCGAGGACAATGATGTTAGGAAAGCCTCTATTTTATAATTCTATTCTTTTTTTCTTTATTTTCTTTATTTTTTCTATTTTATTTATGTTATTATTTTTTAATTGAGCGTTTATATTTATTTCTTATTGTATTGTATCTGTGGCTTATTCATTTAATTATCTTTTGAATTTCTCTACTTGATATTAAGTTTGTGGTTTATTGTAGGATTTATGATTCATTATTAAAACCATAACACACAACTGAAGGATGGAGCAGACGACACTTTTATGGAAGCTAAGATATATTTTCGCAATCTTAAACATCATTATATGGGATAAAGAGGTCTTATGATATCTTTTTGGAGGCTTAACCAATATCTAGGCCATATTATGACATTGGTGGGAGTTATAATTACAATTATGAATGTCGAGCATCAACACATATATGGGAGCCACTGAACATATACAATCAACCTCCAAGTGCGTTATATGTGAATAAATACAATTCAGAATGAAGCAACTCTTACGCCTATGGATGGAACAATTATGCTCCAGCTAGATATTTATAGCACCATGCACCTCTAGTTAATGAGCTAACTCTAGAAGATATAATGACTAATTTCATTCAACAATCAATCATGAAGCATTAGGAAATAGATGCTCGTATACAGAATTTGGATAATCGAATTAATGAATTAGTGAAGATAATAACTTATAAGATGTAAAGGAGTTTGATTAGTGCTACTGAAACAGGCCTTATAGAATGTGAAATGGTAATCATCCTTGTGAAAAAGAGTTCCCAGTACAAGAAGAAGAGGAAGAGGAAGAGGAAGCAAATATTAGAGATAGATTAATGAAATGCATTATCGAACTTAAAGCTAGCTGACTTGAATTCAAAGAAAGGGTTCATTCACTTGAATATTTTAAGCATAATATAGAATACTATTTGAACCTATTAACGTAATAGAGTGAAGAAAAGATGACGATTGGTTTCCTAGATGAAGAGACATTCCAAGAAGAGCTTCCCAAAGAAGCCTCCATTTAAGAAGGGAAAATAGAGGAATGACATAATGTAATTACAAAAGATGAGCTAAAAACCTTTGCCCATGAAGAAAAAGAAGAAGAGTGGACAAAGGTATTTGAGGAAGAACTAACGGAGGAACCAAGTAAGAAAACTACTGATGAAGTGTTAGTAGTGACCTTAATTAGGAACTTAGTAAGGAAACTATTGTTGAGCTGTTAATAGTGACCTTAATTATGAAGGGTTCCCACTTCCTCAAATACAAATTGTTTGAGTTAGTTGATGGTTCAAGGAGTTTCATTATTCCTCATTTTATTAACAATTTTCATTTAAAATGTCATTGCTACAGTTAATTGGTTTTACTTACTTAACACATTATGTCCTTTTGATCATCTTATAACATGTGGCTTGTTTATAGGCTATGAAACTACTTTGTATAGAAAATGGTGGAAGTAAGCTATTAATTATTGATGCAGGATGAAGTTTATCATAAAGTGTGGTAAGCCAAGCTTAAACAAGCGTTTCATGGGAGGTAACCCATGAATTAGGAAATTTTTTAGTTTAATTTCATTTTGATTATATTTCGTGTGATTTTATTTCATGGTATCTTTATTTTTTGTTCTTTTTATCCTTTTCTTTCATATTTTTCAAGGATGTAGTTCACTATTGGATGGATTTGAAATCAGGAAATCATCACAATCGAGAAAGTACAAAAAAAATCCTCTCACTTTTGCTTATACTTATATTGGGGACAATGAACAACTTTAAGTGTGGGGATGAGTTTAATGAATTTTTAATGATTTTTTTCAAGCTTATTAATTTTTAAATTTTTTTTGAGCTTATTATAAGATGAATCTTATTAACTAATATTATGAATTTCTTGAAATATATCCATCAATACTATGTTTCATTATTGAATAATGATTGAATTAGTATGCAAAAGTATGATGGTTAGAATAAAATTGCTTTTCTAAACCATATTTTTAGTAATCATTGACATGATCAAGTTGAATGAAATTGCATAATATTTACACACATATATACCTTTCGTTTTCATAAGCTTTTGAGCCTAAGAGCACAATTTCAAAAAATTTTAAAATCTCTTATTATTCTTTCATTTATGTTATCATTGTGTAGTAGGATGATTCTAAAACTTGCTTTTATTATGCATATTGAGACCACATTTGCTAAATTAAAAACACAGACATGATGAAGGCACTTAGATTCAACAACTTGTTTTAGTCTATTTCTTTGAAAGTTACCATACCTTTAAATTTACCTTTTGGAATAACCAAATTGAGCCTTAGCCTTTTCCATTATTATTAACCCAAATTATTAACCTTTATCATATTTTTCTTTGAAGACCTTTTTATTGTTTTGAACCTTGAAAGTTATTTACAATGTTTATTTGTTGAAACTTGAAAATTTTGAAAGGTCCAAAATGTTTATTATTATGGTACTAAATATATGGTACTGAATGCTCAAAATTATTGTAAAAAATAATTAAAAAATTGAGCATATTTATAAAAAATAAAATAAAAAAGAAAAGAATAAGTATATAGTACCATTAGTTTTGCAATGACAAGACCTATGTATATTATGAATAAGTTTTATTATAATGTTTTTTAGTAAATTTCCTTCATTCAAAACCCCTTTTTATAATCACAATCATATTGTTAGCCTGAGATTACACGCGCTAAGTTTTACTATTTATAACCTCGGTAAATTCCACAAGTGCACGGGTCGTTCGCGTACCTAAGGTGTCGATCCTATGAGGAAGGGAACTAGTACTAAAATCTAATGGCAGCTAAGTTTGCAATACCTAATTAAATAACTACTGTAGAAATTAAAATTATTCAAGAATCAAATATGAGAAATTAAAGCACCAACAGAATGAACAAAAGCCAACTCACACAAATAATCTGAATTTCAACCTAGAAGTGACCAATTGAGAGAAACGGGGAATTTATTCGAAATTAAAGAAAATCTACCCAATTATGAAATTTCTGACTTAACGGGCCTAGACGATCCTAGGGTGAATTACTCTCTTTTGAGTTACAATTCTTAACCCTAATTAATAATCCTTAATTCTAATTATGAAAATTGCAATCTCTCAATCCATAATTAGTCTAAAATCTAAATTAGTTCTAACGTTATCTATTAACCTAACGGGAATCTATGCTCGATCTCTTGTTACGCGACTTTACCGGTTTGATTCAACTCTCTACCTATCGATTTACCTAACTCTCGTTAACCTAAATCCATGATTTTCACCAACTCACCCTCTCAGTTTATTGCCAAGTTATGAAGAATCGAATTGAATCACAATTAAATCGAATGAAATATAATCAAATCAATTCTATTAATATCAAGAATAAAAACCTAAAGGTGAGTTTAGACAAACAATTCAACACTTAACAACAATGATTCTAATCAATCTCCAAATTTCATACATCAATGAAATCGAAATAAAAACTAGAAAATACTATCAGAATGGATCTCAGAGATTGCAACTGCAAGAAACCACCTATTTCAGGAAGTACATCGTGTCAAACGTGTCTTTGTGCCTCTTTTCCTTCGTCTTCTTCCTCGATTGCTTGATCTCTATCTAGGTCTCTCTAAGATTTTTGGCAGAATCTCTCTTTTACGTAGCTCTCTTGGCTCTTTAATGTCTGCTGGCGGTTGTCATATATTGTTCTATTTATTTTGTGGAGGCCCTAGGTCAAACTAGGGTCCAAAAAATCACTCAAATCTTGAGTTTTCATGTCAACCTGACACAGGGCACGATCGTGGCCCTGCCAGCTATGACTTTTTCCTTTCTGGCATTATCGTGGCCTGGCTGCCTCTGACTCTTCCTCTTCTGTCATGATCATGGCCACTATGCACGATCGCGGCCTATGTCTTTTAGCCCGAAACTCTTCAGATCTTCACCGTTCTTCCCTACTTACCTGCAACACTAGCACACACATCAATGTACCTCGAAAATATACAATTTATGCTCAAAGATTCAAGCTAACCCATAAAAACACTTAAACACAAAAACTAGTCTAATTAAATCCTAAATGCATACTTAAACACTCAATTTAACACAAAATGCATAACAAATTAATCCCTAAAACATCATACAAAACACTACTATCAACATCCTTACACTTAAACGTTTGCTTGTCCTCAATCAAACAAAACAACAACACCTAACAAAATAAACACACTATGCAATAATATGACAATGGCTCCAATCTTCATGAACTAAATTTAATCTTGGACACACCCATTCGAATTATGTCAAATCATTAACATGCAAAATATGTGTCAGACCCTATTTCTGGAGTCTAACTCCTTGATCTGATACCACATCTGTCAGACCCCGTTTCCGGGAGTCCGACTCTTGTTCATGCATACTTGCTTATCCTTGTTCATGCATACTTGCTTTGATACCACACCTGTCGGATCCCGAGTTCCGGAGTCTAACTCCTTGCATGCATGATTATTCATGCTTGCCTGGCTTACTTGTTTGCATGCTTGCGAACCTGGCTCACTTACTGACTTGCATGTATTTTTGCTTGCTC
>JAOQMS010000180.1:34574200-34586084 GCA_027563885.1 Erythroxylum longipes
CAAAAATTCATTATTCACTATTCATGTGCATATATGAATGCATGAACATATCAATGCAATGTTAAACACTCCTAACCTGTTCCAAATTACCATATTACCCTTCCCATAGGCGAGGGGATGTTAAATTTGATATATAGTAAAATAGGAGGGCTTAGAGGCTTTGAAGAATTTTAACCAGTAAGGCCTTTTGGCAAAGTCTCCAAAAGGATTCATCCAATTTATAAGCTATGACTTCAAAGACAGTAAAATACCAAAAATGTCTTTAGGAAGCTTTCTATAGAATATAGTAGACAATCAGAGGCCAAGAAAATTATAAAATCTAGGGTTAGAAGAAGGTACACATTCTCTATCCCTAAACCACACATACAAATTTGGATGCTGCAAAGGAAGATTAGAAGGGTATGTCCTCAATTTTCTATATAAAAATTATGGTATGTCCTCAATTTTCTATATAAAAATTCCAAGAAAATAAAGCCTAAAGGAAAAATTACTAGAAACTACTGCTTTATAAAAAAAAAGAAGGAATTCTAAGCTAGGTTTATTATTAACAGGGCAAAAGACAAATCGATTTAGAAGAAACCAAATGAATTCTAAATTTTCTTCTTTAAATATAAGAGTTATGAAAGAAGCATAACTGTCTATTAATCTAGAACAAGAAGAACATTTAAAAACTCCAAAATCCAAAGTAAGAGTTTCTTCAACCAAGTAGGCTAAGTCCTCTATGATAACAGGAAATCCAATTAAGAACAAAATGTCTTTCAAAAAAATAAAAGCATGACCAAAAGGAAAGATAAACGAATTACACGAAGAAATCCAAAATTTCATAATCATAGAAACAAGATTAGGTTGATACTCAATAGGATTCCTGTAAGGAGCTATCAATTGCAGTTGGCCTTGCCTCTTCGAAGTAGAGTGATATGATGGGTATAATCTATCTAACCTTTCAGGCCATTGGTTTACAATCCTAGACCAGGGTTATAGGGATTCAAAAGTCTGAAACAAAGTGAATTCTAGAGAAAAATTTGACTTACTTGTTTCTCTTAAATAAGGGAGCGATGGATGAGAAACGTCAATATGCAAAGGAGTCCTAATAGTAAGGGGAATGCCATATTCATGTTTGAAGTGAGGACACCCTTCAATAGTGTTGAAAACAAGAGTTCGAATGTTATAATTAATAGGTTAAAAGGAATATTAAAGCATAAAGTTTTTTGCCTGATTCTTATGAATGGTGGAAGGGTCTCAAATGGAATGTATACTGCTTTAAGTTTAACAGCTTGAAAAGGAAGTGGAATTGGGAAAATCATAGGGATTTTTGGAAAATATTAGAGTTAGACATATACGTGAATTGTGTTTAGGTTAATAGAATCTGTTAAGGAGGAAGAAGAGACATGATGAAAAGAAGTCATGGTCATAAAAGCTATAAGAGAAGAATGTGGAAGTTAGAAAAGAGAATAAAATATTGTTTGAAAACTAAAGTGAAATGTGTAGAAGTAAAAACGAGTTTTTATATTGTAAAAGCACAGTCAAGTACTAAGGAATAGCAAAAGGTGAGAATTTAAAAAGAATTACTATAGTCTATAATGGATAAGGAAGTCAGGATTTCAAATTTAAAATATCTCAATGTAATCTTAACTATGACATTTCTTATTTGTAAAAGATTGTTTGAGATTTAAGAGACATCCCATAAATGACATTACTTAGCCTCACTCATAGATTCAACTTAGAGCTCTACAAGTTTTTGGAGTAAAATTCAACTCCAGTTAAGAAGGCAGTTGTTGATAGCATAAAATAATTTAACTCTTTTGGCCCACAAGTAAAAAAGGCCCAAATATATAAAGTGTTGAAGGTTATTTGGCCAGAGAATTCATACATATAGGAATCGGTTGAGAAATCCAGGATTCAAGAATTCCAAAGCATGAATGATGGGAGGAAGTTAGTTGAACTATAAGCAAGTGGGCTAGAAGTTAGGAAGTTACTTGAAGCAGAAGTACAAAATATGGAAGTTGAGAAAATGATGGAAGATAGATAATAGGAACATGGCTAAGTAGATTGGAAGTTACGAAGTTAAGCAGTTACGAAATTCCAAACCATGAATTGTGAGCGGTAGTTAGTTAAAATATAAGGAACTAGACAGTTATAACAAAAAAAACCGCTCAAGGTTGAAAAGACTATAAATTCACCATTATCACGAGGACAAGGGATGATTTAGATACAACACAATCTTGAGACCAGTATAATACAACAAAAATCGCTCTTTAAAGAGATCAACCAACCTTTTTCAAATGCATTTTGTTAATTTTTAGCTTTATTTACTTTACGAATTCATCTTTGTTATATCAAATTCTTTTGTGTAATTAGTAAATCCCTTTTGTAACAATCAATTACCTTCTCCATTATTTTAGATTTTCAACATATTTTAGTATTTGGTTGCCTAGAACTCTACTTTCTAAGTATTCTGATGTCTGATTATATCATCGATAAAGGTCAAGTACAACTTCTAGGAGAATTCTTCCCTTGCACATTAGCATTCTGGATTTACACCAAATAATTTGTTACTTCAAACAATATTTCTAAGCCTATGTAAAAGAAAGTTATCAAAAATTAAGATCAATTAACGGTCGAGCTTGAAGTCATCGTTGATAACTCTGAGAAAGGATAAGAAGATGGTAGGTTTTTATAAATATAACTTAGGTTCGTACACATGAATTTGTTTAAAGAGAATCATTTAGGATAGGAGCTTTTTTATTGGGTTATATGATGATCTTAGGGAAAATTATTATTTAAATTTAAAAAATTACTTAATTTTATAATACTAACCATAATCATAAGTTATAATAATCAAATACATAAATTTATTTTAAATATATTTCGCTATTAATTTTATTGTTAATGTTGTTAATATGGAGTATTACATATTTAACCTTAATGCTAAGTTAGTAAATACGTGTATAATAAAAAATAAAAATAATTTAGTTGAAAATTAAAGAAAAAATTGTTAAAAATCTGAAGTGATATCAAATTGTCTCCTTTAAACCATAGTCTTTTGATTGAGCTTGAATGAATTTTAGAAATACAAATGATTGTTCAAAATACAGAGACGATGGTTGTGTGGAAAATTTAACAAAATCAATTCGCAGATGTCATTCCCAGATAATGCTCTTCAAGCTACATAATTCGCCAAGAAGGGACGGTTGAAGGAAACGAAGAAGTACGATATAGAATCAAACCCGAAAAGTTGAATAGGAGACTTTTTATCTCCATAAGCGTCCAAATTATATTTGTTTGCCTTTTTAATAGGATCTCTAGACAATCCCTTAGATCCACCACTATTAAAGATGTTAAGAACTTCAAGCTTATTTCAACAGCACCCATAAAATGAATACGAGCAACTTGTAAGCAAAGAGTAACTAGAATGGACATTGATATTTGATCCACCAATATGACGATACTTTGAGACAAAATTATCCAACTTTGCACATCACTTAACCATGGCTGAACTGATTCGCTCTCGTACAAATCTTTCAGTAAG
This sequence comes from Erythroxylum longipes, assembly GCA_027563885.1. Taxonomy (NCBI): domain Eukaryota; kingdom Viridiplantae; phylum Streptophyta; class Magnoliopsida; order Malpighiales; family Erythroxylaceae; genus Erythroxylum; species Erythroxylum longipes. Next base: position 34,577,730 of record JAOQMS010000180.1, read on the forward strand.
AACTCGAGAAACATGAATTGAGCAATAAACACCGCGTAGAAGACTCACAATAGCATCAATTTGGCCCATATGGAACTATAAACATATTAAATAAGTACAAGATTACTTAGAAAATAAATCAATCCACAAGGCAAAGTGTGTCAAAGTATAGTCATAAAGGTAAAGCCAAGTTTTCATCAAACGATGGACACATCCAATTTTAGATTCATTTTATTGCCAAAGAATAAGAGAAGATTCAAAGACTTGAATAGACATATGACATCTTTTTATTTGAGCATCGACATATTACAAAGACTAGAGTATTTTATGAGTCCTGGGCAAAGTAAAAAATGTTCATATTTTTACTTATTTTTAGCCCCTCATAAAGAATAAAAATAAACAAAATATGAGTCTTTTTTATTGTTCTTTAACAGGTCAAGAGTAGACTCTGTTTTAATTCATTTTATTTTTTATAAAGATAAAAATAGGCCATAACATCTTTTTATTTGAGCATCGACATATTACAAAGACTAGAGTATTTTATGGGTCCTGGGTAAAGTAAAAAATGTTCATATTTTTACTTATTTTGAGCCCCTCATAAAGAATAAAAATAAACAAAATATGAGTCTTTTTTATTATTCTTTAACAGGTCAAGAGTAGACTCTGTTTTAATTCATTTTATTTTTTATAAAGATAAAAATAGGCCATATTTTATTATTTATAAGAATGGGCCCTGAGCGGGTGCCCACCTAGCCCTTACCCAGGGCCGACCCTGACAAAGACATAAACGGTGGTTCAAAAGACAGACGATAGTTTTAGAATTCAAAATATTGGTTCATAATATTTAATTTTTAACAATTGAATGTGTAATTTTTAATTAAATTATTTTTTATTCCTTTTCACTTATATATGTATTATTGAGATTGATTTTTTGACTTTCCACGTTAGCAATGTTAAGAGTAAAATTGACGAGGAGTTATATTTATAAATTTTTTTTGTGTATTTAATGGCTATAATTTATAATTCTATTTAATATTATAAAATTAAGTAAAATTTAAAATATAATTTGTCCGTATTCTCATATGAGTTAATAAAAGGATACAAAATTAGAAACAAATATTATATTCCTTCAACATTAAATGGCATATTAATTTCAATTTAATAAAAATTGAAATTCTTTCTCAAATTACTTTTCCTTACAAAAAAAATTGTGTCAAAAATAACTTAAACCTTACTTCCGAATAATGGGCTGCTTCAATGTCTTATTTTACTCATCTCCTTCCCTTCACTGTCGCCGTCCTAACAAAGTTTCTTTAATAGTTGACAATAAAATATCTACCAAAATTAGATGTTGGGAAATTGTTGTTCAAAATGCAATTACCACATCAATTATATTATTGTACCCCAACAACGAATGTGTTTAAAAACTGGAATCCCGAAAAGGAGAAGTTATTGATTATTAAACATCATAAAATTGAGATACAGTAAATAAAAAATAAAAATATTAGAATAAGAGAAATAATTAACTAGTATTAAATTTAATAATTCGACTGAAAGTAAAACTATTTTTAAAAACTAAAATAATAGTAACTATTTTATATAGTAACACATAAGGTTTGAGATAATGAAATCAAATGAAGAAACAAAATTTTGATATGTCGTCATGTCCAAACTAGCAACTTTTAAAGAGAAAAAAACCCAATCGCACTTATAGGGCAAATCTCAAGAATAAAAGATCAACTATAGTCATGTTCAAGTAAGAGCATACATGATTGTCTCGCGTGCCACTTGAAATATTAGATGCATAGTCCCGTGCCACACGAAATATTGGATGCATAGAAATCCCTCTTTGTCCTTGAAATAGGTCAACCAAATCTCTCATTGCATGAACTGGACTAAAAGGAGTGCTTGGTTAATAAGTTTAGGAAGATATCAAGTAGTAAAGAATGAAAAATAGTTAGTTAGTTATATATTATCATTATATAAATAGTGTTTTCATATCCTCTTTTGGGGCAATGCTTTATACCCCAACTATGAGAGGAATGAAAGTAATTCCTGTATAATGCGCAAGTGTCACGGGTATGACAAGGTTATTTTTTCTTTTTTTTCCCCCTTTGTTAGCAAAACAATATAATTAATCAAATATAATTAATTAGAATATATTAAAATTTGAGGTAAAATAAAATTTTAATAAAATTTATTTTTTTAGCAAAACAATATAATTAATTAAAATATATTAAAAATAAATACAATTAATCAGAATATATTAAAATTTGATGTAAAACAAAAATTTATTTATTAAAATTTTTAACAAACCAACTACTATCAATGATAATGATTATCATTCCTTCGTCCTAACTAACCATCATAATTATAAGGCTAAATTCTCGATTTGTTATAATTTTATTTTTCAATCCTTGATGTGTGCTAAAAAAAAGTAGGGAGTCTGGAAGTAGGACACCCCGCCAACGTCGATGACGGGGTTGGAGTACGTGTACACACCCCGCCGTAGTACTTGGCAGGGCAGACTACGTGTACAACACCCCGCCGTAGTAGTTGGCGGGTTGGACACGTTGTCCATCCCGCCATGTACGATGGCGGGGTGGTTCAGGGTGGGTCCATCCCACCTTGCACAATGGTGGGTGGATGCTCAAAAATGTTTTTTAAGGCCAAAATTTTTTTGTTTTTTGTTTTAGGGTTTAGTTTTATTTAAGGTTTACAACATCTATACAAATTAAATTTGAAGTACAAGTTTTATTTTTATATGTTTTTCTTGTATTGAAATTAATTTGACTTAATTTAATTTTTTTACAAATTTTATAATATAATACATTTGAAAAATGAAAAATATTTAAAGTAAACTTTTATTAAAAAAGGCAAACCAATTTTATTGCATTAGATACTTAATAATTTTCTATCATCTTACAACATTAAATAAAATCACTACTGTACATGACTTGAAGAGGAACAATTTGAAGCATTATGCCCTGGCATATTACAATTACGACACTTTCGCGGAGAATCAGGACACCGTCTATCCATCTCATTTTGTATTGGAGTACTTTTCACTTTGCCCCTCCTTTTAGCCAACCTTGACTTGCGAAATTGCAATGAAAAATCTACTTCCTCCCAATAATCTGGATGTTGCAGCAGATAGAACTGACTGGAATACGTATTTCTGTATGTCGCAATACTGTATACAGGATGGATATGGATTGTCGGGTGAACATTATATCTCAAACATGCAGCAAAGACATGAGAACATGGAAAATGAAGTTCTGTTCACTTTTCGCAGGTACAAGTTCTTTTTTGAAAGTTAACATTTTGAATATTTCCTCCCCTGTTATTATTCCCATGACAAGCAGTGACTACACTGTATGTACCATTCCTCGAGTCATATGATTGGACAGTATGTTTTTGGCCTTTTGCTTCATTAGCCAAATATTTGTCCCAAATGTTGATCGGATAATTATTCCGTGCTTTGAGGATGATTTTTCGATTTTTCTGGAATAATTTAACCGTTTGTTCTAAAGTAAAGCAAACACAGGCAGTGATTGACAAATGTTGTGCCCCTTTGAGGATGTTATTAAAGCATTCGGCCATATTTGTTGTCAAAATACCCCATCGGTAACCTCCATCTTTACTCAACTCCCATATCACAGGTGGGACTTGTCTCTTTAGCCAAGTATACGCTTCTAGATTGGCCTGTTTAATCATTTGCATGAACTCATCAAATTTTCTTCTTTTGACCGTCCAGCCTGTCATAGCAAAGTTTTCAACCTATTAATAAACAATAAAAATCATTAGAATATCATAATTTATACTATGATCAATAATGATATAAAATTTTTCCACTTAAACATGACTTTTAAAATTTTTGGGTGAAATTTGCCCTGATATGTAGCAAACAAAAATGATGATAAGCTACTGGTTCCTTCCACTGTTCCAAATTTTTCATTGCATTTATAATTCCTTTGTGTCTATCGGAAATGACACAAATTCCCTGTATATCTCGGTAAACATAGATTCGAAGTTGAGTCATGAACCAACTCCAACTGTCATTATTCTCTTCCTCTATAAGAGCAAAGGCAAATGGAAGGTAACGGTTCTCGGCATTAATGCTAATTGCAGTTAGCAATTTGGATTTATATGGCCCACGCATATGAGTGTCATCGACACATAGCATAGGTCTCATGTGTTGAAACGCTTCAATAATGGGAGCAAAAGCCTAGAACATGTACCCAAAGATATTTGTATCACTACCTGACTGTGGGTGATGACGCTAAGCTACCGCTGTGCCAGAATTGATTGCTTGCAGTTGCTTCATATATTTGGGTAGTTTAGCAATCGAAGTCAGCCAATCTCCATAAACAGCATCCATAGCATTGCGACGAGCATACCATGGTTTTTTATATGAAATATCAATATCAAATTTATTCTTGATCAATGTCCGAACCTCTTTAATTGGGAAAAGAGGTCCATTACGTATGTGCTCGATTAAATGTTCAGATACAATTTAACTTGTCAAACGTCTATTATCGTTATTCACAGCAATACGAATACAAGTATGGCAGTCGCCCATGCGTCTGATCTCCCACATCTTATGTGCGCTTCGCTTGCAGCCCCTGATCCTTCAGTCACATGGTGGTTTGGCATTGCATATTGCTGCCCAACTTTTTTCTTTACTCTCATATACCTTCATTTCTCTATTGTGGTGTATGTGCCATAATCTAAGAGCCTTATGCAAAAGTTATTTTGTAGGGAATAGCAATCCCTCAGTAATGTTCAGGTCGCTTTCATTCCAAACACTCATGTGATGGCCATAATACCCTCGCGATGTAGCGTCATATGTTAGAGCATTTCTAATTTCATATGGCCATTCAAATGCTGTCGGAGGATAAATTTGTTGCTATTCGGCATCTACATGGACGGGTTGATAGCTTGTCTCTGCCTGATCATGTTCTGAACAATCTTCTGAATCATGATCTGAGTCATAGTATGGCTCTGACTCTGAGTCTTCCGAATTTGAATTGTAATCACTATCGACAATATCAGAGTCATCAACATTTTGATCATCTCTTTCATGTCGTTCATATATTGGCATGGGTTCAAAATCTGAAAACTGATGCTCATGTGGATTGTGGCATTCGATTTTGGATGTAGTCGCCTCACTATGTTGAAAATGAATTTCTTTCGTCTCGATATAAATTTTTGCTTCAAACTTTGGCATTTGCTCTGCAAAGTCAAAAATGGTTTGTAGATCATCATCGTTCATCAGTCGCGTAGCCCAACCAGTTTATGGATTTCGCATACTTAATTTTATCGTGTATGTACTCTGGTCGAGCTGCATCAACTTGTATATTTTGGCCACCAACTCAATGAAATAGATCTTTCGCCTAACTGCTAGGGTGTTTGTGGATGTTGGGGATTGTAGAATACAAAACCCTGAGGATCAAAGCATATTTCTCCCCCCCAATAAAAGCAAAATTGAATTGGTCTTTGTGATGAAGAGGCCATTGTGTGGAATTGAAGAATTGAAAATAAATTGAAGATTTTAACAGCCGAGATGTATCGTTTAAACCCTTATTATATAGCCGTGAATATGGTACACCTCGCCATCAGGGTTGGCGGGGTGATAATTATTGATTCGGAGAGATGTGACATAACATTCACGTGTCTAATAGGGATCCCGTGGTTATGGTACACCCCGCTATCAAAGTTGGCGGGGTTATAATTATTGGTCTGCCGAGATATGACATAATATTCATGCATCTGAAATGATCCCGTGAATATGGTACACCCCGCCATCAGGGTTGGCGGGGTGATAATTATTGATTCGGAGAGATGTAACATAACATTCACGTGTCTGATAGGGATCCCGTGGTTATGGTACACCCCGCCATCAAAGTTGGCGGGGTGATAATTATTGGTCTGTTGAGATATGACATAATATTCATGCGTCTGAAACGATCCCGTGAATATGATACACCCCGCCGTCAGGGTTGGCGGGGTGATAATTATTGATTCGGAGAGATGTGACATAACATTCACGCTTCTTACAGGGATCCCGTGGTTGTGGTACACCCCACCATCAAAGTTAGCGGTGTGATAATTATTGGTTTGCCAAGATATGACATAATATTCATGCGTCTAAAATGATCTCGTGAATATGGTACACTCCGCTGTTAGGGTTGGCGAGGTGATAATTATTGATTCGGAGAGATGTGACATAACATTCACGTGTCTGACAGGGATCCCGTGGTTATGGTACACCCCGCCATCAAAGTTGACGGGGTGATAATTATTGGTCTGCCGAGATATGACATAATATTCATGCGTCTGAAATGATCCCGTGAATATGGTACTCCCCGCCATCAGGTTGGCGGGGTGATAATTATTGATTCAGAGAGATGTGACATAACATTCACGCATCTGTCAGGGATCCCGTAGTTATGGTACACCCCGCCATCAAAGTTGGTAGGGTGATAATTATTGGTCTGCCGAGATATGACATAATATTCATGCATCTGAAATGATCCCGTGAATATGATACACCCCGCCATCAGGGTTAACGGGGTGATAATTATTGATTCGGAGAGATGTGTCATAACATTCACGCGTCTGATAGGGATCTCGTGGTTATGGTACACCCCGCCATTAAAGTTAGCGGGGTGATAATTATTGGTCTGCCGAGATATGAAATAATATTCATGCGTCTGAAATAATCCTGTGAATATGGTACACCCCGCCATCAGGGTTGGTGGGGTGATAATTATTGATTCGGAGAGATGTGACATAGCATTCACGTGTCTAACAGGGATCCCGTGGTTATGGTACACCCCGCCATCAAAGTTGGCGGGGTGATAATTATTTGTCTGCCTAGATATAACATAATATTCATGCGTCTGAAATGATCCCGTGAATATGGTACACCCCATCGTCAGGGTTGGCAGGGTGATAATTATTGATTCGGAGAGAAGTGACATAACATTCACTCATTTGACAGGGATCCCGTAGTTATGGTACACCCTGCCATCAAAGTTGGCGGGGTTATAATTATTGGTCTGCCGAGATATGACATAATATTCATGCGTCTGAAATGATCCCGTGAATATGGTACACCTCGCCGTCAGGGTTGGCAGGGTGATAATTATTGGTCTGCCGAGATATGACATAATATTCACGCGTCTACGTCCTCTATTACGTGGACACAACAAGTATGTGGACACAACAAGTAGTTCTGGAATAAATTAAGTACAGACTAGCGTGTAATAATTATGTACAGACTAACGTCTACATCCTCTATTATATACATGAGTGGAATGAGGGGGACAATGTGCACCACAACCAGCTGATCCTCTTTTTGGTAGATTTTGTTCATTTCTTTCTTAGATTCTAAGTGATCTTCTTGGCTCAATTGGCTGATTCAACCCCATATCATCATCATCATCATCAAACTTTGCATCATATTGAAATCCGGCATCAGGATCGCACATGCTCCATATTTGAGAACCAATAAAACTAGAATCAAGATCGCGTCCTCCAATCGACACATATGATTCATCATCCTGTAAATGCATAATATGGCTGATATCAGGACGATAAACATCATCTGCCCTTCTTAATGGCCCTCTAATATGAAATAATCCACCAGTTTCAGAAGAACCATCATGCCAACTACGGTGACTGGAGAATACTGGGATTGATATCTGTGAAGTTGATAGAAATGGTTGTCACCCACTAGTCAACGGTTCGGATGCTCCAAATGGTTGCCAACCACTGGTTGATGGTCCGATGGATATAAATGATTGCCATCCACTAGGTGATGGTCCAGTAGATACAATAGGTCGCGACCCACTGGTTGATGGTCCAGCTCTAGTTTCAAATCTGACTCTACTTGATGGTCCACCTCCAGTCTTACCCACGATCATAACCCCTAGTAAGGGATGAGTATCCTGTCACGCATTTAGATCCCAATGCTCTATCCTGCCCCTTTGCTGCAAATATAACATGTTCCCAATTGCCTCGGCACGTCTTGTATCATCCCCTGCAGTCTTCGTTCTTGCTATACGAGCAAGAGAATCAAACTGTACCACAATATAAAAACAATAAAGGAGAGCAAAAATAAATAAATAAAAGGAATAAAAATTAATTATAAATTAGAGAGAATAGCCAAATACCGCATACTCAATGTCGCCCGCAACAGTGTCATAACCAGTACCGTAGACACGCCTATTATGAGGGGTAGCAACGTATAATACAGTCCTACTTCAATACCACTGCATGTATTGGTCGTCCAGAATGATAGGATCCCATTCTTGGCCTTGTGTCGCAGATTGTGCCCTATTGTCCCACAATTGGATCCATTGCTGATGC
>JAOQMS010000180.1:34591767-34640293 GCA_027563885.1 Erythroxylum longipes
AGGTCCTTATGTACATCAACTTTTCCAATTAAGCTTTCTAAGTGTCCAATAAGTCTATAAATCGTGTCTAACCACCTATAAGGCATTAGAACACATTTAATTTGAACACCATGGTCATATCCATCCAATGGACTCAATTTTACATACTTAGAAGCTTACATGTCAGAAATCTCCATGATTTCGCATACCGATGAACTCTAAATTCATGTAAGGGCATATAACATTATATATCACTAGCATATACACCGAAAGGATTCAAATATATTTTTGAAATCATATACAACCATTTATATGTCAATATATAGTAGTATCTTCAAGTACAGACCAATACAAAAGGGCTCAGAAAATCTGGCGTTACATTGTATAAATTAGTAAATATGTTTGTTAAAAGAAAAAAGATTATTTAAAAATTTTGTTACATACCTTGTTATCTTGAAACTTATTTTCATAAAAAAGTTAATGTGTCATTTTATATGGAAAAATAGAGTTTTGTTTCTCATTCATTTTTAAAAAACAGCCTAATATTATATTTATAGGCTAAAATTCAAATTTTCAAATATAATATTGAATCTTCTAAAATTTTCATTTTTGTCAAACAATCTCAACTTTAATAAGGACTCCATATTTATTTTATTTTTTACTAAATTAATACTACTAAGTCAAATGTCTTGCTTTTGATAAAAAAATTAGTTCAAATCTATTCAAAAATTAATTCGCTTTAAATTATTATCTCTTTTTTGGTAATAATCATTATTCGCTTAATTAATTTTAATAACAAAATGGTTTTCGGTCCATTCAAAACATAAAAAGAAAATCAATTCATAAGTCTGTCTATGCAACAAGTATCACGATAATATTATCAAAATTATGTTCTTTTCAAAACAAAATAGCATTATAGTGTCATTATTATCCAAATGGAAAAAGATACAAAAAGGAATTATCAATTATAGCTGGAGACTGAAGTTAAGCTAGCGGGTAAAGAGTTTTCTTTGTTAACATGGATAAAACCACACAAGTAAAGGTTTATATCTTCAATATTAAAAAATAAAGCAATCAAATGAAAATGGTAAATCCAGAAGTAAAGATTAAAGAAAACAAACTCAAGGTAGTTAACAATTAAATATAATCTCATTGTTGAATATTTGTTCAGAGAAAATTTTAATTGGAAGACTATCTCCGTACACGTACCAATATAAAAAGAAAGTATAAGATTATGTATATATATGATTGTTAAAACTATTAAACAAAATTAACATATCATAAAGAATATAGCTTACCTCGAATGTCTTCGTCATATAACTAACCTTATGTAAGTATAATGGCTTCCACAGTATAAGGATGAAGTTGAGCATGATAAAGACTAACTATCAAATCACTAGAACTAATAGCAAACTTTAAAGCAACAATAGATAATAGAATTGCTAAAAGGTCTCGTTTGATTTTCTTGTATGATTAAAAAAACACTTCTATATGTCTCCACCATATCAATACATTGAATTGCACATTTTCAATATTGGTCACAATACCTGTCTCTAAGTAGTTATCCAACTTCATCTTATTGTAAGAAGTCCTAGCCTTTTTTTCTTCGATAAATTGGTAAATTCAAGATTCACACTAGTCTTATGAACAATAGATGAAGCTAAAGCTAAAGCTAATACTGAGTTACTACGATCGCGATCTTTGTCTAATCTTAATTGATAATCATTAAACAAATTATAAATAAATCACTATATAAATTTTGATAATAAAATTATAGCCCCTTTATCTAATATCTCGAGTCTTACATAAAAAATAACTGCATAGTTTGTCTAACCATATACAAATAAGAATTGAGTTTCTCCATTATGGACTCCATTATGTACTCTATTATGACTTGGATCACCTTATTGTAATCAAATATCCATCTAGATAAAGCTCACTTAATCTTGCACATAGATTAAAGAAAATGTGAGAAGTTGAATATTTTGTTCCTGAGAAGAACTGAGTAGCATTATATAATATCTTCAATGTCTTACAAAATGCTTTAGCCAATTCACATTTCTCTTCTCTTGGTAGGTATATATACTAAGAATCTCTTTGTCTTAGCCTATTGGACACCTCAATATACTTGATTATCAACTCCAACATCTTGAATGTTGAATTCCATCTAGTTTGAAATTCCAAAACTAACTTTTTTATGCAAGAAATGCATAGTTTTTTTTAGTTTCTTCAAAAATTTTCATTATTTTGGGTATTGTACTCCAACATACTATATTATTTTTGATCTACTCTACAACTTCCTTTATCACCTCTAATCTTTCCTTCATAATCAAATTTATGATATCGCAAACACAGTGCAAATGGAACAACCTTCCACGAATCAATAACCTCCCAACTTGTAACTTGTTCTTTAATTTTTCCATAGTTGCATCGTTTATGCCATATTTATCGAGAGTTATAGTTCAGAGCTTGGTGTTAATGTTTTAATCCATTAAGCAATCCATCAATAAAGTTAACCTTTCATTTATAGGTAGCATCAGTAAATAAATAAACCTACCATTTAAAAATATGAATAATTATCAATTGTAACATAATCAATAACTAAATGTCAACAATATTAAAGAATATAATTTACCTCACTAATTGACTGTAGAAATTTGACTATAGTCGTTTTCAATACAGTGTGTCGTCACTGAATATAACTCTTCTTTTTGTTATAAGTTATCCATATATTTAATGTGATGGATACCCTTCTGTAAATACTCAAAAACTTCTTCAATATTTCTTTTTTTATCATAATAAATCTTTAAAATGTCTTTCTTCACAATATTATAGTTGGAATCTTGAAGGTCGATTGGAGTGAGTTGAGCACTACCCTATAATTTTTTGCTATCAACAATAGAGAGAAGCTGTTCATCACAAATGATTATCTTAGCCATAAAATTTTTTGTTTTATTGCTATTATAACTTGCAGTAGTCATTTCGTTCTTCCTTCTCATTAGTTTAGGGGTAAAAAAATGTTTGACCTCTTAATATGATGCTCTTTCTGTTAAAAAACTCTATATGTCTCTTCAAATGAGAGGTTCTACTTTTAGAACTTTTGACCAATATCTTTTAACAATACTTACATTCAACCTTTTTCTACTATGTTCCTTAAGTTAATATTGTCAAATGATTCCAATATTAACTTGTCAATGAATCATTTCTTCATTTAGTACTACATTAGAACTCTCTATTGGTATTTTTTAGGTACTAGATTATAATTCTTCACTAAAGAAATATGTTTATCCATTTAAAACAATCAACATATATGAGCGTATAAGTTATCTAAGGACATTTAAATGTATGCATACACTTTAATGAAAATTTAACTTGTATACATGCTAAATTTGTTGAGCATATAAGTTATTCATACACAATCAGGTTCGATGAAGCATAATTGAAGATGTAAATCATAGTCATCATATTAAATTTCTTAGGAATGAACCATACAATCACATGATAAAATTCAACTTCTGTGTTGAACAATCTATATAATCATTGGAGGTTACAATTATTCATTCCTAAAAAGATCAATAAAGAGATGAAAATATGCACGCGGAAATTTATTTGGTTTGGGAAAGTTGAGGTCTCCCAAAGGAGCCAAAATGAAATGGGAATAACTATAGGAAATAAGAAGGAGGGTAAGGCCTTGTATTAATTTAGTTGATTCAAACAGAAATAGTAGTCAAGAGAATTTAGAGACTTTTCAAAGACTAACAGGCACTTTGGAGCAAGTGGATTAACTAATTATAGTTAAGGGATACCAATTTTTGTAAAATGGGAGAGAAGAAAGAACATTTTTGGCCATTCATTCAAATGTTGAGACATATACTGATTATTTACCCTTTTGTCAAAATGGAGATAGGTAATAGAGAAGAATCTTGGTTCTGTACAAAAGAGAAGACCTGACAACATTCACTTACAAACTTCCTATTAACTTAAAAGTTTCTAATGTCATTGCTTAAAATGCCTAACAAATATGTAAAGGAGTAGACAGACTTTAGCACTACTTTCCAAACTACATGCCTAACTCCTTCGTTAAAGATAAAATTAGTTGGTCTATTAGTAGTAATGGAGATTTATCCAATTATTCATGCCAAAGAGCTTTAAGGCCTCAATTCCCTATTACTCCTTAGTACAACATTATGTGGAAAAGGCTCCTTGATGCTTAAAGCTTCCTTTGTTACCTAGTTAGCAGTAAGAGGGAGATTGAATGCTAAAGATAGACTAAAGGGAGTAAATAATCATATTTGTGTTCTTTACAACTTATTGCCTGAATCTGTAAACCATCTATTTTCCAAATGTAACTTCTCATCTATAATATAGTCCAAAATGCAATACAACATGAATCTAGGTTGCCCTACAATAGATTGGGAAAATATTTTAGTTTGGGTAGAAAATCAATATAAAAGAATTGGAGAAGATAAGAAATGCCTAAGTCTTTGTCTGATCTACTCAGTTAACTTATTTGGAATGAAAGAAACTTAAGAATATTCACATAGTGAGGCATACAATCACACACAGAACTTGTTGCTAAATTAAGGAGATTTTGTTACTCATCATGCCACTAAAGACTTAAGCTATTTTATCAAAAGAACATGGAGATTGGAGTAATTTAGCTTTATTTTGTAACACCAGTTGTATAAATGATAGGTTGTTTCATTAATTATCTAATCCTTATTTTTGAAATTATAGCCTTATACATTTGCCCTTTTCTGCCTTTCTAGGCTTATCAATAAAATAATTTATTTTTTAAAAAAATACAGAAGTACATTACAGATATCAAATGGAATATAATTTGATCCACACGTTATCTCTATCCCAATCTCAACATTGTCTAGTTTATATAAGAGATATTAATCAAGAGAATGAAGATATATTCATATCATATGCAACAGAGAAATAAAAGGAAAACAAAAGAAACCAAAAGAAGGTTTAAATTAATTTATTATTTTCATTAATATTTGTACATGAATGAAAAGTACATGCCTGTGGTGGTCCCATTACCAATTTTGGAATTCTTTTTAAGTCTTATGTTATTATAAGTAGGACGTACTCAAACTATATGAGTGCTATAAATAGTTCATAAAAAATTGAAATAAAGAAAAAAAATGATGCCATATGATTGCCAAATTAGCTATCCCATAACAAATGGAAAAGAAAATAAAACAAACAAGTACAATCAAAAGGTAGATTAAGTTAACAATATTTCTTTAATTGGAAATTGGCTTGTCAAATACAAAGCAAATGTCTCTTCTCTTTATATCTTTCTTCTAATTTGGGTTTACATATTAGTGTAGTTATATTTCTAGTTTAGCATTCTAAACTTTCAATCTATGATCCTTCCTTTTCATTACTTTTTGTAAATTGCATACGGGTCAGTAGGAAACAAATTAATCTAATGATGGTCACAAGTATGACATATTTAAGGGCCACTATTTCTGGCAGGCAATCTGTAGCTATTACTATGTTGTAAACCAAGTGCAAAAATGCTTAGTTCTAAATTTATTCTTTTATTTTATAACTTTGATATAGAAAGATGACAAATTGTTCATACTTCACATATTAAAGGGAGATGCTAGATGCAATGTATGACGATAATTAAGATGAGTTAAATGAAATGCTTGATACCAAATGTCTTAAGCTTTAAGTTTTGAATACATCTAGAGTAGGTGGGATTAAATCAATATATAGCGAGTAGGATTTGCAAAAGAAGGAATGTTATCCAAATAAGAAACACAAACTAATAAGAACTATAACTTATATGAAGTCAAAACATGAATTAAAGATATGCAAAAGGTCGTATCCTCTTATTTTACTTCTGCCACTAGAATCAACAAAAAAATTGGATGGGACTTGGGAGGCACTATCCATTGAAACTTCTAAAAATTGTCTTTAACTATCAATCAATCACCTATCCAACAACTTAGTTTGCTTCAGTGGAATCTATCTACATAATAAAATCTATTGGGTTCCTCAATCAAGTTGAAACTTTTGTTGTTCCTCATTAATTTACCATATCAGTTAACCTAATTGTACCATTTTAAAATTTTTACATTTTTCAAAAACCAAACAAATTTTTTCTAGAGAATGAATTTTTTGAAAAAAACATAATAAATCTATCCATTCATACATCATCAAAACTTTTACTACCTACTAAAAAATAATGTTTCTTTCCTTCACCCCAAACAAACATGCTAATTAAGTAATAAAATCTCATAAAATATTACAATGAAAATTTGGGTAAACTTTCAATAATTAGTAGTAAATTGTTATCGAGATGGCATCTAATTGGATAGTCGAACAAAGGAGTAGAGGAAAAAGAGTAGATCAAAAGATAAAAGGGAGCAGCATTAGCTAATAAGGAGCGAGGAGTAAGGAGCGAGGAGATGAGGAGTAAGGAATTTAATTTTAATTAATCTATAATGAATGAAGCCAATATTGGGGAAGAAGAGTGTCTATATGTATCTATTAAAATGAAATTGTTTTAGCTATCATAACATGATTTTGTTTTTATTGATTGCTTTTTTATAACCAACCTAGAATGAGTGTGTCAAGGAAGAATTCCCTAAAAAATATGTCTGACTTCCAACAATGATATAAATAAACTTTGGAAAACTTAGAGGATAGAATTCTATGTTACCAAGTTGCTAAATGCTAAAGAGTGTTGGGGTCTAAAACTTAAATTAAAAGGATAATTTTATTTAAGATAAGAATGAGTGTAAAGTGCTAATAAGTTGAAATAATAATAAGGTTTTTTTAATCTAGGTAGTGTTTGTGATTGCGTATATGTGTTCTTCTGTGTTATAATGCTTATATTTTTATATGAACCTCTTAATCAACCACCTCCAATAGTTTTCACGTGACCATTAGACCTCCCATTAGCCACCAATCATGGTTATGTCCTAATTAACTGCCTACCAATAGACAATTGTTTTTAAAGTATATCTTAATAGTGTTTCAACTGTTTTGACTCCCAAATCCTATACTTTCTTCCTAATTCTCGTGCTTAGAAATTCCTTAAGCAATCCAATTGAGTTATAAAAATCTTCATACAACTGGGCTTTTTCATTTTTTTTTGGCCAAATGAGCCTAATTTCAATTAGGCTATTAACAATTGACCTATCACATTTTTTTAGTTAAGCAACCTAAATATATGGTATTGAAGAAATTTTTGTAATTAACTAATTCACCACACTGAATAGTGAATTTGACAATGTTCTTAACAGTTGATTCATCATCTTCACTAGAAAATAAAGTAAACTTAGGAATTTTATAACAAGTGATAGGTCCCAATCAAATCAAACAAGATTTTTGTAATAAAATAAGATTTTACTTAGGGTGAGAATGAACCATAATATTTTAGTTGGAATAAGCCCCCTTTATTATCACTTGACAAGAGTTTAAGTAAAAGGGAAAAATAATAACTTCTCCTAATTCGTAGATCCTATCCCTAAGGATTAGGACTCTACAGCTAGTTACAATCAAGTAGCCAAAATTATTGAAGTAACATAACAACTCTATGATCTATTCTCAAGCAAGCTAGGGATGTAACCCAACCAGCTTAGACCAAGTCTTTACTACCAATAATCCTCCAAGATTCATGACACTTGTAAGGCCCCAAATTGTACCCTAGTTAAAATGTTACATATGCATGAAATTATATGTAATAAAAATTATGATATGATTGTAAATTGCATATGTCTTGAATTTTGGTTAATAGATCATACTTAGTGAGTTGGAATTAATTAACATCATTAAAGAATTGAGGTATTAAAACGTATTTTTAGACTAGAAAAAATTGTCAAGTGGCAAGACAAGTTGGTATATGAAAATTAGTATGACTAAATCTATACTTAGAATGACATTTGGCACCATTGGTTGATTGACAAATGGACTAATTTTGGAGTGACATATGGACTGATTTGTAGGTGACTAATGGCAGCGTCTTAAGCTAGGTGACAAATGGTAGTATAATCAAGTGTTACATGGCAAGACATGTTAGTTGACACATGCTTAAGGAGTTTGATGACACCTAGCATCCAAAGGTGGCAAATTTTCTGCTGGAATTTTCGTTACTCTCTTCTTTGCTCCTCTCCACTGAAACTCTCATTCCATCTCAACTTTTGGAATTTTGCTTGAGTTTGGATCATTTTCACTTGTAATCTTGGTAAGATACTACATTAAGAAAGCTACCTTAAATTATCTCCTATGTTGCTATCTTTTGGTGCTAAGAGAATCCTACTTTCATCTTAAATTTTATATATGTGCTGATTACTTAGAAGGGCTGGTTTAGTTGGTTCTTTGAAGTAGGAATTTGAAGTTAAAGAGGTAAAGGAATTCTGAACTTGATATTATGTATTAATACAAGTGTTATTATATTTGAATTGGCATGAATATGTGTTAAGATGATGAGAATTGAATGTTGGGAAAATGATGGTTGTATGAGAATTTTGGTTTGACAAATTAGTTTATTGTAGTGATTCTACTGAATAGACTCTGGTATTTTAGCCATATCTTGACCTGCAGATGTCTAAATGGAGTGATTTTAATTTTAGATTAAATTAAACACATATGTATACAATTTTAATGAAGGAATCGAATTTTGGTTCTGTCTCTAAAGGTTTTGAAATTTGGCTTGAAGTTGGGGTTTGGTTACTGTTACTGTATGAGAATAGTCTGTGGTATTTTGGGCATAACTCTAGGAATAATGAACCAAATTGCATTAAATTTATTTCATTAGAAACTTAAAACATATAGGAACATTTTTTTAGAAGAATATATTGCCTAAAAATCTCATTTTCTATGTCAAAATGACCATACAAAATCGATTCGAAACCTGTCCTGAGAAAATCTAGAATTATGCAGGAAAATGGGTAGGCTATGTAGCAATTTTCTATCATGATCTAGGAGGGTACCCAATGATCATGGGCAAGGTTTTAATATATAAAATTTTGATTTTTAATAGTTGTTGGATTATATAAGGCTAAGGTACTTAATAATGGTTTAATTGAACTCAATTAAGGCTTGAAAATAAACCTAAATGATGTGAGATTAATTGAGTAAAAGGTAATTTAATTATGGATTGTTAATTGAGGTAATTACTTAAAGAATGTTTGGTTAATGAATAATGAGTCTAATGATAAAATGTGTGGTGTGTTCAAGGATGAATGTATCCTTATGAATGCAAATGTGTTTTAAAAATTTTATATGTTGTGAATTGAATATGATTGTTTGAGAATTGAAATTTTGTGTAAGTATATGTAATTTATAAATACATAATGCCTTCAACAGTATATTATTGCAAATGTTTATGCTCATAAGGTATGATTAATTGGTTATGCATGTTTATGTTTAATTTGAGAAAAGTAAAATAAAGAGTAATCTTTTGTATGCGATTTTGAAACCTGAAATGGTTTATTTTTAAAAACTGTCAAGTCCTAGTTGCGGGTAAATAGGCATACCTAGAAGGGTTTGCAGCTATTCCTAGACATATTTAAGGTGTTGACACTTTCGTTTCTCCTAATGTAGACACTTCGGTGTCTGGGACATAGGTCTCTCTTGATATTGACACTTCAGTGTCTCCTGATAAGGACACTTCGGTGTCAAGACATAAGTCTCTCTTGTTCTGTGATACCAAAGTTATCTCTCGTTCTAGTCTGTTACACACTTCTATAAAAAGGATTAGCAGGGTAACTTGTTTTGTATTCTGATATATGTCCAATTCTAAATTAAGATAAATTCTGATTTGATATAAGTTAAGTTTAGTTCTGATACAGCTAGATGTTGTTCTGATATAAACAAGATTCATTCAGATACTTTAAGGTTTTGTATTGTTATTCTGATATTCTGTTCGGATAAGTGTAAGTTTGAAGCAAGTATATTCTGTATTCTGTTCTGATATGTTATATTTAGTTTTGATGCAAATGATATTGGATTGTTCAGTAATTTGAACAACTAAAGGTTGTCTGAGATTTGATATGATTCATTGCATGTGAATTCTAGACGATTGTTAGAAATAATCATCGGATTATATGTGTTTAGTTATTCCCCACTAAGCTATATGCTTAGCACGGTGGTTTTGCCTCCGTGTAGGTTCTGATAAGAAGACTTGAGATTGGGACAAAAATAACAGCAGTGGCCAAGAAGATTGTGTTTTGTTCTTGAAATGTTCAATTTATTTTTGAGTTGTTTTTCAATGTAATGAGACATGTTGTATTTTTTTGTAAATGGTTTGTAATAACCTTAATACAGTTTGGATTTGGATTTAAGGCTTGCATGTAATGAGTATCATTTGTATGTTATGTTCTGAATATGACCCAACCTTTGATGAATGAAAAGTATGTTCCTTGAGTTTCTGGAAGTGCTTTAGTATGTTTTGGATTATTTTGGTTTTACTTTATGTAGCATCTACATATCCTCCCAGGGGGTATTTGGGTGTTACATTGTTTGGTATCAGAGTGTGGTTTAGGCAATTCTGGTTTAACTAGCACTTAACTATTGCTTATACGTGGATATAAGAGTTATGTTTAGCCTAATATGGTTTGTCTTATGTTTTGATTATAGAATTAAATTTGGAAAGATCTCATGAAGTCGTTGACGAGCTTGCAAAGAGTAATAATCTTGAGCGATCTTGTCCATCTATATTTGGACCCTTTGGGGTGAATCGAGATGAAACACCACCACCTCTACCTCCACCTCCAGCTCAGGGGGAGGCTTTGGTTAAGCTGTCGCAAGATATGATGACTTTGCTACACCGTATGACGGCACCCAAGGCTCTGATTGATCAATTACGGAAGTATGAAGCTGAGGAATTTACTGGAACATCTTTGGAGGAGTCTGAAAGAGCTGAATTTTGGTTAGAGAAGGTGAAGAGGGTGTTATATGAAATTAGTTGCCCACCAGATCAGATGGTGCACTGTGCTGTCTCTTTTCTTCAGGGAGCAACCTATGAATGGTGGAATTTTGTTATGAGAAATCCTCAATTACCGGAGCTTCTAACTTGGGATTTCCTTTCCCAAGAAGTTAAAGCCAAGTATGTGACGGAAGCTTATAGAAAGGAGAAGTGGAAACAATTTCTAAACCTGAAGCAGAGAAACCTGTCTGTTATTGAGTATGACAGAGAGTTTAATTGACTTAGTAAGTATGCACCTAAACTGGTACTTACTGAGGAGTTTCGGTGTCATCAGTTTGAGGATGGTTTGAATGATTCGATCAAAGAGCATCTTGTGGCAATTACTCTCTTGCAGTAAATAAGTTACCATCAGCTGGTGTAAGCTACTATTAAGATAGAGAAGCAAAAGATGGTGAAGAGAGAAAGGGCTCAGCGAAGGGGCTTTGTTAGATGAGGCCAGTCCTCAGGAAAGCGGAGTCGTGAAGATATTTCCTCTGCACTGGAATTTACTCAGAGATCTGTAGCTTGAGGAAGGCAAAAAAACTTTCCCTCATCAACTGTTTCTAGTAGGGGTTCTTCTGTGGGCTGAGGTTTTGGTGCTCCGGAGTGCCCTAATTGCTCCAAACATCATTGGGGTACTTATTGGAGAGCTACGGGTGCATGTTATCGATGTGGTAGCACTGAGCATTTGATAGCCAATTACCCTATGAGATAGCCTCAGACATCACAAGCCAGTAGGGAGGTTTCTCATGCATCTGTTGGAAATAGAGGACATGGTACAGGTCGTGGAGGATTTGGACAGAGTAGACCTAATCTAGGCACTATATCAAAAACTGTTGATCGACCTTTTGTGCCATCTACTACAACTTGAGCTTATTCTTTGAAAGCTCGTGAGGATCAGGATACACCTTAAGTCATTGCGGGTATTATTTCTCTCTTTGAATTTGAAATGCATGCTTTAATTGATCCTAGATCCACTCATTCTTATATATATGTTGGAGATATTTCCGATAAAGTGATACCTGTAGATCAATTAGAGTATGATATTCTTGCAACCAATCCTCTGGGTAGTAATGTGTTGGTTAATCAAGTTTATAAAGACTGTCTTATTATGATCTAAGGATGTGAATATGTAGCGGATCTGATTAGATTTCCCTTTCATGAATTTGATTTGATTTTGGGTATGGATTGGTTATTCAAGCATCAGGCAGTGGTTGACTGTAATGCTAAGACAGTTGTGCTTAGGAAGCCTGATCAGCCTGAAATAATATTACATGGCATCCTCACTGGTTCTCTAGCTAATGCGGTACCTGCTATGCAAGCTCGGAAGTTCCTTAGGAAGGGATGTGAAGCTTATCTAGCTTTTGTGTTTGATTCTAAGAAGGAAGGTGGTAAATTGCAAGATATTCCAGTGGTGAATGAATTTTCGGATATATTTCCTGAAGAGTTACTCAGACTCCCTCCTGAAAGGGAAGTAGAGTTGTCTACTGAAGTTATGCCTGTCACTGCTCCTATATCCAAAGCACCGTACAGGATGGCTCCCACTGAATTAAAGGAGTTGAAAGTGTAGTTGCACCACTGAATTAAAGGAGTTGAAAGTGTAGTTGCAAGAACTATTGGATAAGGGGTTCATTCAACCCATTGTCTCACCTTGGGGAGCATCAATTCTATTTGTTAAGAAGAAAGATGGTAGTCTCTGGATGTGTATTGATTACAGGAAACTAAACAGAGTCATAATAAAGAATAAGTATACATTACTAAGAATAAAAGATCTATTTGATCAATTGAAAGGTGCAAGAGTATTTTCCAAGATAGATCTATGATCAGGATACTATCAACTTCGGGTAAAGGATGTGGATGTTCCAAAAACTGCATTTAAGACCTGTTATGGACATTATGAATTCTTAGTGATGCCATTTAGGCTAACTAATGTTCCAGTTGCATTCATGGATCTGATGAATAGAGTGTTTAGGCCCTATTTAGACTAGTTTATAGTGGTGTTTATAGATGATATCCTGGTCTATTCCAAGAATAAGAATGACCATGTCGAGCATCTACAGGTTGTATTACAAATCCTACGAGAAAAGCAGTTGTATGCTAAGCTGAGTAAGTGTTACTTCTGGCTTCAAGAGGAATCATTTCTTGGACATATTGTTTTCTTCTCAAGGGATTAGAGTCGATACCAGTAAGATTAAAGTAATTGTTAACTAAAAGCTACCACAGAATGTGATGTAAGTGAGAAGTTTTCTAGGTTTGGCAGGTTACTATCGTCGGTTTGTGAAGGGATTCTCAGTGATAGCATCCCCTTTAACTAAACTGCTACAAAAAGGAGTGAAGTGTGAATGGTCCGACAGATGTCAAGCTAGTTTTGATCAATTTAAAGGAATGCTTACCAAAGCTCCTGTATTGGCTCAACCTACTTCGGGTAAGGAATATGTTATGTTTAGTGATGCATCTAGAAATGGCTTAGGCTGTGTTTTGATGCAGGATGGAAAGGTAGTTTTATATGCCTCTAGGTAATTGAAGCCTCACAAATAGAACTACCCTACACATGATCTTAAACTTACAATGGTAGTGTTTGCTTTGAAAATATGATGACACTAATTATATGGTGAAAAGTGTAGGATTTTTACTGATCATAAAAGTTTGAAGTACCTGCTTACTTAGAAAGAACTTAATCTGAGACAATGAAGTTGGTCGGAACTGTTTAAAGATTACGATTACATTGTGAACTACCATTCGGGTAAGGCTAATATTGTAGTAGATGCCTTAAGTCAAAAGACCATTTTCACTTTGTCAGTGCAGTAAAATGAAAGAAGACTTGTATCTAATAGAGCTTTAATAGCTCAATTGAAAGCTAGGTCTATATTAAGGCAAGAAATTTGTGATGCACAGAAATTTGATGATAAGTTGCAATAACTTATCTTGACTACTTGGGAAGGCCAACAACCTAATTTTTCTATGAAAAGAGATGGTGATTTGTATTATAAAGATCGATTGTGTGTGCCAACTAATGATGAATTGAAGAGAAAGTTATTATTTGAGGTCCATAATACTATCTTTACAATGCATCCTAGTGCAAATAAGATGTATCAAGATTTGAAGCAACATTACTGGTGGTCAGGTATGAAATGTGATGTAGTGGATTATATATCTAAATGTTTGACATGTCAGTAAGTTAAAGCTGAGCACCAGGTTCCACCTAGTTTGTTACTTCCTATTTCTATTCCTCAATGGAAATGGGATAACATTACTAAGTATTTTGTCACTAGACTTCCTTTCACTCAAAGGAAACATGATGTTGTGTAGGTGATTATTGATAAGTTCACCAAGTCTGCTAATCTTTTGTCTGTTCGTCCTAATTACTCTTTGTATAGGCTTGCAGGCTTATATGTGAATAAGATATTGAGGTTGCATAGGGTGCCACTATCTATTATTTCTGATCGTGATTCTCGATTTACTTTGAAATTCTAGAAAAGTCTGCAAAAGGATTTAGGTACTCAAGTCAAGTTTAGTACCGCTTTCCATCCCCAGACAGATGGACAATCTGAACTGGTTATGCAGATATTACAAGATATGCTTCGGGTAGTGTGTTAAAATTCCTAGGAAGTTAGGATAACTACCTTTATCTGAGAGAGTTTGCTTATGATAACAGTTATCAAACTAGTATTGGCATGGAGCCTTATGAACCTTTCTATGGTAGGAAGTGTAAAACTCCAGTTTGTTGGACAAAATTGTGTGAACACAAGATGATTAGGCCTGATATTGTGAAGGATATTAAAGAGAAAGTTCAAATTATCCAATAAAGATTGAAAGCTGCCAATGATAGACAGAAATCCTATACTGATTTAAAAAGAAAAATATTGAATATCAGGTAGGTGATAAGGTATTCCTAAAAGTATCCCATGGAAACACATACTTAGGTTTGGGAAGAAAGGTAAGCTTAGTCCACGATACATCAGTCCTTATGAGATTCTTAAGAGAGTTGGACCAATAGCTTATTAATTAGCTCTTCCTGGAGAGTTGGCCAAGTTACATGATGTGTTTCATGTTTCGATGTTAAGAAGATATCGGTATGATGATACACATAAGATTCTTGCCCAAGAAATTCAAGTAAAACCAGATTTGAATTATAAAGAAGGTCCTGTATCTATTTTAACCAGAGAAGTCCGACAAGTCAGAAATAAACAAATACCTCTGGTTAAAGTACTCTAGCAAAACCATGGGCTCGAGGAAGCAACATGGGAACCAGAAGAGGCCATGAGGGCTCGGTATCCTCAACTATTTTAATCAGGTATGAATTTCGAGGAGGAAATTATTTTTATGGGTAGAGAATTGTAAGGCCCTAAATTGTACCCTAGTTGAAATGTTACATTTGCATGAAAGCATATGTAATAGAAATTGTGATATGATTGTAAATTAAATATGTCTTGAATTTTGGTTAAAGGATCATACCTAGTGAATTGGAATTAATTAACATCATTAGAAAATTGAGGTATTAAAATGTACTTTTCGACTAGGAAAAATTGTCAAGTGGCAAGACCAGTTGGTACATAAAAATTAGTATGACTAAGTCTATACTGAGAATGACATTTGGCACCATTGGTTGATTGACAAATGGAACAATTTTGGAGTGACACATGGACTGATTTGTAGGTGACAAATGGAAGCATCTTAAGGTGACAAATGGCAACATAATCAAGTATTACATGGCATGATATGTTAGTTGACACATGCTTAAGGATGATGGCACCTAGCATCCAAAGGTGGCAAATTTTCTACTGGAATTTTCGTTACTTTCTTCTTTGCTTCTCTCCACCAAAACTCTCATTCCCTCTCAACTTTTAGAATTTTGCTAGAGTTTGGATCATTTTCACTTGGAATCTTGGTAAGATACTACATCAAGAAAGCTACCTTAAATTATCTCCTATACTGTTGTCTTTTTGGTGCTAAAAACATCCTGCTTTCACCTTAAAACTTAGATATGTGCTGATTGCTTGGAAGGGCTAGTTTAGTTGGTTCTTTGAAGTAGGCATTTGAAGTTAAAGAGGTAAGGGAATTCTGAACTTGATAGTATGTATTAATACAAGTGTTATGAGATTTGAATTGGCATGAATATGTGTTAAGATGGTGAGAATTGAATGCTAGAAAAATGATGGCTGTATGATAATTCTGGTTTGACAAATGAGTTTATTATAGTGATTCTACTGAACAAACTTTGGTATTTTAGCCGTATCTTGACCTATAGATGTCTAAATAGATTGATTTTAATTTTATTAAACTAAACACATATTTATAAAATTTTCATGAAGGAATCGAATTTTAATTCTGTCTCTAAAGGTTTTGAAATTAGGCTTGAAGTTAGGGTTTGGTTATTATCACTATATGAGAATAGTCTGTGGTATTTTGGGCATAACTCTAGGAATAATGAACCAAATTGCATTAACTTTATTTCATTAGCAACTTAAGAAATAGAGGAACATTTGTTTAGAAGAAAATATTGCCCAAAAATCTCATTTTCTATGTCAAAATGACCATACAAAACTGACCCGAAACTTGTCCTGAGAAAATCTGGAATTGTGCAAGAAAATGGGTAGGCTATGCAGTAGTTTCTATCACGATTGTGGGAGGGTAACCCATGATCGTGGGTAGGGTTTTAACATAAAAAATGTTGATTTTTGACAATTTTTTGATTATATAAGGCTAAGGTACTTAATAATGGTTTAATTGAACTCAATTAGGGCTTGAAAATGAACCTAGATGATGTGAGATTAATTGAGTAAAAGGTAATTTAATTATGGATTGTTAATTGAGGTAATTCCTTAAAAATGTGTGGTTAATGAATAATGTGTCTAATGATAAAATGTATAGTGTCTTCAGGGATGAATGTATGAAAATGTGTTTTAAAAAGTTTGTGTTGTGAATTGAATATGATTGTTTGAGAATTGGAATTTTGTGCAAGTATATGTAATTTGTAAATACATAATGCCTTTAACGATACATTATTGCAAATGTTTATGATCATAAGGTATGATTAATTGGTTATTCATATTTATCTTTAATTTGAGAAAAGTGAAATAAAGAGTAATCTTTTGCATGTGATTCTGAAACCTGAAATGGTTTATTTTTAAAAACTGTTAAATCCTAGTCGTGGGTAAATAGTTATGCCTAGAAGGGTCTGCAACTGCTCCTGGACACATTTAAGGTGTCGACACTTTGGTGTCTGAGACATATGTCTCTCCTGATATTGACACTTTAGTGTCTCCTGATAAGGACACTTCGGCGTCAAGACATAAGTCTCTCCTGTTCTGTGATACCTACAGTATTTCCTATTCTGGTCCCGTTACCTACTTTTATAAAAAGGATTAGTAGGTTAACTTGTTTTGCATTCTGATATATGTCCAATTCTAAATTAAGATAAATTTTGATTTGATATAAGTTAAGTTTAGTTCTGATACAGCTAAATGTTGTTCTGATATAAACAAGATTCATTCATATAGTTTAAAGTTCTGTATTGTGATTCTGATATTATGTTCAAATATGTGTATGTTTAAAGCAAGTATATTCTATATTTTTGTTATGATATGCTATATTTTGTTCTGATGCAAATGATATTGGATTATTCAGTAATTTGAACAATTATAGGTTACCTGAGATTTGATATGATTCATTGCATGTGAATGCTAGACGATTGTTAGAAACAATCACCGGATTATATGTGTTTAGTTATTCCCCACTAAGCTATATGCTTAGCACGGTGGTTTTGCCTTCGTGTAGGTTCTGATAAGAAGACTTGAGACTGGGACAAAAATAACCGTAATGGCTAAGAAGATTGTGTTTTGTTCTGGAAATGTTCAGTTTATTTTTGAATTATTTTTCAATTTAATGAGATATACTGTATTTTGTTGTAAATGGTTTGTAATAACCTTAATACAATTTGGATTTGGATTTAAGGTTTGTATGTAATAAGTACCATGTGTATGTTATGTTCTGAATATGACCCAACCTTTGATGAATGAAAAGTATGTTCGTTGACTTTCTGGAAATGCTTTAGTATGTTTTGGATTATTTTAGTTTTGTTTTGTGTAGCATCTGAATATCCTCCCAAGGGGTATGTGGGTGTTACAACACTTATATGGCCTGTGCATTTTGATAGCCATGTATAGGACACTTAATTAAAATATTTTGGATTTCTAATGGGAACGTTTTGATATCACCTTGGCTTATCAATACCTCCCTATTGTATTGGAACCTTCTCCTCAAGGTTCGTGCTCATAAATTTTTCTCTCACTGTGTGAGTGTTTTCCCAGATTGCATCATCCACTAGAAGTCTCTTCCATTTGATTAGGTTTTCAGTAATAAACTTCATCCCTTATTAAGTGTCCAATATAGCTTTCGGTTGTATGATAAGTTCACCATTATTAGCAATAGGTGGCAATTCATTACCATGTGTAAGGTTGTCTCTTATCTTTTTTTTAAAGAGTGACACATAAAAGATCGAGTGAATGAGAGAATTAACTTGTAGTGAAAGCTTGTAGGTCATTGTTCCAATTCTTTCTGTAATCTGATAGGGACCGTAAAATTGTATTACAAGCTTTTGATAAGCTCGTTTAAATCATAACTATTGGCAATAACAATGGAGCTTGAGAAAAACCAATTCTTCCACTTAGTATTCGATGTCCTGTCATTTAGAATTAGTTTTTTGCTTCATTGTATTACTTGCCACATACAAATTGGCTTTAAGTTGTCATAGTAATGCATCTCGAGAAGTAAGAATTTGGTCCACTTTATATATAGGGCAATGGCCTTCATTATAATGATGAATTGTTCGTGGTAGTCTTCCATATAAAGCTTGAAAGGGATTCATTCTTGTGGAGGCATGATAGGCAATATTATATCAAAATTTTGCCTATGGAAGGAAAGAATGCCACTTTTGTAGTTGTTGAGATCCAAAACACCTGAGATACTGTTCAATATAGTGGTTCACCACCTTCGATTGCTCATCCTAAGGCTATGGATACCTCTCCCTCAAAGATGCGTTTTCTCGAGAGAGTGTGTGGGAAGAGCAAAATCGTGAGGGTTTGGCTAGGCCAAGGCCCAAAGCAGACAATATCTGTGAGCAGGGTGGTCTGGGCTGTTACAAATGGTATCAAAGCCAGTACCCAAGCTGATATGCCAACGTAGGATGCTGGGCCTCCAAGGGGGGTGGATCTAGGCCTGTGGGCCAGTGTTAGAAGCTAGGCCTCCAAGAGGGGTGATCTAAGCCTGTGGGCCAGCGAGGAGGTTGGGCTTCCAAGGGGAGTGGAATGTGAGATTCCTATATTAATTGGAGAGGAGAACGAAGTAGGCCTTATAAGGATATAGATACCTCTCCCTCAAAGACGCATTTTCTCGAGCGAGTGTGCGAGAAGAGCAAAACCGTGAGGGCTTAGCTGGGCCAAGGCCCAAAGCAGACAATATCCGTGAGCGGGTGGTCCAGGCTGTTACAAATGGTATCAGAGCCAGTACCCGAGCCGATATGCCAACGTAGGATGCTGGGCCTCAAAGGGGGTGGATCCAGGCCTGTGGGCCAGTGTTGGACGCTGGAACTCCAAGGGGATGATCCAGGCCTATGGGCCAACGAGGACGTTGGGCCTCCAAGGGGGGTGGAATGTGAGATTCCTATATCGATTGGAGAGGGGACGAAGTAGGCCTTATAAGGCTATGGATACCTCTCCCTCAAAGACGCATTTTACCGAGGGAGTGTGTGAAAAGAGCAAAACTGTGAGGGCTTGGCTGGGCCAACGCCCAAAGCGGACAATGTCTGTGAGCAGGGTGGTCCTGGCTATTACACATCTATTTGAGGATGATATGCTAAGCTCATCTTAAATTGTATGCCAGACATCTTAAAGAATGCTCACCAAAAATGACTTATGAGCACTGGGTCACTATTACTTATGATGGACTGAGACATTCCATGAAGGTTTGTCACTTATTCAAAAAAAATTTCAGCTACAATTTTTGTTGTATACAGAAGAGATAAGGCCAAGAAATGTGTTGTTTTTCTCAAACAATCGATAGCAACAAGAATGGTATTCTTGTCATTTGAAGTGGAAGGCGTTTTATGAAATCCATGGTGATATCATCCCAAACTTGACATGGAATTGGTAGTGATTGAAGAAGGTCGACTGTTGACAAAATGTCAGCTTTATTTCTTTGACAGATGTCACAAAAAGCAACGTAATCTTTCACCACCTGATGCATTGATGGCCAATAAAATTGCTGAGCTAATCTTTTATATGTTCTGAGGACCCCCATAGTGCCCTTTAATTGGTGAATCATGAAACTCTCGTAAGAGTTGTTGGATGATGAAAGAATTTAGAGGTACCACCATATGGTTCTTGTAGCAAACCAATCCATTGTGCCATATGTAAGATACACCTGGTTGTTTTATTGTGAGCTTGCTTATGTGTTTGCATGTACGGATGGTTATGAGCTTTAGCTTTTATTGTAACCTATAATGGAGTTTGAGGCACAAACAAGGCATTAAGACTAGGACTACCTAACACTTGCGACAGTCCATCTGTTGCAGTATTTTCATAGCCTAGTTTGTATGTGATCTCATAATCATAGCCAAACAATTTAGTCACCTACTTTTGCTGCTCCAGTGTCATGATACACTGCTCCAAAAAGTACTCGAGGCTGTGTTAATCAGTTTGGATATAAAACTTATGGCCTAGCAGATGGGGACTCCATATTTAGATCGTTTGAATGATTGCTAGCATTTCCTTGGCATATGTGGACCAAGATCGCTTGGTGGAACCCAAGGCTCCACTCCTAAATGCAATTGGCCTTTCTAGCTAAGTCAAAACTTCTCTTATACTGTCCCCTGAAGCATACAATTCAATAATGAAAGGTTCAATGAAATTTGGCATAGCTAGTGTAGGAGTGGAGGTCATAGCTTTCTTGAGATCTTGAAATGCAATTTTTGCTTCTTTCGTCATCCAAAATGCCCTTTGTTTTAAGAAATTGGTGAGAGGATAAGTTATGATGCCATAGTTGCGAATAACTTTTCGGAAGTAACTTATGAGGCCTAAAAATCCACGTAACTCATAGACATTAGTAGGCCTAGGCCAATTCAGCATGATTTTAATTTTTACTTGATCCCCTTTAACTCCTTGTGGAGTTACAATATGCCCCAAATATTTCAGTTCTTGCTGGCCAAATGCACATTTGCTAAGTTTAAAAGAAATTGATGATGCCTTAATATTCCAAAAGATTTTTGAACATGATCAAGATGCATGTTCTAATTGGAGCTATAGTTCAAAATGCCATAAAAAAACTAACACAAATTTGCGAAGATAAGGAGGAAATATGGAATTCATAATTGCCTAAAAAAGTACTGGATGGGGCATTACAAAGACCAAAAGATAAGACTAAATATTCGTAATGATTGTTGTGGGTACAAAATGATATTTTATGAATATCTGTGGGATGTACTCATACCTGGTGATATCTTACATGTAAATCAAATTTTGTAAAATAAGCAGCTCTGTGGAGTTCATCAAGCATATCATCAACTGTAAGAATTGGAAATCAGTTTTTGATAATTACAACATTGAGTGCTCTATATTCAGTTCAAAATCTACATGAACTATCTTTTTTATTTACCAACAAAATAGGAGATGAAAAATGACAAGTACTAAATCTTATAAACCCCAATTTTAACATGTCATGAGCTTGTTTTTCAATCTTATCTTTTTGAAAATAAGCATACATGAATGGTCTCACATTGATGGGCTCAGTACCTTTTTTCAAGTTGATGTGATGATCTACTTCTCTTGTGGGAGGTAGTTGCTTTGGTTCTTAGAATATGTCTTCAAAATTTTCCAATAGTTGTTGCATGTCAAGATAGAAATTGTGTGATGTATAATCAATTCTAGTTTGAAGACAAGCAATAATGGTTAAGCTTCCACTCGCATATCCTTAGAGATAACTTTTAGTGATACAGTATGGATTGATTATGAATCGATTCCTTACAATTTATAAGTTTGGTTGTCCCACTAAAACTCCATTGTTAATTGTTTCCAATTACACACCATTGTCCCCAATTGCATTAACCAGTGGACACCTAACACTAAATCTAACTCAATTAATTTTACAGTATAAAGAGTGAGGACAAAAGGAATACCTTGGAGAAAAATTTGGACATTCTCAAGTCTTCCTTGATGTTTTAATGGTTCTCCATTAGCTGCCTTCTCATTAGATGGGAACTATTGGTAATTGCAACATGTTGGCCATTTTCTCACTAATGAAATTGTGAATGGATCCACTACTAATTAAGACAACCATTTCACAGTGCCCAATTTTTTCGGTCACCCTCATAGTTCGGGAAGCTGACCATCCTAAAAGTGCATGTAAAGATATCTCAGTTTGAGGTTCCTTGTCATGAAAATTATTATAATTGCCTTCTAACAACAAAAGTTGTGCACCACAACACCTATAGCTTGGTGTAAGTTTTTCGTCACAATTAAAGAAAAGTCCCTACATCCTCTGCCTCTCTAATTTGTCCCAGGTAAGTTGTTTCATTAGAGATGCAACTTTGAGTTTTGAAGGAGAAGGATAGTCAGCCCCTGGACGATTGAATGGTTGAGTGAATTTCTACTACTGACTCACTTGATCATCTCTCATTCATGCAAGACTAATGGCTTCCTTCAGTGTCATCGATTTGAACATTCAAATATCATCTGCTATCTCTGCCTTGAGACCACCCATGAATGTTCCTACCAAAGCCTTTTGAGTTCATCCTTTTCCCCAACCTTTTAAACTCCTTATGGTAATCAAGTTAGGAGCTAGTCTACTTTACCTTCGACAAGGCTTGATTAAAAGCTTCATAATCAGTTAGACCGAAAAAAGCCATAGCTCTTCAACAAAGATTTCCCATGTCACCTCCTTCACTTCTTCCTTGTAAGCCTGACGTGACCATTGCCACCATTGGTTTGCTTCACTCTCAAGATGAAAATAAGCTAATGACACCTTCTCTGCTTTTAAGGTGCATTGATATTCAAAGAACTAGTCGACTAGGTTAAACCATTGGGTTAGACCATCACCGTAATTTTTAGGAAACTCGAGTTTAGCCAATTTGGATGAGAACATTGGCCACCATCCTTTAGTAATTTCTCGAGATTCCTCTCTTATGTTACGAGAATGCCTAGTGAGAAATTTTCCATTACAATCATTGGAGGATGGCTCTTGCCTTAAAAGCAATGCTTCAACCATCTTACCAACTGAATTTTTCAACTGATGTAACTTATCAGTCACATCGAGTTCTAATTTGCTAAAGTTATCCTGGACCCCTCCAAGCCTCACTTTCAGGTTTTCAATTCTCTCCTTATTGGTTGCCATTATTGCTATGATACTAATAATAGGTCCCGATCAAAGCAAATAAGATTTTTGTAATGAAATAGGAGTCTACTTAGGGTGTGAAAGAACCATAGTATTTTAGTTGGAAAAAGGCCGCCTTTATTATCACTTTGCAAGAGTTTAAATACAAAGGAAAAATAAAAACTTCTCCTAATTTGTAAATCATATCACCTAACCCATAGATCCTATCGTTAAGGATTAGGACTCTACAGCTAGTTGCAATCAAGTAGCCAAAATTATTGAAATAAAATAACAAATTTATGACCTATTATTAAGCAAGCTAATGACGTGACCCAACCAACTTAAACCAAGTCTTTACTGCCAATAATCTTTCAAGCTTCATGACACTTGCATGGCCCATGCATTATGATAGCCACGTACACGACACTTAATCAAAATATTTTGGATTCCTAATGGGAACTCTTTGAGATCTTCTTGGCTTATCAACAAGGATAAGGATTTTTACGGTCAATGTGCTCTGGATAAGGCCTATGGAATTTTGTGTGGCTAATATGTCCCAAGCCAAGTCCATTCAACTCTTGAACAACTTCTTTAACAGCTTTCATATCAACTTGAAACCTCCTCTATGGATAAGCAATAATAGGAACATGATTACGATTTATAGCCAAAAGGTAACCCCTTAAGCCATACTTCGGCTTATTAGCTTCAACTTTAAAACCAAATCCTTGTCTTTCAGGGGCTTGAAGCTTGACAACTTGTCGACCATTTATAGAATTAGTATGAAGGTTCTATATGAATATTCTCTCTTTTATGAGGACGAACATATCTTTCTTCCATAGAGGAAGAAACTGAAGGATGATTACATTCACCAACTTTCATTGCATTTGGTGTAAATTGCCCCCTGAACCTTTTAGAAATATGTCTTGTTAGAGGGGGATAATTCTGCATAGTGACCTACACTAAACATGCAAAAAATTTTCTATCTTCTTTGTTAACTTCTTAATTGCTTCAACGGTAGAAGCCAAATCAGACTTTAACCCTGAAATATCATTTACATAAACAATATTTCTTATTGGTAGTCACGATAATTACAAGTTCTCACCAATCGAAGACTTAGCTAAAGGAGATGTTGCCTTCTTTATATTTTCAATGATGTTGATGTTGTTATATAATCACCTCAAATTCAACCACCTACAACAATTTTAATGTAACCATTTAACCGCCCATTATTTTCTAATAATGGCTGTCCTAATTAACTGTACATTGATACATTGTTATTGTAAAAGTATATATTAATCATGTTTTAACGGTCTTGACCTTAAATTTTAGATTTTCTCATTAATTCTTATACTTAAGAATTCCATAAATAATTTCGTTGATTTCTAAAATTCTGCACACAATTGAGCATCTTCATCTTTGAATCAAACGAGCTAAATTTCACTTAGGCTATTAATAATTTCATATATACATAATAACAGGACGAGCTGAGCTTCAAGTTGGCTGAACTCAAGGGTCATACTCTAGCTTAGACCAAGGTTGAAGCTTAAAAAAATTTAAATCTAGCAGGTCAAGCTCGAACAAGTGTTCCAACCCTATGACTCGCGCGCATCGGGTAATTCTCGATTCCTCCACAGGAGACAAAACCTTCCGCTTAACGCGTGGGTGAACACTACGAGAAATGAAACTCTTCAACTGCTACTGGTTCTTTAGTCAGATAAAGTCACAAAATGGACCCACTCTTGTGGATGTCTTACTACGTCCCGACCGTCTCGGCTGTAGACTCTGCCTCGGGAAGAAGCGGTCGAGCGTGTGAAAGAAGATGGGATTGGAATTGGATTTCTACTATCTCTCTTGCCTTTTGTCCCGGAAGATGGGATTGGAATTGGATTTCTACTATCTCTCTTGCCTTTTGTCCCGGAAGCAAGCAACTGTTTTATTAGAATTAAAGCGTTAATAATCACCTACAACGTAACTTGAAATAAAACTCTGCCGCGATTTTGAGAAAGGGCCTTATGATGACCTTAGCATGCGGTTGGACAGCTAAGATTTAGGGTTGCATCGTAAGGAGGTGGGTCTACCCTCTCGCACAGAATTTAATTTAAAAAGTGCAAAAGATAGCATTAAAAACAATAAAACACGGGTAGTTGGCTGGTTGCGCTTCGGAAACAAAATCATAAATCAACGGGGCTAGGGTGTATAGCATACTCTGGTGCCTGTTTCGTTTTTTTCCTTTTAACCTTAATCCACTTCAACCAGATTGGGTTTATGTCCTGTGCTTTTCTCCTTACAGACCTTCTCTCTCCATTCCCGACATCTGAATTGCTTCCCGCTTCCAAATTGAGCTCTAATACTTGTTTGCTCTGGTAATTAGGCAACACCCATACGTAAACAGGGAGATAGCAGCAGAGCACTCCAGAACTTTCGGAGCAAAACGAGGTATGTCGCATATACATAGGTTAAAGATATTTATTTCTCGATGGATTGTTTACGTTTGGTAATGATGCATCGGGTTCTTTGTGTTACAGCGTTAATTTTATGCCGGTTTTCTTATGGTTTCATCGGTTAATTTGTGTCCATCTGTGAAAAGATATTCTGTATATATTCTCTCATCTTTATAACTACCCCTTTTTCTATTCCTATTTCTTAAAGTTTGCAATTAGAATGAGCCGTCCGATCTTTAATCATGAAACAGGTCGGTCCAAAAGCGTTGGCCGAACTTAAATGATTGATTATAAAAAATACTGGAGCTGGAAGCAACAAATAAGTGTTTTTTGGATTCTTCAAGAAGGAGCCGGAATTTTTAATTTTGTCTTTATTTGAAGTGAAAGGTCAATTCTGTCATTCCCTAATGCGGGGGCTGAACCGCTAAGCACAATTACGTAATGATGTTTCGGTCGTTTCACGTGGTTCCAGTACTAATCCTTCTTTAATTAACTGGTTTTTGTATTTCTTACCCCACACGGAAACGGATGGGAATTAATCTGGTGTTATTGACGTTAATACCCCTCACTATGTTCTTAACCAACGCGGAAAAAGATGAGATATCTCTTTCTATCGGCGACATTGATACGCCTCAATATTTCATAAGTGGGCAAGGGTAATACAGTAACTGAAATGTTTTTCCCTGTTTCGGTATGATCTACGAAATTTAATGAGGCCTTCCAACGTATTACAAGCATAACACGATTAACAAAGATATCACAGCAAGGAGCGACCAGTAACAGTAAGGGGGAAAAAATCCAAACCCTAATTGTTATTTTGGTGTCCGTAGAAAGATGGGCTCTGAGCAAAACGATGGGACGAGCGTGCCTCCATCGGAGCCGATACTGTGCGCCAATGGATGTGGGTTTTTTGGGTCAGCTTCAAGCATGAACCTCTGTTCCAGATGCTACAGTGACTTCCGTATCAAAGAGGAGCAGGCTGCCTCGGCGAAAGCAGCCATGGCGATGACACTAAACATCAAGCCAAATCAAGGGGAAAAAGGTTTTCAGAAGGTTGAGGTTGTCGATGAATCGTCGTCGTCGATATCGTCGGTGTCTGTGACGGAGGCTGTGCCCAGGCTGGCTAATAGGTGTGTAGTTTGTAAAAAGAAGGTTGGTTTAACGGGATTCAAGTGCAAGTGCGAGAACACTTTCTGCGGGACTCATCGGTACCCGGAAAGTCATGACTGCTCCTTTGATTTCAAGACGTTTGGGCGTGATTCTATTGAGAAGGCAAACCCTGTTATTAAGGCTGACAAAGTTGAGAGGATCTGATCGTCGCAGTGGTGTTCTTGACTGGGTTTCGCCGTTTTTCTATTTGTTTGATTTATAGGTTAGTGTTTGGGGTAGGGTTTATGTGATGCAAACAGAATTTGGTGGGAAGGGCGCAGTCAAGATGAAAATTGTAGTAAAGTGAATTGTTGGGTGCAGTTTTCTTTCAATATATTTCGGTTCCCTTTTATTGACACATATGCAAGAATATAGACAAGCAAATATTGTTACATACTGTTTTGTTGTTACATATTGCTTTTACAGTTGTTATGTTGCGATCGGCTGGAGCCTAGCTTTCATGTTCCCAATTCCATGGCAGTTAGAATGTTGCCTGTGGTGTTTGATTGAGTTCTTTGTGTTGTAGCTTCTCTGGACAATGTCAGTAGTAGTTTAAGCTTGATCTTATGTTCTTGGCCCAAATTATAGTTCGTATTTGGTAAGGTAATTGACTTTGTTGAAAGGCTGTATGTTGTGATAATTCTCCACGGCGGCGTTGCATATTGTTGTTGTTGGTTCTAGTTCAGTTACCTGGGAATTGGGATGATGCACATCCAAACGATTTTTGCAGGTCCTGGGATATTCATCGTTGTCATAACCTATGGATGGTCATTGAAGAGCCATGTTTGTGGGTTGTTGAGCTCCGTTTCTAGCTATGCATATCCAATATGGAATCCGTTACTTGTAAGTCTCTTCAGCATTGGAGCTAACGTTTTGTAGTTGTCCATTCTCGGTTTTCTTTGGATCTATT
Source organism: Erythroxylum longipes (assembly GCA_027563885.1). NCBI lineage: Eukaryota > Viridiplantae > Streptophyta > Magnoliopsida > Malpighiales > Erythroxylaceae > Erythroxylum > Erythroxylum longipes. The sequence goes on from JAOQMS010000180.1 coordinate 34,619,546, forward strand.
GGGTCTTGTACGATTTATATTTTTGAATCTTCTCATGAAACTCATGTCAATATATCGTTTCACTTCTTCCTGTTGTTTATAATAACAATGTGTGAAGTAAAGGAGGTGAACTACTGCTGGCGTGCAATCTGATTGTGAAGTCCCATGTAACAAGCGATCCGTTTAAGTATACGAAGGAAACGATGCAAACAGCCTAACCACTGTCGTACCTAAAGGGCGGCGATCTTTGTTTCTTGCAAGCTCTGTAGGCACCTGTTTCTCGGATGTTACGAGAGATACTATTAACACAATTGAGTCGGTGGGGACACTAACACCACTGTTACATGTTTATAATCTGCAGAGGGCGGTGAATTCTCTATTGGAACAAGAGAAATTGGAATAGTATTTGGCCGACAACGCTGGCGCTGGAAGAAGTTGGATGCGATAAAAGCGGTCCTGATTCAAGGAATACAGAGAAAGTTCTGGAGGGAAGTTGCCAAAGTAGTACTTGTAAACACTGGCGATGTTTGTGGGCTGGGCTGGGTTCGGGCTTCTCCTAGCTCAGCCCGGCCTGATCCATGGGCTGAGTGGCCCGTGGCTAGATGGGCTGCAGGTAGGCTGGCTTGGCCTGGCACGACCTAACCCAATCTTTTATATTTTTTAAAAAAATTAAAAAACGGCATTGTTTTTTATGTTCCAATGGAGTCACGGGTCCGGTCGAGCTAGCCTGTGCTCACCTGTGATTCTGTCGGATCAAACAATTTTAGCTTATAATCTGGTAAACTGGAATCAAAATTAGGTTGAGCTAAAATTGACATTCCTAGTATATGCTATATTTCAAGGAGAGTTAAAAGGCCAGGAAATCATAATTGAAGATATTCACGCGACAGTTGAAGGCTACAATAAACCTTGTGGGAGAAGGAAAATGAAAGAAGAAATTATTAGAAGAGGATGTGGAATTAGCCAAGTCCAACGCGTTGGAATGGCCATCGTGATGATTTTAGTAGACTATGAAATGAAGCGAGTCTCAGTTGTTAACAAGAGTTCAACAGATATTCTATTTCATGATACATTTACAGTTTGTGGAAGACAATCTAAGATGAAAATTGTAGTGAGAGGCGGTACACTTTCTCACTTTGATATAACCTGGCAGTGGAAGTAGCAAAATATCCTAACAACAAACTAACAATATGGAGCACACTAACACAGAATATACACAATATCAAAAGCAACAACAAAAATAAGACACCAAAATTTTTTAACATAGAAAACCCCTCTCAATGTTAAAGGTAAAAATCACGAGTCATCTCGACTAAGAAAACAACTCCACAATGATCAAATAAGGTATAAGAGTCTCAAACAAGTGCACAAAACGTGCTTACAATCAACCAAATCAACTAAGCATCAAAGCTTACAATGAGAGCCAAAAAGATGAAAAATACCCCAAAATCAGAGCTGCTGTGCATGGACAATTTTTCCACCTTTAGAACTTGTCTCAACGATCCAACTGTTCAAAATAAAGGACCAACGTGCTATCCAAATTTCAGCTCGATCCAACGGTGAACAAATGAGATAATGCAAATTTTTCGTAGTTGCTCTGCGTATGTGCGGCAATGGAAATCACTCTTCTCTGAATCTTTTGGCTACTCTCCTTCTTTTAATTATCCTCACAAGTTGGAGCTGCAGATATTACACCCTAATGGGCCTATAGGGGACACCCCAAAATTGGGCTTGGGCCTTATACAAAGGAGAGAACTAGCTCAACAAATCTCCTCGTTCTAAACTAGGTGAAGGCCCTTGCCATCCCAGCAATTGAACAACATGCTTCAAGTTTCTCCCTTGGCAATGCCTTTGTCATCATATTAGCACCATTATCATCAGTGCGAATTTTCTCCAATTTTAACAGCTTGGAGTCTAGCACATCTCGTATCCAATGATACCTAACATCAATATGTTTAGACCTTGCATGAAATGTAGCATTCTTATCAAGATGAATGACACTTTGGTTGTCACAAAACAACACATAACGATCTTGCTTAAGACCAATCTCTATAAACAAAATTTTCATCCACAACAACTCTTTACACGCTTCAGTTGTTGCGATAAACTCTACCTCTGTGGTAGAAAGTGCGACACACTTTTGCAACCTTAATTGCCATGATATGGCTCCCCTTGCAAACTTGACCAAGTAACCGTGCCAACCGCATGAGCAATGTCTGGTCTAGTACACACCATGGTATACATCAAGCTTTCAAAAGCCAAGGCATAAGAAATTCTCTCCATTTTTTGTTTCTCTTTATCAGTTGTGGGACATTGCTTAGTACTCAACTTGAAATGACAAGCAAGAGGATTATTAATAGGTTTAGCCTCATTCAAACCAAACCTTTGAAGTACCTTCTTTATGTACTTCTCTTGTGACAAGTAAAGCTTCCTTGAGTCTCTGTCTCTGGTAATCATCATGCCTAGAATTTGATTAGCATGACCTAAGTTCTTCATAGCAAAGAACTGGTTCAACTGTTTCTTCAACTCATCAATCCTGGAAGCATTCTTAACCACAATCAAAATATCATCCACATAAAGCAATAGAGTGATAAAATCATCACCAGAGAAATTTTGCACAAACATGCAATTATCTAAAGTTGTCTTATGGTAGTTCTGCTTCTCTATAACTTATTCAAATTTCTTGTACCATTACCTTGAAGCCTACTTTAACCCATAAGTACTCTTCATAAATTTGCACACATAATTTTCCTTTCCCTTCATTATGAAACCTTCTGGCTGTTCCATGTAGATCTCTTTGTCCAAGTTACCATGAAGAAATGCTGTTTTTACATCCATCTGTTCAATCTCCAAATCAAGCGAAGCTGCTAAACCAAGCACTGCATGATTAGAAGACATCTTCACAACAGGTGAAAAGATCTCCTCAAAATCAACACCCTTTCTTTGGCCAAATCCTTTCACAACCAACCTAGTTTTATAACGTGGCTTGGAATTGTGCTCTTCAATTTTTTTTCTTCTAAACACCCATTTGTTCTTTAAAGCTCTTATGCCCTTGGGCAATTTCACTAACTCATAGGTGTCATTCTCTTACAAAGAGTTCATCTCTTCTCGCATAACTTTAATCCATTGAGCCTTTTGTTCATCCTCTATTGCCTCTTCATAACATTATGGTTTTCCCCCATCAGTCAACAAGACAAATTCATGTGATGAATACCTTGAAGAAGGCTTCTTGTCTCTATAGGCCTGTTAAGTGCATTTGCAGGAATTTCCAAAGTTGGTTGTTCATCATAAGCATCATCACTAACATCATTATGTTATGGATCAACCGTTCCATCTTCACTTGCACTGATATCCTGCTGGTCACCTTGAGTTTCAGCTCCACCATCTTCAATCGTAGGCGTAGAGGGAGTAATATCTAAGTCAGGGAGACCATCACTAGCTGAATCACTGGCTTCTTTGCATTACCAATATTTTTTATTGTTTGATCTTCAACAAATACAACATCTTTGCTTCAAATCACCGTCTTGTTAACAAGATCATAAAACTTGTAACCAAATTCATCCATGCCATAGCCAATAAAAATACACTGCCTAGTTTTTACATCAAGCTTGGATCTTTCATCTTAGGAATATGAACAAAAGCTTTGCACCTAAAGACTCTTAGATGATCATACGAAACATCTTTACCTGACCATAACTTTTCTGGCACTTCATCTTACAAAAGGACACATGGTGATCGATTTAAGACATAAACAATTGTACTCAAAGCTTCACCCTAAAAAGATTTTGGTAATTCAGATTGTGACAGCAAGCACCGAATTCTTTCAACCAAGGTTCTGTTCATTCTTTTAGCTAAGCCATTCAATTAAGGAGTCTTTGGAGGTGTCTTCTGATTTTTAATTCCATGCTCTTTACAGTAAGCATCAAATGGCCCTGAATACTCACCAACATTGTCTGTATGAATGCATTTCAACTTCTTCCCTGTTTCTCTGTCAACTGAAGCCTAAAATTGCTTGAACACACCGAAAACTTGGTCTTTGGTCTTTGGTCTTCAGAGTGTAAATCCACACTTTTCTGGAGTGATCATCAATAAAGGCTACAAAATAGATAGACCCTCCAAGTATTCTTGTCTTCATCGGACTACATACATAAGAGTGAATCAAATCAAGTATCTCTGATTTTCTTGAAGGTGGATGATTCTTGAAATAGACCCTGTATTGTTTCCCAGCAAAGCAATGAGAACATTTATGCAAATATGCATTCTTAACACCTGATAATGCATTCTTTTTGGCTAAGACAACCATCCCTTTCTCACTCATATGACACAATCTATTATGCCACAAGTTAGTTCCATCAACAAATTCAGCTGCATTAATAACATCTGTAATAACTTTGGCCTGAGTTAAGTAAAGTGTAGAGTGTTTTGTACCTCTTGCAACAACCATGGAACCCTTAGTGAGTTTCCATCCATCACGAGAAAATAAGCTGTCATAGTTTTCATCACATAACTTACCAACATAAAGTAAGTTCAACCGAATGTCTAGAACATGTTTCACATGCTTCAGAGTTATTCTGGAACCATTAGAGGTCTCCAAGCATACTTGACTAATGCCAATACACTTTGTTACACTTTCATTAGCCATTCTCATATCACCAAAGTCACCAGGAGTGTAGGATGTAAACAAATCCCTCCTGTATGTTACATGAACAAAAGCACCACTATCAATCACCCAACTAGTAGCAATATCAACAAGGTTCACAGATTCAAACTCCTCAACTAAAAGAAATTCATCATGAGTAGCGTTAATCTTGTCCTCATCGCTGCTATCTTCTTTCTTTTTACCTTATCTTTATTAGCTTTGTTCTCTCTTTTCAGCTTCCATCAAAATTTCTTTGCATATCCCTTTTGACCACAATAGTAACACTCAACATTTTTATATCTACCCCTGGATTTGCTCCTGCTTGGATCTTTGTTAGTAGAACCCCGGCTCTTACTTCTCCCTCTAGACTTAAACCAAAACATCTGATTGTGTAGACCATGTACCTTGTTACTTCTCATTTCTTCATTCAAAACACCACTCTTGGCAGAATCCATAGAGATGATGCCATCAGGAGCATAATTGGACAATGAAGTTTTGAAAATTTCCCACGAATCTGGTAAGGAGCCAAGAAGCAATAATCCCTGAATTTCTTCATCAAATTTGATTCCCATGGCAGATAATTGATTTATAATTCCCTGGAAATTATTTAAGTGATTTGTCGTTGATGTTCCATCAGTATATTTCAAAGCCAACAAATGCTTTATAAAAAACATCTTGTTGTTCACAGTTTTCCAAGCATACAATTGTTCAAGCGTAAACCATAGAATACGAGCATATGTCTCCCCAATAATATGATTCAATACATTATCGTCCACCCACTGTCTGATATATCCACATACTTGTCTATGCATCAAAACCGATTCTTTTTTAGTTTTATCACTAGGTTTGCAGTAGCAAAAACTGGTTAATGAAAATTCTTGAAATAAAGCAGATCTTCCATCTTTCCCTTCCAAACAGTATAATTAGGGCCATTCAAAGTAACTATCCTACTTGTGTTAGCTTCCATTTTTTTAGACATCACAAGCCCTAAATCTAATGCTCTGATACCAGTTTGATATAACTTGGCAGCGGAAGCAGCAAAATATCCCAACAACAAACTAACAATATGAAAGCACACTAACACAGAATATACACAATATTAGAAGCAACATCAAAAATAACAAAAATAAGACACCAAAAATTTTTAACATGGAAAACCCTCTCAATGTTAGAGGTAAAAATCACAGGTCATCTCGACCAAGAAAACAGCTTTACTATGATCAAGTAAGGTACAAGAGTCTCAAACAAGTGCACAAAACGTGGTTACAATCAACCGAATCAACCAAGCACCAAAGCTTACAAATGAGAGCCAAGAAGATGAAAAATACCCTAAAATCAGAGCTGCTATGCGTGGACAATTTCTCCACCTTCAGACCTTGTCTCAACGATCTAACCATTTAGAATAAAGGACCAGATGCCTCAAACGTGCTGTCAAAATGTCAGCTCTATCCAACGGTGAACAAATGAGATAATGCGAATTTTTCGTGGCTGCTCTGCGTATGTGCGGGAATGGAAATCACTCTTCTCTAACTCTTTTGGCTACTCTCCTCCTCTTAATTATACTCACAATTTGGAGCTGCAAATATTACACTCTAATGGGGCAGTAATGGACACCCCAAAATTAGGCTTGGGCCTCACATAAAGGAGAGAACTAGCCCAACACTCACTAGGATCCCTGATCCACTCATCTAGTTATTAATTATTTCTTCCTTTCCTTAATTAGTTAATTCCCTTTTCGTCTAGTTTTTGAAGATTGATTTTTACCTTCTTTGGTGTGAGAGTTAGTATCAAAACCTTTTTTTACTCAAGTCACCCCTTCTCTACCACTACTCCCATCTTTTCAATCACCCAAGCCTTCACCCTCTATTGGTCTACTCCCCCTTCCATCCAACTCCCGAATCAACTAAAAAATCTCATTATCCAATATCTTCTAGGCCTCCTATTCCCTCCTTTTCCACAAATTTCCTACCTTATACATTGGCTCACAATGGATCTTCATCGTCTTCTCTCAATCATCCTTTTTGCTCAACAACCTTTAATACTACTCAAGACTTTTCTAAAATCCAGTTCCGCCCCCACTTTGAATCAACCCTAAGTGTTACCATTCACAATTTATGAACCTTCTCCTTCACCCCATCCCAAAATTTGGAATTTGGTGGTGAGTGATGGTGAACTTCTAGTAAAACTAAAGTAAATCTCATGTTAAGGATTTTCTTGTTATCTCTCTTCTTTTGGAAATTCTTCAAGAAGGAGCTATAAAATGGAAAACAATATTAGTTTTTTTTTCTTGATAAGTGACCTTCATTTCTTTCAATAAAAATATGGGCAGAAGCAGTTTGGACTAAGAATAGGTTGGAACAAGTCCTTATAATAGAGGAAGATTAATTTCTACTTAAGTTTAGAGATTGAGGATGTATGAGAATGGTAATGAAATGGGTCTATGACATTGGAAAGGAAAACCAATATTCATAAGAAAGTGAAGTCCAGGTATGTCTCTTGATAAAACTTTCTTAAGAACTATCCCATTATGAATTTGCTTTCATAATACTTCATTATGGGTATGAGTTACTTGGCAATTGCAATAGGAAAGCTATTTACATTGGATAAACAAACATTGAGAATGAAAATTGGATTTGCCAAGGTGTGTGTGGAGATTGAGAAACACAAAGATTCCTGACACTAACAGTTCAGAGACTAGGAGAAGATGGAGAGCTTCTCACTATTGAAATCTCAATCACTTATCCATGGAAACCAGACCAACCACATGTGCAAAATGTTTGGAAACCAAAAAATCCCACCTCAATTTACAATAATCCGTCCCAAACGTCCTAAACACCTAAATAACCTATACAAATTGCTCCAATCAATCTCACAGTTCGTAATGACAAACCAATAGAGCTTCTGGAGACATCAGATAAAATTTCTTAATATACCTTGCATCTTCCCATCTCTCCAACACCCAAAATCAATTCACCAACTAATAATAAGAAAAATCTTCATCTTCTCATGTATCTACTAACATCTCATAAAAGATAGAAGCTTCTAACCCCACATCTATGGACCCTCTAATTGCTAATATTACCCATTACAGAAACAAGAATGAAGAGATTTAACATTATTCAAAGTGCAAGGACAAAGTCTAGAAGGAAGCAAAAAGGTAAGGATTTGATAAGCCCCATAAAACATGATCATTTTTGGAAATACTTTAAGGCTTAAATTACCCCAAAAAGTAACAAGCATTGAGGGATTCAATAGAGACTAAAAGCCCTACTTTAATTAGCTTGCTAGAAACAAAACACAAAGAAGAAGTCTTGAATAAAGGCTTATGGTTTTTGAGAGATCGATGGATCACATTTTCAAACCATGCCTATCATAGGTTGGGAGGGATAATTCTAGCCTACAATATAGAAAAAGTTCAAGTATTAAATTTCAAACAATATAACCAATCCATTGATATGGAAATGGAAATTTTTGCAAATCCACTTTAGGAGAAAATTCAAATCATTTTATATATAGGGCAAATTTTGCTTTTCGAAGAAGTAATATTTGGAAAGATATAAAGGGAATAGCTAAAGGAGTTCAAGAACCTTGGATTGTAATGGGACATTTTAATTACATATTACATTCTTATAAAACAAAAGGTCTAGGAAATAAAGGGGAGAAAATGGATAAATAACTTAGAGGTTGTCTAAATAAAATATGACTGGTTGACCTTACTTTCAAATGAAACTTATTCACTTGGTCATATAAACAAGAAGGCAATATCATATTAGTAAGAAGCTAGACAAGGCTTTGGTAAACTCAAAATGGATAACATAATTCCCCAATAATTTGGATTGTTTTAATAATCTAGGTATATTAGACCTTCCCTTCCTAGAAATCAGAATGGATCATTATGAAAGGAAACTGAAAACACCCTTTATATTTTTTAACTTTCTCTTTGAAATGGAAGGGTATAAGGATATTATAAGGGTTGAATACTTTACTAAAATGACATAAGGCTTATAAATTGGTCTTCAAACTGAAAATCATCAAAAAGGATCTAAAGAAGCTTCATAAGGAACACTTTAAAAGTGATCTCCTTAAGGAAGTGGAGAAAATTAGAAATGAAATAAATGTAGCACAAACACACTTATATAATGACCTAATAAATTAGGAGTTAAGGAGGAAGGAGAAAGAAAAGCTGCAACCATATCTCTTACCTTGTAAGCTTATAAATCCCTGTTAAAATAAAAGGCTATAACCAATTGGTTGAGAGAAGGAGATTTAAATAGCGCCTTCTTTTTACATATACATCCAAAACAAGAGAAATTCAAATAATGTTATAGGAATTTTGGACCCTATTAGAAATCAATGCTTTGAATATGAAAGGTTAAAAGATCTTTACTTTAACTCTTTAATTACTTCAGAAACTTCCTAAGAACCAAGCTACCATTGCAAGCTCTCTCAATTAACCCTCAAATTTTATTTTTTATTTCAAAAGTCCTAAAATCAATTAGAAACACATATCTATAATCTAGTCAGGAATCCTCCTGAAACAACCAAACAAAACTTACCTCTATCTAATCCTTAAAATACCCAAACTCAACTCCTTCTAAGATTTCAAACTTATTTATTGTTGTAATCTCCTCTACAAGGTCATTTATAAAATTCTAGCCTTAAGTCTAAGGCCTTTGATGAAAAATCTAATCAATATTTCATGGACTAGTTTTATTCTAGGTAGGAATATTAGAGCCAACCTACTCCTATCCTAGGAAATTTACAAGGATTACCATTCCAACAAATCCATCGAAAGTTATTCCATAAAGGTAAACTTCACAAAAGCTTTTACTCTTAATTGGACTTTCATGCTATATACTATCTAGATCTTTGGTTTTCCCTCTAAATTCATTAACTGATTTATCAATGCTTGACAACTTCATCTTTTAGTGTTTTGATTAATGGAAAAGCATCATAAGTGTTTAAAGAGCGAAAGGGGTTAGATAGGGAGATCCATTATCACTATTTGTTTGTATTAGCTATAGAGGTTCCTATTAGGATGATCTCTTACCAAATATCACAAAAGGGATCCTTTGGTTACCACTACAAATAACGAGATTCAACTTATTCCATTTTTCATTTGTAGATGGGCTTTTATTATTACATAGAGCTGATAAAGGATCAGTATAGCTACTGATGGATTGTTTAGAGGAGTTTGCTAGAATGTCAGAGTCAGTAGTGAATAAAAGTAAGAGTTAGATATACAATTCTCTAAATTCCCTTCCATTAGAGCAAATGCTTGAACAAAATTCAGGGCTCCAATCATTTAAAGAACCTTTTAAATATCTAAGACTAGTAATATCAACTTCTAGGCTAATCTATGAAGACTGTAAACCACTATACGATGTTATTCTAATTAGAACTTATAGTTAAATGATAAGGAAATTATCTTATACTAGTAAGTCTAAATTACTCAAAGCAATTTTGAATGGGATGCATATAACACTATCGGGTAAGATTATTAAAGATATGCGGTAATTTCCTATGACATAGTGAAGGAAATAGAAGAGGGTTTCCTAAGGTCAAATGGAAGGACATATACCTTACTAAAGCTTAAGGATGATAAATAATCAAATATTTAAAAGCAACAAACAAAGCTCCAATGGAAAAGGGAATTTAGGGATTATACAATGACATAGAAAACTTATGGGTGAAATAGATGCACGAGGAGTTCATCAAAGGTAAAAAATTTTGGTTAATGAAGCTTCTTTCTAACTCATCTCATACCACTAATTTCGTCCTATGCCTGAGGGAAGTAGTATGGAGAAAGATGAAACACATAACAGGTAATGGTGAATAAACTAGTTTTTGGTTTGATAATAAGGCAAACTGGGAGTAAGGAGAGAGATGAAACACATAATAGGTAATGGTGAACAAACTAGCTTCTGGTTTTATAATTAGGCAGATCCACATACGCTTTTGCTCCAACCCTCCTACAAATCTAAAATATATACTACCATCAATGTAAAAGCAAGTTCTATTATCAAAGACAATCAATAGGCCTATCGCTCAAGAGATGTAACTAGCTTACTACTTAGCTTTTCTAATTATCTCCTAAACCAAAATAAACTAATTTTTCTAATTATCTCCTAAACCAAAATAAACTGGATAAAATCATCTATATAAAGGCCCTATAAGAGATTGTCAACAGCATCTTGTGCATTTTTATTTACCTACAACTTATAGGATTTAAGATGACACAATCTACTTTGTTCCTAAACACTCATTCCTAATGTGGTTGGCTTGCAAAAATAGATTACTCACCTTGGATAGAATGAACTAGATTTTTGGGAGGGTCAATGCATCCTATGTGATTCATACCTAAAAACAAGACATCTATTATTTACATACAATTACTCCTCGAAATTCTAGAGGCATATGTTGCAAAAGTTTAATTTGTTGTACAATCTCACAATTATGGAGGAAATAATTGATTGGACCCTAAAACTAAAAACCAATAATAACAATGACCTAGTGATGGTTATATTGAGAATTAGTAATGTACTATGTATGGTGTTGAAGGAGCTGAATCGTAGAATATTCAGGAACATTAAACAGGAACTTAGACTTCTTAAGGGGATCATCACTTAAAGGATAAAAGGAAAACATGATTGTGAAAAAACCACAACTAAGTTCTAGTTCATAGTTTAGAGAAAACTATAATTTAACTTGGATCGACTAAATGGCACAGTATTAGATGATTAATCATGTAATTGTGGACAAGATGGATAGAGAAACTTACAATCCTGGACATCCATCCTTGGAATAAAAAAATGAAGCTAAAACAAAAACAAATTGGAAGGCTAAAGCAAGAGAAGCATTGGAAGGAGAAGGGATAGTGAAATATGATACTTAATAGTAGGTTTTATCCAAGATCAAACTAGATCCCCTAGACTGAAGATTAGGGAACAAGAATTAGATACACATTCAAACAATAGGCGAAAAGATAAGGGAGAAGAAGAATAAGAAAGAAATTAGCAAAGAAAATGCACATAAAAGAAAAGGGAATTCATTAGAATATCTTTGGACAAGTTAAAAAGGATGCATGCAACCTTAGTTATTGGTATGTGGTCTTTTAAAATAGAAGCTTAAGATGAAGCGAACCAAAGGTAAAATCTAAACCAAAGGTAAGAGATGAAGAGAAAGGAAAAAGAATCAAACAAAAAAAACCTACTTTAAGTATGAATCTGAATCAAGAGGTTATAAAGGAAGAGGATGGAACAGTACCTAAAGAGGAAAGAAAAGGAAGAATACCAACATCCTATGATTAGCACATATGTAAGGATAATTAAAACATCTGCTCTAAATAGTCCATACACTTGTAAACTAGATGGACTTGATGTAGAACTTATAAGGTCTTGATATTAAGTTGTCTTAAGTTAATGCATAATTGTTTTGTAACTCAATTAGGACCTATGTAATCCTTTGAAAGGTATAAACTATACCTTACTTAGAAATATATTCTTTTAATTTCCAGAAAAAAAAACTTAGACCTGTGTCGGCCCGTTATTGAGATTTAGAGATGGTCATTCTCAAGCTTTAGGAAAAATCACTAAATTGTTGAAGTTATGGAATAAATCAAAGTAAACAATAAAGTTTGTGGAATTCCATTTATGAGATAAACCTTTGTCCTATGACATCCTTATTGGTCTTAGATAGCAAACAAGTGGGGGTAAATTATGTGTTTTTACTTATTTTTATTTATAAACTAACGAATGAATTGCTTATTTTAATAAATGATTATGACAACATATAAGACAATATTAAAAGGAAGACATCAATCAAAAAATAAAGTATAGAATGAGAAAATCAATTGACAGTATTTGATTAAGCAATCTTTAGCCTACAGTCATTCCCCAAGTTTCACTTGAAAATTCACTATCTTCTTCCTTTAATAGGTGAAGAGTGACCATCTATACAACATTTTCTTTATTACTTGTGAAGAGAAGCTCTTACAATCATCTTGCTTTACCACGAGTTAAGATTAACCCTTTATGAGTCTTATTTAAGGCCAAGAGAAAACTTAAAAAAGTGTATCTTAAGCAACTTTCATAATTACACCAAGTATACAAATTAAAAACTCCTCTTACACACATTAATGAAAAAAGGTGCAACATATGTTACATAATGTAAATATGCATTATCTAAACTCATATGTGATCTTTGTATACTAAAATAACCTAAAATAGTAGTTAGACATAAAAATTAGCCATTACAATAACTAGTAATAGTATCATTGGTCAATCATTCTGTAATATTGGTCTATTAATATGGTCACAAAATCACAACGTATAGTTTAATAAGATGCTAATTGATAACACTATCTTATTAGTTTACTAGTGTATTTAAAGCCCTAACATTGGTATCCTAAATCACTACATTGGTCGACCAAACTTCTTAGAAGTTGCTTAAAACTTCTCATGTTCTTTCAAATATCAAAAAATGTTTAAAAAAATTAATTCAAAACCATTTTAAAAGTTTCTTAAAAGTTGTTCAAAGGTTAAGAGGTTTGTTTTAGATATCAAAATATGTTTTCTCTTGATTGTGAAAGAATTTATACATTATGACCCATATAAAAATGATCGCATGATGATTAGCCCCTAATTTATTGAAATGACCAAGATGAAGATATAAGAAGGATTATAATTATTTGCTTAAGCCTTGATATGCTTAATTTATGCTTATTCTTGGTTCTTTACTTGAATTGCATATGTGTTTCACTTGTTTTTTTTTTCATCTTTTGTTTGTTCAATATACTAAATTGGATCCTTTAATCACTTTATTGTCCTATTAAACTTGATCTTTCAAAAATTAAGTTACTAATGTCACCAATGGTAAAAATCTTAGTAATAACATATTTTGTTATCACAAAACTATGGATTAGAATCTTACTTGGCCCAATAATCTCCCCTCTTTTTATACTGACAAAATATTTGGTGATATTGAAAGCAAGTTTTTCTTATACTAAAGTAATGTGTAATGCTTACTTCCCCTTAATGCATGCATCATAAAATGATCAAAGTTTTAATATTACCACTCTCTTCTCTTTTTTGTCAATATAAAAGAGAAAATAAATAATTTTCCTCCCTCCCTTTTCAAAAACATTATTGAATTGGTAAAGAATACTTATAAAGCGTTTATAAAATTATAGAGTAATTCCTATAATTCTCATATATTAGTTAGAAAGATCAATCTATCTATCTCCTATAGGCTATAGGTATAGGCACCAAATACGCACACCAAGTAAATATTCTCAAATAATTTTAATATGAAAGTAAATGGTTACCTCCTTTTATACATTGTTAATGATTACATTATTTTCTTCTCACTCGATTCAATAATTGGTTTTGTGACACTAATTTTTGATTTGGCTCATGTGAGGGCTTATGATGATTTTCTTTTAAAATTAATTGTTGAAAATACCACTGATGTTTCTCATTTGATATCCATAAAGCTGATATCAATTTTTGGAATTCATTTAATGCCCCTTGATATTGACCTACAAAAGAAAATATGTTCTAGTTACCCACACAAAACTTGATCCTTGAGGAATGGTTCTTAAACCTTTTTGTTACCCATATCATTTTGAGTATACTTATCAAGAATTATTTCAAGAGTAATTTCTATAAACACGTCCACTGTGGTATCTCATATGATGGGATTTGGAAGTGTTAATGTCATGATGATGTGGGTGATGTAATGCTCTCTTCTAGATATGTGGAAAATTATAATTTATCCTTTTGTGATATTGAGGCCTGACAAGTGATTTAACATATGATATGCTCTTTTCATTAAAATATGACATATGGTGATTTTGAGCAAAATTCACGATTCTTTATTTCTCATAAGACCTTAAATGGTTATCGTGCTTTTGTGCTTATAGTGAGACTTATAATGATTGTGATATTGTTTTGTGCCATTCTATATTTATAATGTGACTTATATATGAATGGACGGAAATTTTCTTTTGCTTGGTACCTAGAGGATGATGAATGGGTATATGTTTTTTTACATATTTAGAAGATGTGATATGAACGTGTGATAATTTGAGTATAGGCTTATCATGTAAATGCTTGTCTCTTATAAAAATTATCTTAGTATTAGATGGTACACTTCTATAAGTGAAACCAACTACATGCCTATTAGTAGAGCTCTTTTAGTATCTAAACATTCTATTCAATTTTTCACTACACGTAATGAATCTATATAAGGATTTTTTTTAGATCATCAATCTCTCTCTAGTGCCTAATTTTCCTATAATAAATCATGAACAATAATCATAAATTATATCTGATGGATTGAATCTGTAAGTGCATCAAGTCAATTGTATCAAATTTATAAAAATTAACTAATTTCAAAGTATCAATCCCAAAGAGAACTATGTTACCATAATTATTAATCATAGTTAAACACATAAACTAAATAAAGTAAGATATTATGAAAGATAATGAATTCAATAAGCTAATAAAAACAATTCTACTAAAGTAGAGAAGAGAAATCAATGAATAAAACCTTAGGGCTTCGAAGTTCACTTATATGAAATTGTAATTATCAAACAAGATTGATTATCTATGTTGAAACACTAATTAATCTAAGGTATCTATGACTTCTCTCAAAGCACATAGGTATATCTAATTAGACAACTACCACCTTTTAATGGGCAATTTAACTTAATCTACTTCATTAACCATAGTTAATTTATTTAGCTATCACAATAGTTTAGGTTATTGTTGTTTTCTAATGCCTAACTGTTTATTATCCTAATGCATGAATCATACTTCTTTTAGTCCTTTATATAATCCTTAAGATTGAATATATGGTGATTAGACAAAAATCCAATGTTAAGAATAAAGAAAATAAATTCAACTAAACAATAATCAAATTATGAATTAATAATCAAAGATCAATCATAAATTACATCCCTATCCCTAACTGAGGATTTAATTACTAAATAAAACCAAAACAAAACTAAAACAAGTAAATCTTAAAAGAAAAGAAAGAAAGAGAAGAAAGAACTATAAGAGTTGTCACTCGCCTCCAATCTTACTTCAAAAATCTTTCCTTAATATGAAGAAATCCTAGAACTAATAGGCTAATGACAAAGGAGGTTGTCACTAGCCTTTAAAGTCCCTTATAATGAACTCTTATAACATTTTTATAAGCTAAGGTTATATAAAAAAGTTCTAAGGTGAATAAGCTTGTAATTATATATATTCTCAGAGTGATTGTGATGAAATTTGGCACTTATTTCACTTCCAAAAGGGAATTAAGCTAATTTTAACACTTTTTTAAAGTTTATTTTGTCACAAGTATGATGCTAGTTTTACTTGATGTATGATATTGGTTTTGTTCTGGGTCTTATAAAATGTTGTAGCTCTTCGAGTTAGCTTTCAAACGAATCTAGAATCACTTCAATTGTACAATTATAGAAAAATTTATGCTCAAAATTTTGTACCTTAATTTTTATAACTAAAATCCCCTCTTTTTGTGCCAAGGTCGTATTATAAATTGTGTTGCTAAAATTTTAAAAGTTTAAAGGTCAAATCCTCTAAATACCCACCCCAAAAATCATTTTACTTAGTTATTTCCACTATATTTTGACATCTAGATTCATCCATTTCTTTCACTCCAAATCCTATCTTTCTCATAACTTAGGGTTCTAAAATTTTTTTTGAGATTTTTGTGCTTTTTTTGTTCATTAATAATTTAGCATCCAAAATCTTAATCTAACTATAAAGATGAGTTCGTAACCATCAATAAGCCTAAGAACAAATAATAGAGCCATTTGGGGAGTATTAAGCACTAGAGTACACCCGTGGGAGGTAGCCTTAAATGAGCACCTAATGCTTAACTTCAAAAAGTCAAAATTTTGAAAAAGGTATGTATATCTCTAAAATCGACCTTTTGAAACCAATAAAAATGTGGATTAGTTGCTTTGAAGATAGTAGGTTTAGTGTTAGAAATGAGGAGGTCGATAAAGAATTTAAAGTGAAGTATGCTTTTAAATATTGTCGAATATTCCTATAAAGAGTTCACTCTTAAGATTTTGACCATGTTTAGAGTGAATTGAAATGTTAGATTGGATAGATAGAACACATTCAAGTTTAGATTAGGAGGAAATCTAGCAGGGATGTTGTTTAATGACTTAAAAGTGCAAAGCGGGTTCTCTAAAGAAAATTTTGTAGGGTTAAAAGAGTATAGGAGTGCTTTGGGAGAAATGAGCATATATGACCTTTCTAAGAGTAAAAGCACTCATATCCTCTCACTAACCTTGAGATATTTATGTAGAATAATTTCCTATACCATTTCTGGGAAGAGTGAGAGCAATAGTGTGGTGACCCTCGCTGATGTGTTCTACTTATGGTGTTTAATTGAGTGACAGCAATCTAGGCTTTTTTTTTACCAAACACTTATAGCAGATGGGAGCCAGGAAGAAGAGAGCACTTTGTTTTAGTACTTAATTGACTAGGTGGTGAAGAACCTAGGTAGTTTTAACACTCTTCCAAGGCTCACCATTAGTCATCATATGGTTTATTTCCACATAGAAATTTTGAGTTATATGCGGTTAGTAAAAAAAGTCAATAGAGCCTATATTTTAGTTAGGGGGGAGAGGGAGGGGGAGAGAGAGAGAGGGAGAGAGGGAGAGAGGATAAAGCTAAAAGAAAAAGGGAGCAGAGCCTTACCTAATAATAAAGGCACCTAAAATAGAGGAGCATAAAGAGGTTTAGCGCACAATATAACAACTATTATAGAAGTGGATTGAAAAGTTTGTTCTTATCTTTAAGAACAAGTAGAAAGGACAAAACCCTATGTTCTAAAGGATGCAAAGGAAAGTAAAGAAGCAAGGACAACAGTTGTGATGAATGGAGTAGTGACTATCTATTTATTTTCCTTATATATGTTACTTTAAGTGGCCTGTACAATCCTCGACGATGCTAGAGGTGGAGAGCGATTATGATGATGAGCCTGCTAAGGACTAAGCATCTTTTTTCTTTTCATTTCCTCATGGAATGTACATTTTGAAATTTTTTTCCTTTAGGCATTTTAATTTTTTGTTTTTTCTTCCTTTTGTCATTTATTTTTTGTTTAGTACTTTATTTGGGTTTAATTTAATAATCAATTTACTTTTAATGTGTTTGTGTTGTTAATTTATATTTGTTTATAAGATATAAATAATATATAGATGATTATTATAAACACCTTAGATAAAGAGCAACAACCACGAGCCAATGAAGTCTATTATACCTTTTTTATTTACCCCTTTTTATTTATTTCCCTCCATGTTTATTTTCATTATCTGTATTTTGTATGTTGAGCGCAATATATAACTAATCCTCAAAATACCCACTCCTAAAATCATTTTATTGAGTTATTTCCACTATATTTTGACATCTAGATTCATCCATTTCTTTCACTCCAAATCCTATCTTTCTCATAACTTAGGGTTCTAAACAAAATTTTGAGATTTTTGTGTTTTTTTTGTTCATTAATAATTTTAGTATCCAAAATCTTAATCTAACTATAAAGATGAGTTCATAACCATCAATAAGCCTAAGAACAAATAATAGAGCCATTTGGGGAGTATTAAGCACTAGAGTACACTCGTGGGAGGTAGTCTTAAATGAGCACTTAATGCTTAACTTCAAAAAGTCCTATTTTTGAAAAAGGTATGTATATCTCTAAAATATACCTTTTGAAACCAATAAAAATGTGGATTAGTTGCTTTGAAGATAGTAGGTTTAGTGTTAGAAATGAGGAGGTCGATAAAGAATTTAAAGTGAAGTATGCTTTTAAATATTGTCGAATATTCCTATAAAGAGTTCACTCTTAAGATTTTGACCATGTTTAGAGTGAATTGAAATGTTAGATTGGATAGATAGAACACATTCAAGTTTAGATTAGGAGGAAATCTAGCAGGGATGTTGTTTAATGACTTAAAAGTGCAAAGCGGGTTCTCTAAAGAAAATTTTGTAGGGTTAAAAGAGTATAGGAGTGCTTTGGGAGAAATGAGCATATATGACCTTTCTAAGAGTAAAAGCACTCATATCCTCTCACTAACCTTGAGATATTTATGTAGAGTAATTTCCTATACCATTTCTGGGAAGAGTGAGAGCAATGGTGTGGTGACCCTCGCTTATGTGTTCTACTTATGGTGTTTAATTGAGTGACAGTAATCTAGGCTTTTTTTTTTACCAAACACTTATAACAGATGGGAGCTAGGAAGAAGAGAGCACTTTGTTTTAGTACTTAATTAACTAGGTGGTGAAGAACATAGGTAGTTTTAACACTCTTCCAAGGCTCACCATTAGTCATCATATGGTTTATTTCCACCTAGAAATTTTGAGTTATGTGTGGTTAGTCAAAAAAGTCGATAGAGCCTATATTTTAGTTAGGGGGAGAGGGAGGGGGAGAGAGAGAGAGAGAGAGAGAGAGAGAGAGAGAGAGAGAGAGAGGATAAAGCTAAAAGCAAAAGGGAGCAGAGCCTTACCTAATAATAAAGGCACCTAAAAGAGAGGAGCATAAAGAGGTTTAGCGCACAATATAACAACTATTATAGAAGTGGATTGAAAAGTTTGTTCTTATCTTTAAGAACAAGTATAAAGGACAAACCCCTATGTTCTAAAGGATGCAAGGGAAATTAAAGAAGCAAGGACAACGGTTGCGATGAATGGAGTAGTAACTATCTATTTATTTTCCTTATATAGGTTACTTTAAGTGGGCTGTACAATCCTCGATGATGCTAGAGGTGGAGATCGATTGTGATGATGAGCCTGCTAAGGACTAAGCATCTTTTTTCTTTTCATTTCCTCATGGAATGTCCATTTTGAAAGTTTTTTTCCTTTATGCATTTTAATTTTTTGTTTTTTCTTCCTTTTGTCATTTATGTTTTGTTTAGTACTTTATTTGGGTTTAATTTAATAATCAATTTACTTTTAATGTGTTTGTTTTGTTAATTTATATTTGTTTATAAGATATAAATAATATATAGATGATTATTATAAACACCTTAGATAAAGAGCAACAACTACGAGCCAACGAAGTCTATTATACCTTTTTTATTTCCCCCTTTTTATTTATTTCCCTCCATGTTTATTTTCATTATCTGTATTTTGTATGTTGAGCGCAATATATAACTAATCCTCAAAATACCCACTCCTAAAATCATTTTATTGAGTTATTTCCACTATATTTTGACATCTAGATTCATCCATTTCTTTCACTCCAAATCCTATCTTTCTCATAACTTAGGGTTTTAACAAAATTTTGAGTTTTTTGTAATTTTTTTGTTCATTAATAATTTTAGTATCCAAAATCTTAATCTAACTATATAAATGAGTTCAAAACCATCAATAAGCCTAAGAACAAATAATAAAGCCATTTGGGGAGTATTAAGCACTAAAGTACACTCGTGGGAGGTAGTCTTAAATGAGCACCTAATGCTTAACTTTAAAAAGTCCTATTTTTGAAAAAGGTGTGTATATCTCTAAAATCGACCTTTTGAAACCAATAAAAATGTGGATTAGTTGCTTTGAAGATAGTAGGTTTAGTGTTAGAAATGAGGAGGTCGATAAAGAATTTAAAGTGAAGTATGCTTTTAAATATTGTCGAATATTCCTATAAAGAGTTCACTCTTAAGATTTTGACCATGTTTAGAGTGAATTGAAATGTTAGATTGGATAGATAGAACACATTCAAGTTTAGATTAGGAGGAAATCCAGCAGGGATGTTGTTTAATGACTTTAAAGTGCAAAGCGGGTTCTATAAAGTAAATTTTGTATGGTTAAAAGAGTATAGGAGTGCTTTAGGAGAAATGAGCATATATGAACTTTTTAAGAGTAAAAGCACTCATATCCTCTCACTAACCTTGAGATATTTATGTAGAGTAATTTCCTATACCATTTTTAGGAAGAGTGAGAGCAATAGTTTGGTGACCCTCGCTGATGTGTTCTACTTATGGTGTTTAATTTAGTGACAGCAATCTAGGCTTTTTTTTTTACCAAACACTTATAGCAAATGGGAGCCAGGAAGAAGAGAGCACTTTGTTTTAGTACTTAATTGACTAGGTGGTGAAGAACCTAGGTAGTTTTAAC
>JAOQMS010000180.1:34662122-34687324 GCA_027563885.1 Erythroxylum longipes
ATATACTTTTGGTGATTGTAAGATGCCCATTACTATTCATCAAAGAGATATACTTGGATTATATAATATATATATATATATATATATATATATTCACCTTTGTTACTTGTTGGAAATTAATAATCATTTTATTTTGTTTATAGTATTACTTTTGTCATCTTAAAGTTGCTTGGTGGGACCAATTCAAATTATGAGTCAATACTTGAGTGCAATAAGTGTGAAAGGAATTGAAGCATATTTGATTTCATCCATTCTAAGAAAAGGAATATATTGAAACACAAAAGATTGAATAACTTGATTTTTGTTCAGTACAACTTAAAGATTCGAAAAATGTACGTTATTATCATTTTTAAGTTGAATATAATTTCTTGCAATTTCTTAATAATTTAATTTTATTTATTTATTAGGACTCTTAATAAAAACGAGTAGTTCTGTAGATCCAATTTACGTTGACCATACCGATCTTTTAGTGGATTAGATTTACGAGAAATCGAGTTTGATAAATAAGTACAACTTGAAAGATAATCTTGGACAAGAAAGTATTAATATGTTGTTTGGTACAATAAATTTGAATAATAATAATGATGACACTACTCTCAATTATGAAGATTTTATACCAAATAAAATTGAAATTAATGCGATTTGAATAAATATTCGATTGAATGAAGTTTCAAGTTTTCATTTATCCTCTTCTTTTAATTTCACTTATATTTGATGTATATATTAAATTCTATATATGCAATATAAATATAACTGTAAATATTTTTGTTTCAAGTTTTACTTTTAAATAGTTGTTTCCTCGATAAAAACTCTTGTTGTAAATTGTAATATTTAGAGAGTTATTGATATTTATTATTCTTTTTAGGATTAATTACAAAAAAACCCCAAACTTTCGTCAATTTTTCAATTAAACCCTGAACTTTAAAAAGTAGCAATAAAATATCCAAACTTTTAATTTTTTTTCAATTCTAGCCCAAACTTCAAAATGTAACCATAAAATGCTCAAATTTACAATTTTTTTCAATTATAGCCCAAACTTCAAAATGTGACAATAAAATGCTTAAATTTTTAATTTTTTTCAATTCTAGCCTTACGTTATTCTATTGTTCTCCCGATGTCTTCAACTATTTGTTTTCTGTTTGTTCTTCTAATGCCTCAAACTACTCTTGCATTACAACGTACTGAACTAGTAATCTCCTCGTTTTTAGTTTATTCTCCTGATGCTCTTAGTGTGTGGGTGTCGAGGCTGTGTAATCTGAAAATCGAAGGGTGAGGGTATCGAGAGAACAAACTAAAAATAACAGAAAAATCAAAGCGTAAGGTCGTTAAGGTTGCGTAATCTGATTTTGGTCATTTTTAAACAATGACAATATTTCATGAATCTTCATTTGTTGTATTAATTTTGGGTCGACGTGTATTAATAATTAAGGTTTCTAAAACACGAGGCAAGCAACATTAGTAAACTTAACGAAAACACCAACGTTGGGCTAGAATTGAAAGAAATTGAAAGCTTGAGCATTTTATTACTACTTTTTGAAGTTGAGGTTAGAATTAAAAAAAATTGAAAGCTTGGGCATTTTATTGCTACATTTTAAAGTTTAGGTTATAATATTTTATTGCTACTTTTTTAAGTTCAGGTTAGAATTAAAAAAATTGAAAGTTTGGGTATTTTGTAGCTGCATTTTAAAGTTTAGGTTATAATTGAAAATTTGAGAAAAGTTTGAGCATTTTTTGGTAATTAACCATTCTTTTTGTTTGATGTTTTGATGTAATATTATTTGTTATATGATAAAATTATAATATTTTAAGTACTTTGTATTGTCATTAATTTTATATTTGTATGATCTTTTTTCATATTAATTGTGGTTATTATTTATATGTCAAATATGTGAAAGGTGATATTAATAAAATTTGTTATTATTTCAAAATTTATTATTATAATTTTTGAAGACAGAATTAATGTAAAATTATAAATTATACAGTACAGTATATAGAGAAACAATTTTGTAATTTTAAAAAAATTCAAGAATTATTTTATAAATTTTAAAAATTACTCAAAATGTACTTGATATTAATCGGTGCTAATATAATATTTTTCTAAAATCAAATCCAGTACTAGTATCACTGTAATATTCATAATATTGGTGTAGATACAACAAAAAGCAAATGAAATTTTCATTTTGATTAATTTCTCCAAGTTGGAAACTCAGAAAACTAACTACGCTATCCAAGTGTCATTGCCCGAAGTTGTCTCTGACAACATTGTATAGATAAGTAGCCATGAAATCAATATACCTAAGTAACAAAGGACAATAAGGGGGACGTGATGAGTCTGATTGACATCAATCTAGCTTTGACCCTGGTAGACAAATTACTAACAATATTGTGATTGTGCAGGAGGTGGTACACTCTATGAAGAAGAAGAAGAAGGGTCGAGTGGGGTGAATGGCTATTTTTTAAAGCTGGACCTCGAAAAAGCTTATGATAGATTAAACTGGCAATTTATAATTGAAACTCTACGGTTGGCCAGTTTGATGAGGTGTTCATTGAGAGAGTTAGGAGATGTATTGACTCGGAGTCCATGCGAGTGATTTGGAATGGAGACTTAACAGATAGTTTTTTTCCATCTCGAGGTATTAGACAGGGGGACTCATTGTCTCCATACTTGTTTGTGCTTTGTATGGAACGACTATCCCATCTGATTAAGGACGTTGTTGCTGCTAAACAATGGAAGGCGATTCGGTTGGGTAGACGAGGTCCGGATTTAACCCATTTGTTCTTTGCAGATGATATTTTTCTATTTGCAGAGGCTTCCCTTGAGCAGGCAAGTATGATTGCCTTGGTATTGCAACGGTTCTGCGAAAGTTCAGGCCAAAGAATTAGTCCGAGTAAGTCTGTGATCCATTTCTCTGGGACTGTGCCTAAGGGTCTGGCCTCTAATATAAATAGGTTGTTGGGTTTTTCTGTCTCATCTAATCTTGGGAAGTATCTTGGAGCTCCGATCGTTCATGGTCGTCATTCCAAATTACATTTCCAAACACTTGTTGAGAAGACAAAAGGGAGACTGTCTTCCTGGAAGGCTCAGCAACTATCATTTGCAGGGAGAGTCACCCTTGCGAGGTCGGTGTTAACCACGTTACCAGTCTTCAACATGCAGACTAGTATTTTGCTAGCTTCAATCATTAATGAGCTGGACAAAATCATCCGATGTTTTATTTAGGGATCGACAGAAGGGCATTGTAAGCTTCATCTAGTGGGCTGGAATGAAATATGTCAGTCTAAAGAAGATGGTGGGCTCGGATTGAGATAGGCCACTTCCCGCAACCTAGCAATGGTCATGAAGCTAGCCTGGCGATTCCTTACTGATGATTCTGCTCTTTGGGCCAGAGTACTTAAAGGAAGTATGGGTGGGCCAGTGATCTACGGCAGGCAGTGGGCTTGAAATCGAATTGTTCCAGCTCTTGGAAGGCAATTTTTCATATATGGCCGATGATATTAGGAGCGATCAGATGGGTAGTGGGTAATGGGAAACGAATTTTGTTTTGGAAAGACAACTAGTTTGAGGAACTTGGACCTATGGTTGGCCACGCCAGTGGGGAGCTCGATGACGAGATGAGTGGGAAGATGGTTGCCGACTACTTGAATCAGGATGGGTTTGGAAGTGGTCCAGCATTAGGCCCTTGCTACCGAACTACATATGCAACAAGTTAGCATAGGTTCACATTAACCAAAGGGAGGATACGAGGGATGTTATTGCTTGGAATAGGATAGCTAGTGGACAATTCACAGTGGCCAGCTCCTATGGTTTAGTCGAGGATGAACTTGAAGATGAAGGAAGTAATATATGGAAGGAGATTTGGAATTGGAAAGGCCCAGAAAGAATTCATACGATGATGTGGTTGATTGCAAAGAATAGGCTAGCTACCCGAGTGGCCTGCTTTAGAAGACGAATCGTTTCAGACCTGGTATGTTCTTGCTGTCACCAAGGTGATGAGGATGTAATGCATGCTGTCCGTGATTGTCTCGTTCCACACCAAATCTGGTCCAGTTTGGTTCCTCGGAGCCAGCAAGTAGTTTTCTTTTCCCAACCACTGGAGACATGGCTAATGACGAATTTGAGGAAAATAGGTGGACCCGAGACTGACTTAATACTGTGGCCTCTCCTGTTCGGGACAACTGTTTGGTTGGTGTGAAGATGGAGGAACCAACAGATTTTTGGAGACGGGCAGACTCTTCTGTTTAATTTGGAGGCAGCTGTGGTGAAGCAGGCGAACGAGTTCTATTTTACATAGGAGGTTATAGGACAGATCGCAGGCTTCAAAGGACACCGTGAGGATAAATGGGTCCGTTGGATCCCACCCTTACTTGGAAGTGTTAAGTTGAATTGTGATGGAGCCTTTGGGTCTCAACGATTGCTTGCGGGTGCAAGAGGGGTGCTTCGAGATGAGAAAGGTCAATGGTTAGGGGGTTTTCTTCACACTGTGAAAGTTTGCAGTGTCTTGGATATTGAGATTATCAGCATTCTAACTGGGCTGCATCTTTACGTTAGCAAGGGATTCCAGAAGGTCTGTGTAGAGAGTGATAACTTAGAGGCTATCAAACTAATAACAAGCTCGTTGGGGGATAGACTAGTCAGTTCATCAGTTCGCCAGTGTCATGAGCTGTTAGAGGAGTTTGAGTGTGTTTCCTTCACACATGTCTTCCGTGAAGCTAATAAACCTGCAGATAAGTTAGCCAGGTTAGCTACTAATAAGTCGTTGGGAACAGTGGTGTTGGATGTTGCCCCGCCTACTATCCAATCTTGTTTAGCAGCCGATGCAATGGGAATCTGTAATGTTGATTCGTAATGAATAAAGTTGTATTGCTTTTTGACCAAAAAAAAAGCAAATTGGTGGAAACTGCTGTGGAAAAGGCTTCAAGCCACAGAGTTAGAGGCATATTGGCATGGGAAAGTAAGGTTAAGCCAGTTTCTGTAATGTGACGATGTTTCCTTTCAGAAACACCATTTTGTTTGTGAGTATAGGGACAGCTGAAGAGATGGTGAATACCAGTTTGATAGAGAAAGTGTAAAAAGGCTTTGTATTCCCCCCCCCCATTGTCTGTGTGAATTTGCTTTGATTTTGTGGTCAAGTTGTAGTTCAATATGAGTTTTTAAACGAATGAAGGTGGCTAGAGCTTCGGATTTAAGTTTAAGTGGATAAAACCATGACAACCTTTAGTAGGCATCAATAAAGATGAGATAATATCGGTGACCCTCACTAGATGGGTAGGGAGAGGGTCCCCAAATAATCGAGTACACAATTTCAAGAGGTTTAGTGACAGTGATATCATATGTGTCAAAAGGAAGTTGATGTGATTTGCCTTGCCTACCTGAGTTACAAAATTGAAGATTATTTGGATCAAACTTTAAGTTCATTGATTGTAAAATCAAATGAAGTACATGTTTGGATGGGTGGCCAAGTCTAGTGTGCCAAACATTTGTAGATTTTTGAACATTGTGAACTTCACATTTTTTGAGTACATGAGCAGTAAAATTTGGAGAGAAAAAGGCCTGAGAGGAACCAGAGGAAGGAGTAGAGAGTGTAGACTGTGATTGAGTGGTAGCTTTAAGACTGTAGAGCCCATTTCGAAGCACTCCTCTAAGCAGAAGTTTCCCTGAAACCTTGTCCTTAAACAAGCAATAATTGTCAGTAAACTCCACTGTGATCTTGTTATCCTTGGTTAATTTAGAGATACTCAAGAGATTTTTAGTTATTTGAGGAACATGAAGAATTTCTTTCAAAGCTAAGGGGGTGTGTTTGTTATCATGAAACCGAATGGAAGAAGAACCAGTATGAGCTATAGAGAAAGCATTACCATTACCCACAGTGAGATGATCCTTGTCTCCATATGTTGAGCTGTCTGTTAGATTGTTTAAGTCATAGGTGACATGGTGTGTAGCACCACTGTCAACAAACCATGTTGAGTCACTTCCAGGATTCGTAGGAGTGTAGGAGAGGACCGATTGTGAGTAATAAAGGTGTGTGGCCCAGATCCATGTTGCTGAAAGCTACCTGAAGCATTATGAGACTAATGTTGTGGTTACCAATTTGGTGAGCTCTGTGATCCTTGCCAAGTTTGGTCAGATCGCTTGTAACATTTGAGAGCATCATGACTAGGCTTTTGACATAACTGACAAAAAATTCTTCCAGCTCCATACCATCGACCATTTCTTCCACGACCTCCTCTGCCTCTATAGCCCGACCTGCTTCCATGATTTGGATGTCTATTGGAGTTGTTATTTTTGTTATAAGCAGCAATGTTAGCTGTGGGTATAGTGGCAATAGCTTGTGTAGAGAGAGTATTAAGTTGTTCAATTTGAGTCTCATGCATCATTAATGTATACTAAGTATCTTGTAAGGTAGAAGTTTCCATGGTGTGAGTGAGGAAAACAACTACTGGGTCATATTCATGTCCTAAGCCATTTAGAGCACTTAGAATAAGTTCATGTTCAGGAACTGGATGACCTGCAACTAATAGAGAATCTCCAATTAATTTAATCTTCTGCATATATTCTGAAATATTAAGAGCACCTTTTTGTATTATAGAGAGCTGTTGTTTGAGCTGCAAAACACGAACCATGTATGTTTGAGCATACAACCTCTCAAGTGTTTGCCATACCTCAAGTGAGGTTGAAGAAGTGTTGACCTGTCCAATCACATCATCACCAATGGTGGAAAACAATCAACAAAGGAAGAGCTGATCAGACCGTTTCCAGTCTCGAAAATCTGGGTTTGATGAAGGCTGAGCTTCGGCAGTGACGGAAGATGTAATAACAACTGGATTAGGTGGTGAAATGCCTGGTGTGATGAAGATCTCAAGCTCGAAGGCACGTATGGCTGCTAGAACTTGTGCACGCTAGTTGATGAAGTTATTTCGATCCAACTTAATGGGTAGGTTGAAATTGAGTGTTTTAACAAGTGCAGAGAAATCAAGAGAGGGCATAGTTGTGGTTGTTTGATTTTGTTGAGAATCAGGAGGATGATTGGCAGAAGAAGAAGCTTCTGAAATGTGAGTCATGGACGTTTGTCCTTTGTGGCTCTGATACCATGTAAAATGATAAAATAAAGTTTTATGATGGAATCGCCACACTTTTTCTTTTCATTGATTGAGTATATATACAAAGATTCGTGTGTCTGTACAGCTAAGGTTTGTTATAACAGAATTGTAGTATTTATTACATATCTTGAGGGTGCATTTCTTTATTGTGAGGAAGCTGAATATTTGGGCTGGAGCTGAATCTAAATCTGGGACTTGGGCTTGCAGCATTTCTTTTATTATCTGTACACAACGGCAATTGGTCTCTTACATTCTGTAGGTAAATGAGACCATCAAGGCCTTAGTCATGTGTTGTTTCTTACAAGCTGAGATTTAGATGTTGCTCACGAGATGTACATAATTATGACCTTTTAGTTCAACCATCCTGATAAATTAACAGTATAAATTTTCATTACTGTTATACTAGGAATTAAGTTAAATATTTGTGGGCAAGCAATAATTTATTATCTTATTAATAGTGAACTCCACAAATAACTATGGATCTAAAATAATGTCAAAGGTCCCTGTGAAACAAAATATTTTGTCATAACCTTTTAGTCACCTTTCTCAGATGGTTTTGGAGATTAGTATAGTTCACCTGAGATCTAAAAGGCAAACTTACTTTTATAGGTGGTGGTGCATTACAAGTTGCCCTTTGCAAGCTGATAACTAACGTTATGATATATTGTTTTGCAGATAAGTTGCAGATGAAGCTGAGAGAAGAGGGTGGCATTAAGGCTTTGCTGGGAATGGTCAGATCTGGGCACCAAGATGTTCTTGCTCAAGTTGCCCGAGGGATAGCAAATTTTGCCAAGTGTGAATCAAAATCATCAACTCAAGGTAATAATTATTGAAGTTTGTTGTAGAGGCCATGATAAACCATATTAAGTATTTGCTTGTCATTTCCTGAAATCATTTTCTTCCTCAAGCAGAGATCTTATATGGTGACATCTTTTCACGTTTAAATAACAATATCTTTCCTTTTGATGGAGTAGGAGCTAAATCTGGAAAGTCACTACTGATTGAGGAGGGTGTGCTTCCATGGATTGTGCAGAGTGTAAATAGTGAAGCCTCATCAATCAGTCGCCACATAGAGCTTGCGCTTTGCCACTTGGCTCAGCATGGTAAATTTTCTTCTTCGTCCGTGTTTTTGATGTGAAGTTTGGCCTCTTGTTCAGTGTCAGTCCAAAAGGTCTTAACATTCATACACTACAGAGGTGAATGCAAAAGACATGGTAAATGGAGGTGCACTAAGGGGGCTGGTTCGAATCTCACGAGATTGTTCACGGGATGATATAAGGGCTCTTGCACATCGAATCCTGACAGCCAGTCTTACTTTTCAAACTGAGTGAAGAAGACTACATGTAGATTATTGAGGGGGTTAGTTGAAAACGGTTTGAATCTGTTGATAGATGCAAGGTTGTTGAGCTTTCCTGTCAAATTTTTGTTTAAGCTGGAGTGTGATTTCCTTTGTAGTTAGTTTAGAACATGGATAAAAAAAAGAGGAGCCACTGATGGATTGATTTAATTTTTCTAACACTACCTACAAGATTTACCTTTACTGCTTAGGTGTAGTTACTGTGGGATTTGTCTGTAACTGAACAGAACGCTAATTTTGAAGTACTCATATATAAAAATGCTTCACAAAATCAACCACAGTTGTTGACTTAAAACTTCAAAGTATATATATACACACACACATGTAAAAATGCTTCACAAAATCAACCACAATTGTTGACTTAAAACTTCAAAGTATATATAAATATATACACATGTAAAAATGCTTCACAAAATCAACAACAGTTGTTGACTTAAAACTTCAAAGTATATATATATATATGTCCCATAATTTGATAAGGAATAAAATTTCATCAAAATTATTCGTTATATGTATGAAATAATTTAGATTTGCAAAGTTGAAATCAATCCATAAATTTTATTGATTATTTAAATTTTTCTACTTTGAATTTGTATATATTAAATATTATTTTATATAACTAAAGTTATTTAAATTTCTAAAACTATGAATAAAACATTATGTAGAATTAGTAAATATATGTACATGTATTGTAAGTAAAAGTAAGTTTACATATGTCAAAATATTTTATCAAATTTGAAATATATATCAAATATTACTTTACATTATTTTTTATCACGACATGATGCGTCATGATGAAAATAAATATGCCAAAAATTACAATTGTCAATTGCTATCGCTTAAAGATTTAAGATGAGCTAGAAATTCCTCAAATTCAAGCTTGAAAAGTTCTTTTCCCCCCGATTTGATATAATATAAGGGTTACTTTTACATTTTCTTCTAATCATTCTATAACTAATTCATTGCTAGGTCGGGGATTGTGTAAGTGAGACTTCATTTCTAAGGCTTACTTCTGTTATAATCTTTGTATGCATTTTATTTTAAATTATTTAACTTTATATATAAAAATAAATCATTATGCAAATTCATTGTAATGAATATTATATACCTTTTCAAGTAATTTTTTAAATTATAAAATAGACTCCTAATTTTATAAAAATTTTAATTTTACAGAAAAGACATATAGCATAAAAGGATAATATAAATTACTAGCAATGTTTGCAGCACAAATCAAGTTCTTAAAAGATTTAGATATTAGGTGTTATTGTTGAATTGTTGGAGTGCTTTAAGTCTTTCTGCAATTTCTCTCCATGTTTTCACACGCAAGGGAGGAGTAGAAAGGGGAAGAATCATCCAACTGCCTCATTCGAAAATTGCTTTAATATAATATGTTTTAAATGGAAACTATGCCTTTCAATCATCCATAACAATTTGTTATACAAGCAATCCCATTGGGATGAATTGCATACATTAGATATTATTGCTTTTGTATATACTCTAAATTAAAATTATAAACTAAAGCATAAAATTCTATATGATCTAGGTTAAACAAAATTTGGTTTCATATCCGTTAGAGAAATCAGTACTATGATGACTTTATCTTCTCTATAAAAATATCCAAGCTCGTTACCCTCTTCTTTATAGCACATGAAAAGTAATCTTGATTTAAAGATGTTGGGTTTCAATCCCTTTGTGCTTCTTTATCTTGCAATTATGCCTATATAGATTAATATTTCAAGTCTTTATGCAAGTTCTGCACATGGTGAAAATTTAGGAGTTTGAACAATATTTCCATATAAGAAGTACACATTGTGAAAGAAATTATTAATCCTTAACATAAAATACATATATACAAATTCATTCTAGCACTACTTCCCCATCCCTCTTGACAACTTTGAAGAAATTGTATGTACTTTGTGATTAAGCAATGTAGAAAAATAGCCATTTGCACCTTTGTAAAATCTGATTCAACATTAAATCTCATGCCACCACCAAAGGCCATGACATGTTTCAATAAAAATTTTGTTTCCTGACCTTGTAAATCATTTTTTAGTATTAATACATGTTTCGATACAAATTTTGTTTCCCGACCTTGTAAGTCATGTTTTAGTATTAATAAGTAATCGATAAAGTAATGATAGTATAATTAATGGATGATCCCTGAATCTTTGCTAGTGATTTATACATAGGAAAGGGATGATAACATAATTAATAGATGAACATTGAATCTTTCCAAGTGATTTATACGAGGACTTGAATTGGAACCAACCTTCCAACCACAGGGATTGACGGTATTAATTAACAATTGTCAACTTACTGATAAAAAATAAGTTTAGAGCTTACAAAGAAACTAAAAAAACATAAAATGGGAGATTGGATGTTGTTATTTACTAACTAGAGATAGCAATTAAAGGAACAAATTAAAAGGATAAACTAATGGGTTCTATTGAAGTGTCATATGTAATCAATTTGGACCCAGTTAAGCCTCAATTCCAATTATTTTGCTTTTGAATGTGTTGACATAATATAATCTGAACTATTTTTCTCAATAACCATGTTTCATACACTTACATAAATATAATCTTTAATTAAGTACTAATGAAGACAATAAGGAGATATAGAGAGGAAAAATAATTTGGTAGTAATAAGCAACAACAAGCAACAATGGAAATAGTGAGAAGGAGCGACAAACCAACAGAGTTTCTTTTAGAAATTAAAAAATTTCATTGAAATAGTAGAGAAATATACAGTTGGTTATGTGGGTAGACCTACTAGAAATACAAGAGAGACTTTGATATAGCAAATGACATCATCTGGGGCATCAGATCAGCTGTTCCACCAACGCTATGCCTTCGCTGCTCCAATATTAAAACGTCGACATTTTAATAAAACTGAACCTCTTGACTTAAAACTTGCCTAAGCCAAGCCGCCTCCTCTTTCTTTTGATTTTACTTCCTGCCACAAGAAACCAGCGCAGTCCTCTTTCTTTTGATTCCCGTTGATGCTACTTTTGCCTTCATTGCTTTTTTTCAGGTATGGGTTTTCTCTCTGTGTAACTTTTCACTTGTTATAACTAAAGAACTTTGTTTTCTTGAGAAAAAAATCTTCTGAATTTAATGTCAACCCAGAATGTGTTTGGGTTTTTGGTGGTAATACATTCATATTCAGGTATATTCTTTAAACAGAGCTCATTGTTGCCTCAAGTTCTTTTCTTTTTACTAGTTCTGGTTCTTTGCCTGTATTTTTTTATTGCCTCGGCTATAATTAGTTGTAAGAGAATTGGGTATTTGGATTTTACTTAGTAGTTAGGAGAATTGGAAATCTGGATTTTAGTTAGTAGTTGCTTGATGGCTAGAGGCCAACTTGCTTTTCTGCTTCGTATGTGTGCCTCAAAGAACAGTGTTTCTAGAGCTAAGTTTTTGGTCAATACTCAAAATTTCGTTTCTTCAAGAGAATTTGACAACTGGGTATTGGGGAATAAGTATTGTTGTGCCTCTTCTTATGGGCGTTACTGTCAATTCTCAACCAAATTTGTGGACCTTTTTACTTCTGAATTTGGCTCGAAGAATCCAAAAGAAGTTGGGACTTATGAGTCTGTTGATGAGAGAACATCTTCTTCATCAATCCAACATGGTGAGGAAAAAAGCAATGAATATAGTTGTAGTAGTAGTAGTGTGACTGTTGTTTTAAGTGTCGAGTTTGAGGATGTTCTTGAGAATAGAGTTAAAGGCGGGATCTGTGAAGTCAATGAAAGTAGTATTACTGATTTGACGAGAGTTACTGTTGGAGAGGAAAAGAATAGTGAGGGTGTGCTCCTAAAGGAAAAAGTTGGTAAAGTGAATGTAGCATTTCGTGACCTTATGGAGTTGTATCAAGAACTCTGTAATGCTCAAAATACAGAGAAGGTGAAACACGAATGCACATGCATTTCTATACATTGCAAGTTCCGTGACTTCTTCTCCCAGACACATGGTTTCCTACTGCACGAGCAATGAAACGTAAGATTATTTACCATTGTGGTCCAACAACCAGTGGTAAAACTTATAATGCATTACAACGTTTTATGGAAGCAAAAAAAGGGTATTTATTGTAGTCCAATTAGGCTTCTGGCAATGGAAGTTTTTGAAAAGGTCAATGCTCTTGGTATTTACTGTAGGATTCTTACTGGTAAAGAAAAGAAGAAAGTCCCTTTTTCAAACCATGTTGCTTGCACTGTAGAAATGGACATTCAGAGAAAATTCTTTGGACACAATTATATGGTGAAATGTGCGAGAGGGAAATATGGTTGTTAAATGATTGTTTTGCATTGTGGTAGATTAGTTAGAGTTATTTCTATCTTGGTACTTCTGAATACAAGAAATTTATTAATGTTGCACAAAATTTAATTACAAAAACTACATATTGACTGTATTGTCTAAATATTTGTCGACTTAATCGAAACTGCTTCATTATGTGAAGTTGTGGACAGAGTATAAAAGGACTTACTGACAAACTTTTAATTAGGACTTCGATGGCTTCTGTCAATCTATTTAGTTGAGAATATCCTTAACTTACTAGTCAACCTTGAGTGCATGTCGAAGAACCTTATATAGATGCACATTTAGTTAAAATATGGAAGATTGGTCCATAGTTTTAGTTTGGGATGAGGATGTTATGATAAAACCGTTGCATGTTAAGGGAGCAGTGAAAGGCCTTCTCTGTGTTGGTAGTTGTTATCCCCCATCTTATAGTAACTATCAGAACCCTTCCCTAGTTATCATCCATTGCAAGGTTAAAAATGCATTGAAATTTATCACAGAGTTGTTTTAGTTATTTTAGAGGCCTTATGGCCCATGATAAAAGCTATTTGAGATGCTTTGCATAATGATTTTGTTCACTAGCTCATTGTCAGGATGGTTGATCATTCTGCTATTAATTTGTGTTGGTGATTTGGGACACTGGTTCTGACATAGTGTGGCTCTGTTTTCCCAGCTGACAAGGATTCAATTTCGGACTTGGCAAGTTGGTGGACACGTCAAAAAGTAAGCAATAGCTGTGGCCACTGCATGCAAATCCATTCTGTTGGATTAATATAACTGATAAAACCTATCTTTAGTATATTCATTTTCATAAGTAGTGGCCTTTCCCTCTGGTGGCATTTTGCATACATAATCTGTGGGTTAATTTTTACCACAAAACTTTTAGTTGGTAGATTTTTGGTTTTGTTGCGGCTTTTGGAGTGTTTCAAATGGTTCTCTTACCAGGTTTGCTTTTGGTTTTGTTAAGGCTTTTGGAGTCTTTCAAATGGTTCTCTTAGGGGTTTGCTAAAACCTAGCTTTGTCTATCCTATCAATCATTGATGAACTGTTCTATTTTCCTGTTATATTAGGGGATTGTGGAATTGACATAGGTGGGTGTGGGGCTATATTTTCTTTAATTCTCTTACAATTTAAAACTATATTGGTTGCATCGATCAGAAATAATTCAATACCTTAAATCCTTTTAACAATCAAATCAGATGCTTCAAGCTATTGAATTTACCCTCATTCTTCTCAGAGGTTTGAGATGAATAGAATACATGCACTTGTTGTACAAACCTTTTAACGTTTTTAAAGCAGCAACTGGTCATGTGATAGATAGGGTATGTTTCTTATGTTTCAGGATTGAGTACTGGATATGATGAATTCAGACATCTAATGAAAAATGGGATAATGATTAGGAAACAATTTGTTAAAAAACTGATCAGAGTACTATAGAAAGCTTCTCAGGTTTGAACAACTTCAAGAGCATCTCATTGTCTTCCATTGTAGCACTATTTGACATTCATATAGAAATATTCTAGTCAGTTCCATCATTTGGACTGTCACTGTGGAGATTGTGTCTTAAACTCATTACTGGGTTAATAAAAAATAAAGAGAAAAGGAAAAAAGAAGTGAAAGTTTGAGATTTTCTGGCTTTTAAAATTCAAAATTGCTCTGCAAAATAACAACAAAATGTGAAATGAAATGCTTTTACTCAAATGGGGATTCTTTGTCTTAAGATTTTGTTTATTAAAACCTATAAAACAATGTTCTTGATACGAGCTAAACAATACATCGCACAAGCAAGACAATGTTTTATTTTTCTTATTTGATTAGTTCTTCCTCCTGATACTGGCATCAGATCAGTTGTTCCATGACTGCTATTCCTATGCGAAAACGTCAACGTTCTTATGTTTTTCCTATGCTAAAAAGTCGTCCCCTTGCATTACTTGTAGGTGTCAATCATCACAAGCAAACTACATTCTTTGGTGTTGCATTGTTATATGATGAGACATCCCTCCCGTTTGAATGGTTATTTGATACTTTTGCAAAAGCTGTGTGTAATGAAAGACCTAAAACTATTCTTATAGACCAAGATGCAGTAATGGCAAAGGCTCTAGTATTATGATGGCCTGAAACTCATCATCGCTTATGTATTTGGCACATATATCAAAATGCAACCATCCATTTAAGTGGTTGTTTTCTCTCAATTCAAAGATTTTGCTAGAGATTTTAGCTCATGCATGTATGATTTTGAAGAAGAGGTAGATTTTGCAAATGCATGGAATGAGATGTGCAAATACTTGGGATAAAGGAGAAATGGGCTTTAGTGTATGGGAGCCAATGTTTTGTGCAGACATGACGACAAAACAAAGAAGTGAAAGCATAAATAGTGTTGTAAAGAGGTATGTTACTTATCAACACAAATTCTTGGAGTTTTTTCATCACTTTGAAAGACTCCTTGAAGATCGTAGATATGAAGAGTTAAAGATTGAATTTAAATCAAGTACAAGTATTCCCTCATTATTGTATCCAATTGAAACTTTGAAACATGCAGCTAGTGTTTATACTTCTGAGGTGTTCAAGTGGTTTCAAAACGGGTGGTGTAAGTCTCATAATTGTTGTATTAAAAGTTTTAGGGAGGATGGATCAATCACAAAATATTAAATTACCCCTCATAAGAAGAGCTATTACCATACAGTTACTTATGATTCATCAAATGGAAAAGTTGATTGTAGCTATAGAAAATTCGAGTTTTTTGGAATTTTATGTTCTCATGTTTTGAAAGTTTTTACTGTGAAAAATATTATGGAGATCCCTTGTCAATACATATTGAAAAGGTGGACACTTAAAGCAAAACTTGGATTCGTGGGAGATTTAAATGCTAGAATCAACATAAGCAATTTGGATCCCAAAATATGTCAAAGTATGCAGTATAAAGAATTGTGTGGGCTATATGTTTAATTGGTTACAAAAGCATCTAAAAGTGAAGAGACTTACAAATTGTTAAAGATTGTATATTGAAGATGTTGGAAATCATCGATGCTAGACTACAAGGTAATGGATCAATTGTCAAATAATCCATTGCAAGCTTCAATGTTAAATTACAAGGTGAAAAGATGGATCAATATTCGAGTGTTATAACAGATCACTTGAACCAAAATGGGATTGGAATTCGTGAAAAGAATAGTATTGGAATTAAAGGAATCAAAACCAAGAAGAAAATTGTTTCAAGTAAGAGATAGAGGGGTGGCTTGGAGAAGGCTATGAAAAAAGGAAATTAACCAAAAAAGTTCAAACTCAGGCAAATCTTACAATTGTAAAACCAATATTATCATTTAATCTTGAGGTTTTATTTGTAAAATTTTTTCTTGAATTCCTTGTCCTTTACATGTGTACTTTTTAATTAAAAAGATTCAATGTTCTAATAATTAGTCTAGTATTTTGATTATATACTCTTTTAACTTTTTTAATGATAGGTTGTCTTTGCTAATTCAAGTCAAACAAATTCTATTGAAGGTGTTCCATTTTTTATGGACATGACCTACTCCGAATTGGTATTTATCTTTTGCCAGAATACTATTACTAAGGACAATATGTTTAGTAACTTATTCAAAATTCACTAATGATAATATTTTTCTATGATTCTTATAGGCACAACAACCATATGATGTGAGCGATGTGATGATAAACAACTCAGGACAAAGCAATAATGTTAACTACGATAGTGCAGATATAGGTGGTTTCGTTGAGACGTGATTGTCTGGCTCCATGCGTAGGAGGCATATTTTCTAAATTAAAAGTGAAAAGAAAGTAGAGTGTTTAAGTTAATTTGTGCATCTTTATCGACAAGGTGCATATTTTGTTTCCTACTAAGAATTGGCAATTTCTTTCTTATACTTTTATTATTATGTAATTTTTATATATTTTGTTGATTATGTATTTTCTATAAATGACGAATCCTTATGTTATAAAATATTTTTGTGCCAAAATGCGAAATGTTTAATTTTTGAGATTGTCATGAATATGCGGTATAATGTTATGGCCAAAAAAAACGAACATCAAACTTCTATTTTTTTTTCTTGGATGACATTGTGGGGGAAATGTAAATGAAGTCGTAATGTAAATGAAGCTACGAGAAACTCATGGTGGAATGGAAAAAAAGAAACTATATTGTATATAAATGTGTATTCATGGGTTACAATCTTGAAGGTAGCATTCTTGAAAACAAATCGACACTAGTCAATTTTGATAATAAGTCACAATCTACAAGTATAATTGCCAGAAAGAATCTTTGGATTCATGAGCTAAACAATTCTAATACAAGTATTGGCTTTAACTCCAGCTTTCCTTAAATAAGCACCGAAGAGACCAAAGAGAAGGAAGAAGTTGATCCAGTTGCATATGAAAAACGAGCACCTTCATTGGGAAGAAAAACAAACAACATGAAAGAGGAATTACTCTTCTTGAGCAAAACCCATCTACAAAGTTTTACCTCCTATGCATTCAACAACCACATGTTATCACTGGACTTCAACTCATGCTATAAAGACGCAATATCTGCATCTGATATAGCCAGAATTGCTCCTTTTCTTGGATATATGTTGAAGATCTTTGCACTGAAAAATCCTCTCCTCGATACCTACATCCCCATTCGGCATAAGTGTAGTAGAAAATTAGATGTCTGCAATTGAGTAGAAGGAAAGCATACAGAGAGTTAAGCATTAAGATGGCCATATTTCTATTATCATTGACACCATTTGGGATTTTACGGAAATCATCAATCCCCATTGCTTTCTGGGTGGAGTTCAAGACAGTACAAACCTTCCCCATGTAACCAAAAATAACTACTTTTTGGAGAGAGTTTTGACCAGGAAAAGGAGATGATCTAAACTGATGCTCTTGACTCCCCAGCTTGTACACATATCTGCAGAATTCATATGGAGTTGCATAAGGTAAAGTTCTAAGCTAATTACGAAGTTTGCATGCTGAATGACTGGAGATGATGATTGATAGATTTTCTTTAAATGCTATGAGTTTCCCAATTCTTCAAAACAGGTTAGAAGTTCACTCTCTCACAAAATTAAAAAATCACTGAAAATGCATAATATGTTTCGAGTGTCCTGTATAAGTATATCAAGGATCTTCTTTACCAATACATGTTAAATCTAGTTTCTATATGCATTTTAAACATAAAATGGATCTTCTACAACAACACATATCAGCTGATATTCTTTTGATAAAACCCAGATGAGTATCAATCTAAGAATGCATATAAGTAATCAACACATACAAAGATTGTCTAATTGGCGCATGGAATAAAAAAAATACTCTGTTGGGCCACAGGTAGTATGTATGTATCTAGGATCACGCCAGCCAACTGTCCTTGCTGGTGCACCAATGGAGAAGAGGTTGGTTGGGAATGTAAAAGACAGGTAAGCAAACATTTACAGGTTAGTAAATGACAGAAAAATTCAATAGGAAAAATTAGGATTATGCTGAATGATGTTATGAATAGCAAATACATCACACCATTATACGATACCAATTTAGAGTTCAATGGAGAAGCAGAAAAACCTGAACCCTAAGGC
Source organism: Erythroxylum longipes (assembly GCA_027563885.1). NCBI lineage: Eukaryota > Viridiplantae > Streptophyta > Magnoliopsida > Malpighiales > Erythroxylaceae > Erythroxylum > Erythroxylum longipes. The sequence goes on from JAOQMS010000180.1 coordinate 34,680,449, forward strand.
AAATACTAACTTTTTTCTGCTTTGCCACTTGTTTGTCACTCTTTGGGGGCAAAGACAAATGCTAACTTAGATAATCGATGATCTGCTAGAGTAAGCTACTTAGGCAGCAATCACCTGAATGGTAAGTTGACATTAGCTAAGTTGCATATGTCTTTATAATTTCTCAAAAATTCAGTGCAAAAGAGGTAAATAAATCGTGGATTACCTACCGCACATACTGCTACGATCGAAAGTCAACGTTCCAGCAGCTAAACGGCCAGGTTCACCACCCTTAGATCTCCATTCAACAAAAGGTTCTGCTTCACTGATCCCATATCCACTTGTCCATGACACAGTCATCTAAGCATCAGAATGGAAATGTAGAAACTCAATGAGAAATTGTAAGCTCCAACATCAACTCTTTCCGGAGTTTATACTCAGTAGATACTAGAACTCTATTCTGAACATATAAACCACGAGCTTTCACGATGTGAGCAAGGCTGCACATGACGAATATAACGACAGACACCGAAATCAATGTGACGCTAATCAGGACTTGATGTTGCCTCCTAACCAACTATGAAACAGAGTTTTAAATATTACAAGAATTGATATGAAATAGAGTTTTAAATATTACAAGAATTGATATGAAATAGAGTTCTAATTATTACATAAATTGATATGAAACAGTGTTTTAAATATTACAGAAATTGATATGAAAGAGAGTTCTAAATATTACAGAAATTGATATGAAACAGAGTTCTAAATATTACATAAATTGATATAAAAAAAGAGTTCTAAATATTACAGAAATTGATACGAAATAAAGTTATAAATATTACAAAAATTGATATGAATCAAAGTTTTAAATATTACAGAAATTGATATAAAATAGAGTTCTAAATATTACATAAATTGATATGAAACAGAGTTTGAAATATTACAGAAATTGATATGAGATAGAGTTCTAAATATTACATAAATTGATATGAAACACAGTTTTAAATATTACAGAAATTCATATGAAATAGAGTTCTAAATATTACATAAATTGATATGAAATAAGTTCTAAATATTACATAAATTGATATGAAACAGAGTTCTAAATATTACAGAAATTGATATGAAATAGAGTTTTAAATATTACAGAAAACTTAAACTAAGTATTTATAATTCTACTCCAACAAACTTAAGTAATCCACTCCATTAACCAGATCATATACCATTAATCCAATTCTAGCTCTAATCCAACTACCTAGTTGACTTCCTACAAGATAACCTAGGCGTCCAAGGCTCTGCTCACCATAAAAACCACCAACGTAGGCACCAGCCAAGGTTCCACTACCCCTTAGGAATCCTTCAATCATGATACCACCATAATAAATAGTTTCAAAAAAGTTCTTCTGGGAACAATTATGTGCTTAGCCTGCCTTTTTGTAGGCTTTGCTGCCTTAACCTCTTCTTTTTGTGCTAGTTTTGCTGCGTCTTTTCCAATTTCAACGTGCTTGTAGACAATGAATTTTCTTTAACAAAATATCACTAGCAAATAGCAATTACCAACCTGTTTCAGATCCTCTTCATAATCACAAAGGCTAAAGTTGATATCAGCATCAACACCTCGGAATTTGATAGTAGCTCTATCATAGGCTCTGAATTTTGATAAGTAAAAGGATTAAAAAAAGAATGGAGCTATAAGGCAAAAAAATTGGAAACAAAAATGATGGAAAGGATACATGGAAAAGAAAAACCATCATAACATTATCATCAAGGAATCAACAGAAACACAACAATAATTAAAAACACTCACCTAGCTGCAGTATGAGCCTTGTCAAATCCACCTAATAAATCCAACACCAAAGTCAATATGTAAACAAGAAAAAGAAAATCAACCCAATGGATTGCAATTTGAAGGCTGACAACAATAAAATTCCCTTCCCAACAAAAATGAAATTGAGAATTAAAAAGCAGAACATCCATACCCAGATACACTTGTTTCTCGCAATCCCTGCAAAAAATAGAAATGAGCATTCACTATAATGGTCAACAATATTGAAGGCACAAACATTCGTAAAACATGCACAAGGGCTAAAGGAGAAATACCTAATGTTGCTTGATCCATTTAAGAGCCTGTCATCCTCTCCAATTTTTTTCTACTACTTTTACTTATGTCCAGACTTAAAGCAACTCGAAGAATTCCAAATAAACTCTTGCATGTAACCCAATTTGAATCAATTGCATACAAGAAATCAATCACTGTTTCAAGAATTTTGCACTTTTAATCAGATGTGGTAGTATAGAACTTCGATTTTTGATAATAAAGAAGAAATCTGTTAATCATGGCATGATCAACCTTTTATGGAAATCTGCTAATGGTGGCCTGATTAGCTGCTAGGATTCAAGCTAACAAAAACATAATGAAGGCTGTAATAAAGTTAACGCTCAATCATTTTCATAATGGAATCTTTGGAGTAGAACCTGTTAAAAAAGGAAAAACCCAATTCAAACTTTATATCAAAACTTTCTTATATAATTTTCTCATTGAAGATTGGAACAGAAGATGATGCTAACCTAAACCAGAACCATGAACTGAATTAGATATTCAAATAACTTCAAGACAAACACATCAAGAAGATGAATCAAGAATTGAAAAACTTGGGCTTGGCCAATAGTTTTAGATTGAAACAAGTAGATTACCAAATGCAGACAAGAAATTTTCCTACCGAAGATGGAGGTGATGGGATCTGCGACGAGGACGACGATGAGAAGAGAGTAGCGGCGAGCAGAGGGAGTCTTGTTCTTTAAGAATCTGGCAAAGATGATAGATGCCCAGGAGATGAGGGCGAGATCTGGAGAAGATGAAAAAAGAAAGATGATTTTGTTGTGAAGAAATCTCAGAAGAGAGAAGACGGTGGAGACATCTGAGAAGAGAGAATGGCGGAGGCAAAGAGTTTTTTGATTTGGTGAAACTGAAAGTCCGTATATGGATTAACCGGTTTGTTAGAAAACTAACCGGTTCTCTAATAAACCGGCTGGTTTTCTATCCCAGAGGTTATAAATTAGAACCGAACTGGACAGATGGTCGGTTTAGACTATTTTTGGTCAGACCAGCCGGTCCGGTCCGGTTTTAAAAACATTGGTTGAAACAGAAATTATGTACCGTACCGGTGTTGTGTTTGCTTAATTTTGATAAAGCTTTTAAAGTAGAATGTGATGCCTCAGGGATCGGTATAGGTGCTATCTTAATGCAAGAAAACAGGCCTATTGCGGACTTCAGCGAAAAATTGAGTGGAGTGCAACTCAGTTATCCAACATATGATAAAGAACTTTATGCAGTGGTGCGAGCTTTGGAAACATGGCAGCATTATTAGCAACCAAAGGAATTTGTCATCAAAACTGATCATGAGACTCTTACGTACTTGAAAGGACAAAGTAAATTGAGCAAGCAACATGCAACCTCGGTGGGGTTCTTAGAAACCTTTCCATACGTGCTACACTACAAGTAAGGTAAAGAGAATATGGTCGCCAATGCTTTATCTCACAGGTATTCCTTAATCTCAACTTTTACTTTAAAACTTTTAGGGTTTGAGTATTTTAAGGAATTGTATGCCAATGATTTGGACTTTGCTAGTGTCTATGCTGCTTGTGAACATGGTGCTTTTGAGAAATACTTTAGGCATGATGGTTATTTATATCGGCAAAATTATTTAAGCATGCCTAATTGTTCATTGCGTGAATTAATTATGCTTAAAGCCCACAGTGGGGGACTTATGGGCCACTTTGGTGTCGCTAAGACATTGGACATATTGTATGAGCATTTTTACTGGCCAGGAATGCGAAAGGATGTAGAACGCATTTGTGCCCGTTGCATTGCTTGTAAGCAAGCTAAATTGACCACTAAGCCTCACGGCCTATACACGCCCTTACCCGTACCTAGTCACCCTTGGATGGACATTTCTATGGACTTTATTGTAAGGTTGCTAAAGACAAAAAGGGGTGTAGATAGCATTTCTATTATTGTGGACAGATTTAGTAAGATGGCTCACTTTATTGCTTGCAAAAAACTGATGATGCCATACATGTTGCTGCTTTGTTCTTTAAAGATGTTGTGAGATTGCATGGTATTCCTAGGTCAATAGTTTCAGATAGGGACACCAAGTTTTTGGGTCATTTTTGGCGTGTTTTGTGGGAAAAATTGGGAACGAAATTGTTGTTTTCTACTACTTGTCACCCACAAACCGATGGGCAAACAGAAGTTATGAATAGAACATTAGGGAGTTTGTTGCGTGCTGTGATAGGAAAAAATTTGGAAACGTGGTCTGATTGTTTTTCGTTTATTGAGTTCGCTTATAATCGTAGTGTGCATTCCATTACCGGTTATTGTCCTTTTGAAATTGTTTATGGCTTTAACCCTTTAACTGTATTGGATATGGTGCCTTTACCTTTGCCTGAGTTAACTAGCCTAGATGGAGAGAGGAAAGACAAGTTGGTTCAAGAGTTGCACGAGAAGGCTAAACAACATATGGAGTGCAAGGATGAGATTTATGCACGCCAAGCCAATAGAGGACGTAAGGAGGTGATCTCCAAACTCGGCGATTGGGTTTGGCTTCATCTTCGCAAGGAGAGGTTTCCTAACCATAGGCGTTCCAAGCTTGATCTACGAGGAGATGGTCCTTTTCAAGTCTTGGAAAGGATCAACAATAACGCCTATAAAATTGACTTGCCTGGTGAGTACAACGTGTCTGCTACTTTTAATGTTGCTGACTTGTCTCCGTTTGATATGAATTCAGATTCGAAGGCGAATCTTTCGACGAAGGAGGGGCTGATGTGAGCAAGGCTGCACATGACGAATATAACGATAGACACCGAAATCAATGCGACGCTAATCGAGACTTGATGTTGCCTCCTAACCCCGTAAGTCAGACTGGGCTTAAAAGATTCAAGGCCGCGTTAAATTCATTGGTGGCTTGCGTGGTTAATGATGGACTCCGAAAGAATCAAGATTCTCACTCGCAACTTTAGTTTGTCAGTTTGAGCCAAGTTTTGGGCCCGAGCAACCCTTGACAGGTGCACACGCTAGGCAAGACACGAGGTCCAGTGCCCAGCAAGCCAGACACCAAGCACACCAGACGCCAAACACGCCAAACTAGGTGCAACGCCTGGCCTCTCTTGCTTTTGGTTGTTTCCTACTATTTTAAAGACGATTCAGACAATATTATTTTACCTATTTAGGCCCAAGCTGTTGGCCCAATTTTGAGTTATTTTGGCGACTATAAATAGTTGTCTTAACATTAGTTTTAGGGTTACACTTTGATAATTTGAGAGCTTTGTAAGGAGTTTTCTTCATGTTCTTGTTTTTCCACGAACCCTAACTCTACTTATCAATTAATCTCAATTGTGGCGTATTGTTTTGGTTCAATTTTCTTGGTTTATTGCTTGGTCTGGGTTGCTTGGACAATCACGATCCTTGAGGTCTAGAAAAGTATTGAAAACCTTGCGTATCTAGCTTGTTTTAAAGGCTACCGAATTATATCAAGATTAATCTTCGTCCGTGCGCGCATCATTTCATAATCACAAGTGAGGAGAAATTTGATTTACTTCATCCCATTCTTTCCCTTTTGCCAAGCGTGGATACAGTGGCACATTTGGATTTCATAAAGTTACTTTATTAGGCACAACAACCACTTTGGCTTTTATATCAGGACAACAAGGGAAAAAAACAGTCACAAATTATACTAAGAAGTTAAGAGTATAAGAAACAGCCATAATGTCTAGCATCTACAAAAAAACATATGATCAAGAAGTAGCAACTAGAAAAGAAGACATGAACAGTAATAGTTGAAATATGTCGATGCATATTGGAAAAGAAGAGAATTGTAAACAGTTAATGAATAATCAAGGATTTACATTGAAAAAACCAGCAGTAAATAGTCTAAAAGAGAAGTCTGATCTTTGATTGATTAACTGCAGCCTCAGCAATCCTTTCCCTGTATATTTGTACTTGGGACTAAAGTAGTTGGCATACTGGAACTGAAGGAAAACAAGATCATTATAATCTTAAAACTGCAGAGTTTACTCGAATTTAAGGACAAAGCCAAAAAAAACCAAACTATAGAACTGTTTTCAAGATCAAGATAGTAGATAGGAGCAGAACAAAACAGTGGTGGAAAAGTTTTTGGACTGTCCCAGGGGCATGTGGAAGCACTGAACATTTGTAGTCATTTTCGATACATGTTAGACTTAAATGATTAAAATATTGCACAACTGTAAGTAGCAATGTGAACTAATCACAAATCAAGATATAGAAATTAGGTTTTTCACAGAAGTAAAATCTATGCTGAGGATATAAAGTACCTGAAATTTGCAGGAGAAAATACTCCATTCCAGTGATCGACTGATGGGCTTGCAAAGTTGTACTCCACTGTCACCAACTCTGGATTATATCCCTGAAGCATTAGAACATTTTGATTTCTGCTTAGCCATTAACAAAAAAGACATGACCCCATATTCTTTTCTAGGATTGTTAATCAGCATATCTTTCCATGGAAATGAAATCTAATCATAAGAAAGCCTGATGAACCATCAAATGGAATATAGAGGCTTAAAGATAACTAAACTCACTCTCAATCCAAGAACAGAAGGAGAGGCTTTGACATAAGCAAGATCATTGAAAGCAATAGTCATCTCGTGTATAGCTGATACGGAGTGGAATGTTTGAATCAGAAGACTGAGAGTTGGTGTTATGCGGCATTCCACTCCGTATCAATTCTTTGATGATATACTTATTTACAGTAGGGACTTGACGCAGCACCTGGAGCATCTACACTTGGTTTTGAAAACTTTGCAGGATCATCGGTTATATGTGAAATTGAGTAAGTGCCAATTTGGTGTTCATCACGT
>JAOQMS010000180.1:34687424-34702115 GCA_027563885.1 Erythroxylum longipes
AATTTAATTATTTAGTAAATTATGTAAATAAATCAATTTATAAAAAGGACATAAAAGGAATATGTTAAAAAGTATTTAGATAAAGTTGTCTTTTTGTACTTTTGGTGCAATGAATAGTAGCACACCAAATTTGGGTGCAATGAATAGTACCATTTTGGTGTGAAAATTTAGTATCTTTCTTAGAATAGATTTATTGTACCAAAACACCAAATTTAGTATTTTGATGCCTTGATTGGAGATGGCCTTTACCTTTATTTGTACCTCGTCGTGTCACCGTCACGATTCCCATTCTCTTTTTTTATAAAGATTGTCAAAAAAAAAGCGTGGAAAGGAATTGAGTGTGATTTGACTTGACATGTGTGAAATTTCTGGAATTTAAACTAAAGTTTTTTGACAAGCAAATAGAATTGGATCACCGCCACGCACAACGTCAACATTAATTATTAAAAGTGGTAGCAGTAGCACCGTCACCAATTAGTATACGCACATGTATATATACATACATGTATACTTAAAAACTAAAATGAAAGTAGGGAGGGCCGCTTTTATATTTTTTCCCCTTTTCTACTTCATCTGCGGGACCCACATATCCCACCAATTTGACGCCCACTTGTCCTCTCCTCCCCTTCCGTTTTAAGATTTCAAAACTCAAACCATAAACTAACAGGTTTCTTATACAAGTCGTGTGTCAAATACCAGCAAATCAATATATATATATATATATATATTACGAATTAACTTCACCTCCTTCTCCTTCTCCTTCTAATGGCCGCTGCAGGAATCGGCAGTTTCAGAAGTGGTACACACACTAACACCAGAGCCTCTCTCAACGCCAGCAAACTCGACAAGCCTCTTTCCCTCAACTCCAATTCAAAGTTGTCTCTTAAATCCAAACCTCTTACTAGCTCCGGCGTCCGTAAAAGTGCTCCCGCTTCTCTCGGACCCTCCAAGGACCATGCCGCAGGTTACTATTGAAGCTGAATTCTCTTGATCCTTGTTTTCAACCGTGCATTTTTCGAATTCAAGCCTCTACTACAAAATGATTTTTCTTTATTTACACGTATGTAATTTATACACTGGATAAATTGTAAAGACTTGCGTGTTGATATGTGTATGTTATTTGTGTTTGTGCTTTGAAAGCAGTTCCTGGAAGAGTTAGGGTAGCTGTGAGATTGCGGCCGCGCAATGCGGAGGAGATGTTGGCGGATGCTGATTTTGGTGATTGTGTAGAATTGCAACCGGAGGTATCTCTTGAAGATAATTATAATCGGTTATGCATCTTTATACTTGATTCTTTTGTTGTTTGTTTAAACTGTTTCTTCTGCTTGATTACAGCTTAAGCGGCTGAAACTAAGGAAGAACAATTGGGAATCGGATACATTTGAATTTGATGAAGTCCTCACTGAATTTGCATCACAGAAACGCGTTTATGAGGTTGTGGCAAAGCCGGTTGTGGAGGTATAGGTGCAAATGATATCTAAATTTATTCTTCATGTTTTCTTTTTTGTATCTGATCATTTTAAAATATTTTAAAAGCCGGGAATGATTTAGGATCTCACCAACAAAATTTGGCCAAGCAACTGGAGTCTGTGACCATGTCTTTGGAAGTACAAATGCGCTGAACCAAAATTAAGTTTTTCGATATTCAGCTGAGTTTGTTTGAAGAGACCTTAAATTGCTAGTCTTGTGAGGAGTTTGTTTCGTAAATAACTTTAGCCTTGTTCCAAAAAAAAAAAGTCGTTCACTTATGAGCTGAGGCAGGCTGTTTTACAAACATATGGTTTATATTGCACTATTATAAGGAAATCCAGTAGCATAAAGAGGAACTTGTGGTTAGGGAATAAAATGGTTAAATGATGATCATTCAAGTATGAAATGTAAAACTTAGTAAAGCCTACTGTCTCATATATAGCTATTTAAACTAAACTAGGGAAAGGGTTTAGTTCAAATACCCACGAATTTTAGCAACGCTGCCTCAAGGTTATTAGAACTGATAATTGTTTAAAACCAGGTCCCAAAACTGAATCTTGAAATAACTCATATGGTAAGAAGCTTTTTATATTAATTGTCACTAGTTGTCGATCCCCTACCAGCTGAGCCCAAATAGGGAATGGGAAAGCTAGAAATGATGCATTGTCGAAATGATAGAGAACATTATTCAATTTTAATGAGTACCAGAATGTCAATCTTGTTATGTTTTAACCTGATTTGCGTCAACTAGTGATTATGAATAGAACATGCTGTTATGCGTCCTTTTCTGAAAGACACCTATCCTTATTGTTTCCTTCCGCAGAGTGTTTTGGATGGATATAATGGAACAGTCATGGCATATGGACAAACTGGCACAGGTAAAACATATACTCTTGGACGACTTGGAGAGGAAGATACAGCTGCTCGTGGAATAATGGTTCGTGCTATGGAAGATATATTAGCTAATGTTTCTCCAGAGACTGATTCTATTTTAGTCTCCTATCTGCAGGTTGTCGGCCTTTAATTAGTCTCATTTTTTATTTTTCTGGTATTGTAATCGTCTCTTGTTCTACAAGTTTTGTTTTAAAAATTTTGAATCGTGGTACTATCAACTTGAGCTTTTGTAGTTCATATATATGTGCATTCACTTTAATTTTCGAAATATATGCAGCTATATATGGAGACAATACAGGACCTTCTTGATCCTTATAATGATAATATAACAATTGTTGAAGACCCCAAAAATGGTGATGTCTCATTACCTGGGGCTAGTCTAGTTGAAATCAGGGATCAACAGAGTTTTATTGAATTGTTAAGGCTTGGAGAATTACATCGAGTTGCTGCAAATACCAAATTGAATACTGAATCTTCTAGAAGTCATGCCATTCTAATGGTGAATTAACTTGATCTTTTCTTTTCGTACGGTTTTTCTGCTTTTGGAATTGCTAGGTTGCCACCGAACATAGTTTGTATTACATAGTGGTTCACTAATGATGTATGAAATGCTTTAGGTGCATGTGAAGAGATCTGTTAAAGGAAGAGATTCTGTCATTTCAAGTGAGAACGTTAACGACTCTCGCATTGTTAAAGGTCTGAAGCCTACTCTAGTTCGGAAAGGAAAGTTAGTTGTTGTAGATCTTGCTGGTTCAGAGCGTATTGATAAGTCTGGTATGTAGCGTGCTACTATGGATGTGGGGTTATTTCTATTAACATAAATTAGTCTTTATAGATGTCATTGCTGACAGCTATTACTTATATCGGGGAAAAGAATCCTCTTTCTTATGTTAATGTTGTTTGTTTCATCTGTTATTGGCAGGGAGTGAGGGGCACACACTAGAGGAAGCTAAATCTATCAATCTCTCTTTGAGTGCTCTAGGGAAGTGCATCAATGCCTTGGCAGAAAATAGTGCACATATCCCTGTTCGTGATTCAAAGCTCACTCGATTGCTAAGAGATTCATTTGGAGGTAAAAGAATCTCTGCTAAAAATTATTCTCCTTATCTCAAACTTTCAACACTGTTGAGTATGATCATGTTTCTTTCACCTCATTCAGCCAGAGTGCTTGACTACAAGCTCCTAGAGTTTCACGTATGTTAGTGGGCATAGGGTTTATGTAGTCCTCACATGCATAGAACTTCATTTTTTTTTTGCTTGAATATTTAGAACAACAGATTGAATTATACTCTAGTTACCACATGCTGTAATTCGGATAATATGCAAATTTTTGTCTTGTAGGTACACTAGATATATACTGTTGGTTATTAGGTATCTATGTGGATTTGTGTTGGTTTTTGATACAAAAAGAACTATTAGGGAAATCTCACTGAACCTAGTTTCTGCCACTTTTCATTAAAAAGTCCATTTACAATTTATTCAGCATTTCTCCAAATTATATATTCTTGTACTGGCTTTGATCCTACGGAGCAGCATTTGGAATCTTGATATCAGGGGTGACCATTTTCTAGTTTGTGACAAATTTTGTTCCTTTCTCAAATTTCAACAGGCACAGCTAGAACTTCACTTGTTATTACTATTGGTCCATCCCCCCGCCATCGAGGAGAGACAGCTAGTACTATAATGTTTGGACAAAGGGTGAGTGCTGTAGAAACTGAACTTTATTCCTTTTCAGCACTCTGTTAAGATACCAACCTGGACTTACGTTGAAACTTGTGTATTCTTAGTCTCATTGACTATAATATTTTTCTGTACATTACTTACGATTATAAATTTCATCTGAGCATCTAGTTTACCATTTTGATAAATATTCACTTATTGATTCCCTCGTATGATCTAGAAACTTTTAGTCTCTCTTTGACTTATCTTTTCCTGTTGGCCTGTCATAGGCAATGAAGGTAGAAAATATGTTGAAGTTGAAGGAAGAATTTGATTACAAAAGCTTGTCCAGAAAGCTAGACATACAGTTGGATAAAGTAACTGCAGAGCATGAAAGGCAGCAGAAGGCATTTGAGGATGAAATTGAAAGAATTACTATCGAAGCACAAGCTCGAATCTCTGAGTCTGAAAGAAACTACACAGATTTATTGGAGGTATATAAGTCATAAATACTTAAATAAAGACGTTTCTTACTCTGAGCTTAGGTGTGTGCTGGTATCTATCTGCTTTGCATCTTCATGAATTTCTGTAAATGAGATGTTACTCAGTGGCTGGGTCCATGTTTGAGCAAGAGTTACAGAAGAAGTGGCCCTCAAATTTCTTTGAGCAATGAAGTAGTGCGCTGTGATAGTTATCCAAAAATTCAGTAATAAAACTGTAAAGTGATAACAAGGACTATTAAAAATGCGGGTTGTGCAACACAAGAAATCCATTTGAAATGACCAGTCCTGATCTTGGATCAGGGAAAAAAAAATTTCTTGTATGGAACACAACCTGATCGCTATTAGACTGATCTGGTAGCAAACCAGCAACTTATTAACTCGAACTGGAGGAAAGCAGATGCTCAGGTAGAGTTGGTTGGTACCAATCTGATGAGATCACCCCTATTAACGTTAATCTTTGTGAAATCCATGCTGACCTTTTCATGCTTTGCAATTCTACCTTGGCATAATCTTCTAATGCAATTGAATTGGAAACTTATTTAAAGATGACGAGAAAAATGCTTTCGTTGTCTGTGATGTAATTGCCTATAAGTTCTACCTGAAATTGTGCCCCTTATCCTTGTTTCTTGTGGAACTCTGAAATGTTCTAATGTCCTTGTGCATATTTCACAGAATGAAAGGTTGAAGTATGAAAAAAGTTTCATGGAATCAATTAGGAAGCTAGAAGAAAAATGGGCAATGAGTCTGCCAACGCATATTGGCAATGGGGATATGGTTAGATTCCAACATGATGCTTCTGAGGTGAAATTATACAACTGAATTCCTGTTTTTAGTTCACTGTCTTTATTGATCAAATTTACAATGCATTATGTGTTATCCCCATGTTTCCATTAAATGTTCTATGAATTGTTTCTGGTGATTATAAACCAATAGCTCTCAAGGTTATCGTGATATGGTCTGAAATCATCCAACTTGTGGCATGAAGGGGCCTAAGGTGGCTGCTGGGCAAGAAGTTGCTGAAATGAAAAAGTTGCTTGAGAAAGAAACACTTTTGAGAAAGGCTGCTGAAGAGGAAGTCAATAATCTTCATAGTAAGTTAGCACAATCGAAGAGATTAGAGGTACTTCTTGTACCTTTCTTGGCAATCTCACTTTTTTTTTTCCTTGAGTATTGCTTGGGCTACTATAGTAAGTCACTATGCCTAATTTCGTAGGAATCAAGTAATTCTGAGATCGTAAAGCTTCGCAAGATGCTGGAAGATGAGGCACTTCAGAAACTAAAGCTTGAAGAGCAAATAGCAATGCTTGAAAGTCAGCTGTTGCAGTTGAGTTTTGAGGCTGACGAGGTATTGGCCTTGTGGGGTTTTCCAGTTCATCTACAGTTTACCTTTAATTGTTTGTGAGGGATCCACCACTCTATTTCTCATGACTATCAAATAATCTATCAAATAATCTATAGAACATGGTGCCAAGTCCTTTTGAGACTCAAACTTTTGAAAATACTGGAATTTCCGTCAATTGACAACATTTCAATTTTAGCACTGGAGGAAGTATGGTCCCTGTAGCGAATTAAACAACTTTTGTGGATCCCTATGAGTGAATGACTACTCTAAATAAGTCTTGATTTGTGTAGTTACTATACTTTTCTTTCAACCATAATTACAAAATGTGAAACTATAGCATTTTTTGTGGTATATGATGGACCATATGATTAGGCCTTTAAAAAATATTAGTTCAGTGTCTTTGAACCTCTATCTTATGTGCCTTGGTTATATATTTTTATTACTGACTGAATTTTATCTCTTCTAGACAAGAAGGAAACTTGACAGAGTTGAACCAGAGCAAGTTCTTGGTGGCCAGGATTCTACCATTCATCAAGTTGGGAATTCACAACTCAACCATTCTGGCAATGGGGAGAAGGCCTCAATAGCTAAACTCTTTGAACAAGGTAGTGGCTGCCGGGAGCTTCACATTTTCAAGACTTTTTGGTGATCTGTTATTGATGTTGATGGATCCACTTTTCTTTTACTTGTTTCCTAACAAATTTTAGTATACTCTAAGTGGGACTGCAGAAGATCCTGTCACTTCTTGAAGCTGAAGATCCTGATGTGCGGGTCCATGCTGTGAAAGTGGTGGCAAATTTAGCTGCTGAAGGTGTTGAAAATTTGTTTCTTCTATTGCATTTCTTTAACATTTTTCCATTGCATGATCTTGTTTTTCAGGATTTCCCTAGCATTCTGTGTTTCAGTGGGGATGGGCTCATGGATTTGATGGTTGCCAGAACATATTATTTGGTTGTTATGTTCTATTAAACGTGGTTAAGCTGTGATGGAAGCTCGTTATCTGAAATGCCTGACAGGGAATTAACTGAACAATTTCTTATTGCTAGTGCTTCATAGATTCTCTCTGAGAATAGCTTCAAATTCTTTGGCGTTGGCAATTTTATTGCTTCTGATATGATTCCCAGATCAAAAAAATTTATTATTTTATGTTTACGGTTGTCCTAACTCATTTAAGTCAAATGGAGATTTGTGAGTTTTACAGTTATGGAACAAATTATTAGTCATAACAAGCAGAAGTTGAATTTTGCTTGGAAGAGGATGTTCAGATGTGAAGTTGTATTAACTTTTTTTTTCTTGAAAAAGGAAAGCTGTATTAACTAATTTAATAAGCCTCTAATGGGAATTAGAAATTTTATTATTATAAGTATTGGCATTAGTTACATTGTGAAATCTCTAGATTCTTTCTATTGGCTTTGATATTGACAGAAATATGAATTGACTAAAATTTCCGAAGTTCAAGAGTAATTTGTGTAGCTTAGGGTTGATAGATGCCGCCAACCTCTGTTCTTATGTCAGATGTGAATTTATTTTTTTGCTCGACTTGTGTGACTTGATTTACGGCATGCACTGGCAAAAAAATATACCACCATACATATCCATTTGTCACTTGTAGTGTATTTTGTCCCAATTGCTGGCTTCATTAATGATGTAAAATTTCCAACTAACTTACAGAAACTAATCAAGGGAAGATTGTGAAAGCTGGTGGTCTTAAGTCTTTACTGATGCTGCTTAGGAGCTCCGGAAACGAGTCAATACAAAGAGTTGCAGCGGGCGCAATTGCCAATCTTGCAATGAATGGTAAGTTGTTGCATCTGTTGTTTTATGACCTTTAGGTCATTTAGAAATGTTGTTGACATGGTTGGTTCGTTGCATTTGATTTATCACGTTTAACACTTATTGTGTACAATCAGAAACCAATCAAGAGCTCATAATGGCTCAAGGTGGCATTCAGCTGCTATCTATGACAGCTTCCAATGCAGAGGATCCTCAGACACTTCGAATGGTTGCTGGGGCAATTGCTAATCTTTGTGGAAATGGTAAACTTGCCCACCGCATGTTGTTTTCATTCTGCTAAAAATTTATTTTTCTCTATTATTCAAGTTTGAGTATGGGAATCAGATCATCTTTTTTTATAAAATTTTTATGGAAGAATGAGAAGCAAAATGAGCAAAAATGCTAAATATTCTGTTAATATAGTTCGGACATGCAAGCAATCAAGAAGAGACATTGCTGATGCTGCAACTTTATTTGATAGATGAGAATGCTATTATGCTTTTAGATGGCTTATATGTTATGACACTCGATTGAATGGAATCTTATTGTCAGCTGCATATGTTTTTTCTGTAATTGACATAGATTATGGAATCAAAATGTGTCTAGAACTTTGGTAGCTCATGTGTCTGTAGGTAAATGACACCATCAAGGCCTTAGTCGTGTGTTGTTTCTTACAAGCTGAGATTTAGATGTTGCTCACGAGATGTACATAATTATGACCTTTTAGTTCAACTATCCTGATAAATAACAGTATAAATTTTACATTACTGTTATACTAGGAATTAAGTTAAATATTTGTGGGCAAGCAATAATTTATTAACTTATTAATAGTGAACTCCACAAATAGCTATGGATCTAAAATAATGTCAAAGGTCCCTATGAAAAAAAATATTTTGTCGTAACCTTTTAGTCACCTTTTTGTAAATTGTACATAGTATCTTCAGATGGTTTTGGAGATTAGTATACTTCACCTGAGATCTAAAAGGCAAACTTACTTTTATTGGTGGTGGTGCATTACAAGTTGCCCTTTTCAAGCTGATAACTAACGTTATGATCTATTGTTTTGCAGATAAGTTGCAGATGAAGCTGAGAGAAGAGGGTGGCACTAAGGCTCTGCTGGGAATGGTCAGATCTGGGCACCAAGATGTTCTTGCTCAAGTTGCCCGAGGGATAGCAAATTTTGCCAAGTGTGAATCAAAATCATCAACTCAAGGTAAATAATTCTTGAAGTTTGTTGTAGAGGCGGTGATAAACCCTGTTAAGTATTTGCTTGTCATTTCCTGAAATCATTTCTTCCTCAAGCAGAGATCTTATGATTGTCTGCCATTTTATGGTGACATCTTTTCACGTTTAAGTAACAATATCTTTCCTTTTGGTGGGGCAGGAGCTAAATCTGGAAAGTCACTACTGATTGAGGATGGTGTGCTTCCATGGATTGTGCAGAGTGCAAATAGTGAAGCCTCATCAATCAGTCGCCACATAGAGCTTGCGCTTTGCCACTTGGCTCAGCATGGTAAATTTTCTTCTTCGTCCGTGTTTTTGATGTGAAGTTTGGCCTCTTGTTCAGTGTCAGTCCAAAAGGTCTTAACATTCATACACTACAGAGGTGAATGCAAAAGACATGGTAAATGGAGGTGCACTAAGGGAGCTAGTTCGAATCTCACGAGATTGTTCACGGGATGATATAAGGGCTCTTGCACATCGAATCCTGACAGCCAGTCCTACTTTTCAAACTGAGTTAAGAAGACTACATGTAGATTATTGAGGGGCTTAGTTGAAAATGGTTTGGATCTGTTGATAGATGCAAGGTTGCTGAGCTGTCCTGTCAAATTTTTGTTTAAGCTGGAGTGTGATTCCCTTTGTAGTTAGTTTAGAAGATGGAGAAAAAAAGATGGAGCTACTGATTGATTGATTTAATTGTTCTAACGCTACCCCGGGATAACCTTTACTGCTTAGGTGTAGTTACCGCGGGATTTGTCTGTGACTGAATAGAACACTAATTTTGAAATACTCACGTGTAAAAATGCGTCACAAA
Source organism: Erythroxylum longipes (assembly GCA_027563885.1). Lineage (NCBI taxonomy): Eukaryota > Viridiplantae > Streptophyta > Magnoliopsida > Malpighiales > Erythroxylaceae > Erythroxylum > Erythroxylum longipes. The sequence goes on from JAOQMS010000180.1 coordinate 34,697,101, forward strand.
ATCAACCACAGTTGTTGACTTAAAACTTCGAAGTTACTTTTCTCATGTATCTACTTTATCTTATAGCATAGCTCAATTTGGAAGGAGATTTGGTTATGCTGTGCTTGTTACTTTTCTCATGTATGTACTTTATCTTATAGCTTAGCTCAATTTGGAAGGAGATTTGGTTATGCTGTGCTTGTTTCTTAAAAGGGATGGATGCCAATGATTTCAGAGTTACTTACCTGGCAAGGCCATATTGTGTATATATATATAAACTGCCGGTTATATTATTACTGTATATAATAACCAATAATATATATATATAAATTGTTTCGTACATATTACGAATAATTTTCATGAAATTTTACTCCTTATCAAATTATAGTACATATATATGTGTGTGTGTCTATATATATAACAATTTAGACTTGCAAAGTTAAAATCAATCCATAAATTTTATTGATTATTTAAATTTTTATATTTTGAATTTGTATAAATTAAATATTATTTTATATAACTAAAGTTATTTAAATTTGTAAATATATGAATAAAACATTATATAGAATTAGTAAATATATGTACATGTATTGTAAGTAAAAGTAAGTTTACATATGTCAAAATATTTTATCAATTTTGAAATATATATCAAATATTACTTTACATTATTTTTCATCACGACATGATGCGTCATGATGAAAATAAATTCTATTTCATATTCATTTAAAAATAATATTTCTTTAAAAATAAAATATTATAAATTTCTGAATATATATTACAATCAATACATAATATAAATTTATTAATATCTTTTAATCTTTGTAGATAAATGAATTTATAAATCAAGATACACTAAATATTTTTCTAACTAAATGAATTTATAAAATAAAAAATTAACTTCAATGGGTTTATAAAATCACACCATAATTCACATCTACCAAAAGTTAACACATGGCAAGTTTTTGGTGAAAATAACTTTACCTTAAAAATGTATTAATTAATATTAATATTTAAAATAATAATTATGTATTTATAAAATCAAAACTAATTTAAAAGCAATGATGTTTAATTAATAATAAACTTTAAACCATTTTGAAGTTTGTGCGCATCAATATCATTGTGCAGTATTAAATACATTTATTAATTATAAACTTTATATATAATTAATTAATTAATTAATTAAGATATTCTTAATTCTTAAAACATTCATTTGTGCATAATCATTTTATGCTAATATAAGAGAGATATTTTCATAATTCCTTAAAAATAATATATACATTTATATTTATTTAAAATAGGATATTTTAAAAAATTATTAAGAGAAATTTATAGTTAATTATATCAAGAATTATTTTTATAAGTAAATAAATTTATAAAATCAAGATATAGTAAAAAAATTCTAAATAAACGCATTTCTAAAATTAAAATAATTTTATTGAATTTACAAAATCAAACCATAACTTACGTTTGTATAAATATATGTATTATAGTTTAAAACATATAGTTATTTTACTTTTAAGACGACAAATATCTATTTACAAAATCAACATCAATTTAAATATTGAAAGTTGTTAACTTTTACAATCATTTTGAAAATTTTACACATTATGTATCATTAGATAATATTAAGATTAAATATTTAATAATTCTAAACATAAAAATAAAGCATTATGCTCAACTAAACCATATATGCATTAGATGTGAAAACAAATGAACATACACATATGTAAATCAAATTTTAATGATAAAATATTAAAATTATATATTTAGTAACGTTATACAAATAAATAAAGATGCCAAGAATTGCAATTGTCAATTACTATCGCTTAAAGATTTAAGAAATTCCTCAAATTAAAGGTTTACTTTTACATTTGCTTCTAATCATTCAAGGACACTATAACTAATGCATTGCTAGGTCGGGGATTGTGCAAGTGAGGCTTCATTTCTATTATAATTTATTTTTAAATTATTTAACTTTATATATAAAAATAAATCATTATGCAAATTCATTGTAATGAATATTATATACCTTTTCAAGTAATTTTTAAATTATAAAATAGTCTCTTAATTTTACAAAATTTTTAATTTTACATAAAAAGACATATAACATAAAAGGGTATCATAAAATGTTTGCAGCACTAATCAAGTTCTTAAAAGATTTAGATATTAGGTGTTATTGTTGAATTGTTGGAGTGCTTTAAGTCTTTCTACAATTTCTTTCCATGTTTTCATACGCAAGGGAGGAGTAGAAAGGGCCGGGGAAGAATCATCCAACTGCCTCATTCGAAAATTGCTTTACTATCATATGTTTTGAATGGAAACTATGCCTTTGAATCATCCATAACAATTTGTTATACAAGCAATGCCACTGGGATGAATTGCATACATTAGATATTATTGCTTTTGTATATACTCTAAATTAATATTATAAACTAAAGCATAAAATTCTATATGATCTACGATTTAAAAAATTTGGTTTCATATCCGTTAGAGAAATCAGTACTATGATGACTTATCTTCTCTAAAAAATCTCCAAGCTCGTTACCCTCTTCTTTATGGCACATGAAAAGCTATCTTGATTTTAAGATGTCGGGTTTCAATCCCTCTGTGCTTCTTTATGCCCATATAGATTGATATTTCAAGTCTTTATCCATAATTTGAATATGGTAGCCACTTGAAAAATTTATGAGTTCGAACAATATTTCCATATAAGAATTACACATTGTGAAAGAAATTATGAATCCTTTTTCTAACGCTCACATAAGATACAAATATATACAAATTCATTCTAGTACGACTTCCCCATCCCTCTTGACAACTTTGAAGGAATTATATGTACTTTGTGATTAAGCAATGTAGAAAAATAACCATTTGCACCTTGGTAAAATCTGTTTCAACATAAAATCTCATGCCACCACCCAAGGCCATGACATGTTTCCATACAAAATTTGTTTCTTGACCTTTAAGTCATGTTTGAGTATTAATAAGTAATCGATAAAGTAATGATAGTATAATTAATGGATGATCATTGAATCTTTGCAAGTGATTTATACAGAGGACTTGAATTGGAACCAACCTTCCATCTGCAGGGATTGACGGTACTAGTTAACAATTGTTAATGTACTGATAAAAAATAAGTTTAGAGCTTACAAATAGACTAAAAACACATAAAATGGGAGATTAGATGTTGTTATTTACTAACTAGGGGTAGCAACTAAAGGACACAAATTAAAAGGATAAACTAAAAAAGTTATCCTTAATTTTTTTACCAGCTAGTATTAGCTAAAAAGGTTAGTATTAGCCAATGTTATAACCCAATATTGTATACATAATTTTCTTATTGTTTTTCCAGCTAATACAAAGTATACCAACTAGAATGACACAAGCCTGACTGACGTGACGCGTCGTAATACTACGCAAAATAAATTAGACCTATAATATAGCAGGGATGAGTTTAGGTCGATTCTATAGAGAGTGTTCGGTTAGCTTTTGTTATGAAAATAGTTGGTGTTTAGGTTACAGAGGGTTTGTTTGGTTTTCAAATAAGAAAATAAGACAAAACTAAATTAATAAAAACAAATTAAAGAAAACATGAAAAAATAATGGAAGTGATGAATTCGTTAGGAATTTAGTTCTTTAGTTCAATATCAGCCTACACCCAATTAAACATGTTTTATTCATTTGTTGTTCTTTTATCTCTCCTTGAACTATTAGCTGTAGATTAATAACAAGCTCTGTTAAACCTGGTTTTCCTTTAGGTCGTGTTTACGCTTTTTAATTAAACCTAGTCATCGAATAACCTAAGATAGGATCTCTAGATGTAATTGGACAGTCGCATTACGAATTAGGAAAATAGATCAATCTAGGCAATAACCACATACGCTCGGGTCATTTAACCAAGGTTATGTTATCTCTAATGATTATGAACCATTAGTCACTACAAATGAATCTCAAATATAACAATTACAGATTATACTGAAATTCTAGCTATGGTTTCATACACAAACAATAAAATGATAACGAGAATACGATCATTTATACACAAAACTCAAATCCATACACATAGGATAACACAATCAATTCCTAAAGAGAGAAAGAAACAACAAATATAAAGAAGAAATGTTTAACCGAGTCATCGGTATCGATGTCACCTCTGAACTGACGTCAGGATGCTAGCTTTCCATAGGTCTCCAAATGGATGGAGCTTTGCCCCTTCTCCGCATCTTCTCCTGAAGCTTCACTCTCAGTTTTCTCCTAGCTGAAAACACCAAACTATTCATAACCCTCGGCCAGCACCAAAATGTTCCTTTTTAAGGTTGGCAACTCTCACTATAGAAGAACATATATGCAATAGATGAACATAAACTAAGGTTTTTTTTAACTATATATACTTAAGTTTCATGCCTATCTGGGTCCTAAATGTTAAGCCCAAATCCAAGCCTAGCTTGAAACCTATTTTTTTTTTCTAGAAAAGCTCAAACTTGGTTTGAAACCCAGTCAACCACTACTAGAAAAATACCATTTTGTAATGGAAAGTATCGACAGAAGACGTAAATATTCCATCAGTAAGATATATTACCTACGGACTTTATCGATGGACAAAGGCTTCGTAGAAACGACCGTAGCTAATAATTACCGATAGTAACAAAGTATTCGTCGGCAACTTTACCGACATAATATTTCTTACTGTCGGTAAATATACCGACGGTTTATACTTTGGTTGACCGCCAGCAAAATTTAGTGAAGGTCAGTTTTATTCCGTCAGAATATTTACCGACGGTAGGAAATATTCCGTTGGTACGTTTGCTAAAAGGTTACCAATGGATACTGAAAAACTGAAGGGGGTTAATTGTTTACGCAAACTTTCCACAAATTTCTTTGGTACCAACAAAATAAAAACAAGCAAAACTGAAATAATAAAAACACCAAAAATTTGATAACGTAGTTCGACATTCTTTACCTACGTCTGCGGGGCCCTCACCCAGATTAATTACTTTCACCGAAGTACAATAGAATTACTCAAGGCTTTACTGAGC
>JAOQMS010000180.1:34702215-34714731 GCA_027563885.1 Erythroxylum longipes
AAAAACACTTTAAATAATTCTAACCCGATCCAAAATGACCAAAATGCCCTTTCCATAAGTGAGGGGATGTTACACTTCTAGTGAAATTGGGTCAATCCTATTTAATTCAGTTCAGACTAAACTGGTTCAGACCATACCTAAATTGAGCTTGTTGTACTTGATCACTTTAACTCACTGTACATGCATCTCTAGTAGATAATAAGTACATAACATAATCACATAAGTAGGGATTTCAATATATGATTGTTTATGCATGTATACTATATGTATTTATGAATTTAATAATTGACTTTTAATTTGTATTAAACTTTTTTTTTGTATAGATGGCTTTATTTATTAAAATATAGATATGTAATTTTATTCACTTTCTTTGATACATAGGCATTTCACGTTTACTATTTTCATAAAAAAGACATTAAAAAGAAAGACAATCTCAATTTTCTCTTTTCAATCATTAAACATAAAAATTTTAAATATATGTTTGAATCTAACAAAATGGTAGAGAGAATAATTTATATACCTCTTATTTTCATAGCTTTATAATTCTTTATATACTTCTCCCCCTTCATCCTTCAGTCTATACATAACATGCATATCTTATTTCATAACTGTTTTAAGTAATTAATTATATTTGTAGTCACCATATGATTATACCTTTGAATCTTTAACTTTTTTTATAATTAGCTAATGATTTTTTATATCATTTAAGTATAATTTTATAGGTTAAATATAATGGAGGGATATTTTTATTAAAAAATTTATGGTGATGAATTTATTTTGAAAGCTTATACCTATAGCCTTACAGTGCATCAATGTTGAACTAATGGACGTCATAGTCCATGTTTTGATGATAATATAATATAATTATTGCTAATAATTTATTTTATAAACTTCAAAACCATTATAAGTGATGAAAAGAAAAGGAAGATCAAAGCATAACAAGTATACAAATACACATGTAATTTTTGTTGATTTCCTTACTTGGTTACTTTAATACTTGGGGCTCATCATGCATAAGCATATCATCTTTTTAACTTAATACATAATTTTTTTTCTTTTTTTGAAGAAATAATGCACAATTTTTTTCAATTGTCAAAAAGAATTAAGGTTTTTGATTTCAAAGAAAATCCTCTAGATCTTTAACATTTTCTTAGAGGAATCTTTTGAAAAGCGTTTGAATTAAAATTTTATTAAGAGAATGAATTTGAAAATTTGAATAACTTGGAAAATCTTTGAAAACATATTTCAAGTACACTAGTTGACCAATTTAGATTAGTGGTTGACCAATGTATGACTTTTAGATATATTGATTGAACAATGTAATTGTTATTCCTAAATGACACTTAAGAGAGGGTGAATTTGGTGTTTTCAAGGTTTTAATGAAATGATATTAACTTAAAAAATAATGATAAGAATTTATAATGAATACGTGTATGGAATAAAAATAAAAGGACTAACAATGCTTGTAAACAATTAAGTGAAAAAGTAAGGAACGAGAAATACAAATTGATTTATAGTGATTCATTAAACAATCCTTACTTATATCTACTCCTAAGGCTTATTAGATTTTTACTATAATTCTTCTTTTAACCTGAAGAATAACTTTTTTACAATCTTTTATTTTAGCAAAGAGGAACGTCTTTTTCAATCTTTCATTAAGACGAAGAAGAATCTCAAAACCAATTTAAAAACACTTAAATAGAATGAACAAAAACCCCAATGAGAGCTCACACCTCAAATTTGCTCACTTGATTGTTTTGATAATCTTAAAAAGGCTCACACTCACAATTTGATAATAAATGCTCAAATGATTAAAAATACTTAGGAATGAGTGTAAAAGGAACTGAAATGCTTCTTATTGCTAAAGCCAATGAGAAAATGCCTATTTATAGTATTTTGGGACCCTTCTTAGTTGTTGGAGCCAAAAATTAGCCTTTATAATGGCTACTTACAGAGAACTAATCAAACAGTATATAGTAGAGGCACTGAATTCACTAGTCATTGAGACACTGGTCGACTAGTAGAAATATTGGTCAACCAATATGAAACATTGGTTGATTAATACATCAGCAAGTGTTACAACAAGCTCTCAGTATATCAATTTTAATAACTTTAACCTATATTGGTCTATCACTAACCCATATAAGTTGATCAATCACCCCAAAAAACACTTTTAACTATTTTAAATGCTAAAAATTAATTTGATTAATGCAATTATGGATTAAACACTTCTCAAAATGCACCTTAAAGTTTGTTTGAAAGATTAAGATGCTTTCATATTAAAAATAAAAGCTTTCCATTCCTCTTAATGAATGTAAAGGCCTTTACAATGAAGTGAAGTGTATCCCATTTTTTCCCTTCTCTTCGTCATTCCTCTCCCAGCCGTCATATATATCCTTTTTGTTTACTATCTTCGTTATTCTCCTCTCTTCCCAACCTTCACATGCTTTTCTCCTTATAATAAAAACTAAGTTTAATTAAATGGGACAGGTGGCTTAAAACCAAAGAGTGGAGCTGTTGTTTTCCCCCTCCACATTGCCATCACACATACACACCTTTTTTATCTTTCCAAAAGCTAGGTTTTTAAGGAAATGGGATAGGTGGCTTCTTGGTGACGTGATGCATGTGACTTTTTTCCTCCATGTTATATCCATCCCACAAATTTTCTTTATAATCAAAACTAGGTTTTAAAGTGACATGTAATTCTTATAACATTTTAATTGTTACAGCCGTGAGCCACAATACCTCACTCTCCATTTTTATGCTCTATCTCTTCTTGTAATCTTCTTCTTCTTCTTGCTCCATAAAGACAAGAGAGTATGAATATTGAGAAGATGGCTCAATGAGTGTGCTTTCGACTCACTTTAGTTGTTATGCTTCCTACCTAGAATCAAATATAAACTGCAGTGAGTGTCTTAAACATTTTAAGACATTAATAACTAAATGCAATGGATTAAATGTATCAACAATTAAGCACATATTATAACCCATATTAGGTCATTTAAAATTTTTTCAAAGTCATTAAAAAATTAAAAGCAATATAAGTCCATACAATTGAAATATTTTCAACATAGATGTAACTTGTACACTATAAAAGTTAGAGAAAACAATTTACAAGTTAATAAAAATGAAAAGTTTGTAACTTGTACACTATATTCTAAATATATATTTATTCTGTCTATATGTGTATATACAATTGAATATAAGTGACCTACTATATAACTATAAAATAACAACTAAACAATACAATAATTTCAAATTTTAACATTAGAAAAACCTAAAAATCACTATAATAGCAAAAATGATTAGGAGCAGAACATAAAAATGAGAGAGATTGATTTTGGTATGAGTCACTTTTAGCCATATAACTTTAAGGAGAATAAACTTTTTATATGTTTGTCATGGTTAGATTATGATCTTAACTTAAATTAAACATAATTTTCTCCTTAATATAAACAATAAAACAAATTATTATTTAAAAAGGAAAAATGAGGATTATATGTAGTGTTAATGTTAATGTAATGAACCAAATTGTTGATATTTTTTGCATTCAGTTCCAAACTGTGTACTACAATGAATTAAACAACAAAGAGGATGCTCTTTCATGCCTTATAGTTAGTGAAATCTACATCAAGTAATCATGTGCATATAATATATAAACATGGTAGCATATGAAAATAAGGTAAAAGCATTTTTAATATAATTTCACCTGTTATTTAATTTGTTGCCATTATTCTTTCTTTTTTTGTTTATATACTTGTTTATATTTGTTTGCTTTCATTTAAACTTTTTTCATACCTCTTAAGCATCCTATCATGCCTAAAAAGGACCATTACAAATTAAAATAATGAAACTTGCTACTGTTGGTATATATTTGAACATCTAGATTTTGTTTATGTTTAGTCCATTATGAAATGCTGAAACATTTAAAGGAACCAGATAGTGTTGTAATCATCTTAGATATAACAAACTAAAAGGAGTGGCATTGTATTGTTATCCAACATTTTCAAGGTATCAAGACCACTGAGATATCTAAGTTGTTCTTTTTAACGGAAATTAGTATTAATTATAGTAATTGGAACGGTTATTGAAAGAACATCTATTGTAAGTATCATTAATAGAAATCATACTAACAAACACATAACATCAAAAATATTGTAGTGTTTGGAATTAAAATTAATTTAGCGACAACATGGTTCAAGTATGAGCTTGCATTCTTCCAATTGTTGGTTAAAATATCATATTTTTAAAGTTAGATCATGAAAAAAAATATAAAAATGTAGCTAGCAAAGGGAGCATAATATTGCCTCAATTCCAATAGAAACAAAGGGATTTTTAAATAATTAAGGAAATGCAAACAAAGGAACCATATAAAAAAGACAATAATAAAATATATATAGTAGGTATAAAGACATAGGGAACCTTATAAAATAGACAAAGACTAAGACATAATGGAAAACACATTTCTACCATCATTGTGACGGATAGAGATTGAGAAGTGGAAGGAGGAGTTGGTGCGAGAGAATCTAGAGAAAAAAAAATAAAGGAAGGCATGAGCAAAAGAAACTAGATAGAGGAGAGACACGATTAGGGATTTTAGATTCAATTAAAGTTTCACAACATTAGGGAATTAGGTTTTCTAGTTTAATTAAGTTGATTAGGGATTTTAGATAGATTTAACAAAAACAAATAACAAACATAATTTTAGTTACCAATTGACTGGCCTTCATACAGCCACCTGGCATACATATGGTAATGGGTGCTATTAAACGATTAAAAAATATAAAAGAATTATCATGTGATGATATGGCTCATAATGAACGAAAACTTAACCTTGTTTAATTTTTTGTCTACACAAGGTTTATTTTGAACATTTTAAAAATGTTATAATGAAAATTGAACTCTCTAGAATGTTAAGGTTCAACTTGTATTTTGATGAAAATGATATGGTTTAAAATGCACTTTTAGCCAAAATTCCAGTTCTTACTCATCATTTGATACAAAACATATTAGTACGACCTTTTTATCATACAGTTGACATAGAATGTGTTTAACTTGTAATGAAATGTAGGCTTCATTGTATATTATTAAGAATATTATTAGTGAAAGACCTTAGATAAAGGAAAATTTTTTCATGTTTTATCATTAAAGAATATATCACATTTTAATTTATTCATGTTTTATCATTAAAGAATATATCACATTTCTAAAGAGTTAAAAGATTGATAAAAGAAAAACATTCTTCTAACTCTTGGTTTTATTAATCTAAACACATGTATTAATTTTAGCATAGGTTAGTTGATCAAGATCAAGAAAACAAGTCAAATCAAGTTTTATTTTTTTATAAATAATTTAAACTAATATACATGATCCTTATTCACCCACTATTTATAATTCTAGATATATTTTGGCTTTTATTAAATATTTTCCCATTATAGTTAATTTTCTTAATTAAAGAAATGTTTGAAGTTCTTAACAAGTTTGAGATTCTTAAGAGTAAAGTTGAGAACTAATTAAATTATAATTTGATTTTTTTTCAAAATACATCTATAAAAGCTAATACCAATAATAAAAAGAAACAAAAGAAGCAAATTGTTGATTACGCCTTTTCGGAAAGAGATTGGAACTTAGACACCAAATTAACACTCTCTCACGATTAACATTTGTTGCGGACTGTTATGTTCTAGGGCTATTTGTGCCCCTTCTGATTGAGGTCGTTTTTTGTCCGTTCAAAATATTCTAGAAGAGTGAAAGAGCCACAAATTCACCTGAGTGGCCGTTCCTACTCTGTCTATGCTTCATGCCCTTGCTCCCCAATTTTGCACTTCAGGTTATTATTATTTGAATTTCAGGTTTGATTTTTAAACACTAGCATTGGGGGGCAGTTGGCAGCTTTCAAGTGCAATGTTGAATAAATTGAAATATTGTGGGTTATGAGTGGAGATTAGGTTCTTTTTTATTCGTGGGATGAGTGTGTGTTCCTTGCTTTTTTTGGTTTCACTTCATGCTTCTTGGTTGACCGTTTGTTTTTCTCTGGCCTCAAGTTCTTCTTGAGCATGCAAATTGAACGTACTAAAAGTATGCTTTATTCTTCTTTATAGAGAAACCTTCTTAGTTTATAGTTACTTTTTTTTTCATATTGTACAATCATCAATTACTATATGCAGACACTGCTCCCATTGCTAACATGTGTCATCGATGATGCATTTGCCTAGTTGGAAACTTGAGTTGTTTGAGTTCCACTGTTATTTGGAATGCTATTATGAGCTTTTGCAATGCTTCACAGCGTTGCAGTTTGTGTAATTTTCTTATGTGTTTTTAGTCTTCCACAAAGAATATAAAGACAATATCTCAGCTTCTTAAATTGATTATAGAAAGTTGTTCAATTGTTTGTCGATCGAGTGAGCACTACATTAAACTGTTCAGGATTTGGTGAGAAAAGTTGAGAAATCTGGGGAACAGTTGGAAGGTGATTTTGGGAGTTTTGACGTTATTATCCAACAAGTAGTTGGAATCTAGCATTCTAATTGAATTTATTGTCTGATATACATATTTATTTAATATTTATGTAATTTTTCTTGATAAATAGTTTAGCTGGACTAATATGCCTGATGCTTGCGCATTGTTTTGCTACTTTTTGTTTCTCCAATTACTTTCTTTATGCATTTTTCTTGTACATGTGGATTATTCAAAAATAGCCTCTTTATTAGTTAGTGGTAAGGTTGTATACTATTAGACATCTCCAGATCTTACATATCAATGAAATTTTGATTGGGTTGTTGATGATATCTGCTAGGCAAAAGAATAGTATCTAAAATATGATTCATTTAATTTTTTTTAGAAATATATGCTTGAGAGTTATTAAAGTGGGAATTTTACTATGAGATGGTTCTCATAATCTTTTACGATGATAACCTTACGGCTTTTTAGTTATTTTATTGCATAACTTTTTTTTTTGTAATAGAACTTTCTTTTGAGTCTGTTGGAGAATTTTGACTTTGATTGTTTAAATGTTGAGAGATGTACCTACTGTGTTCGTAATGTGTCCGTAGGAGAGAATGTAAACAATTCATGTTATCTTTTGTTTGTTAAAATTGAACCATAATTTCTAGTTTACATTGTCAAACACTTGTAATTGTGTTTGAAAGAGAGTGACAATGTAAACTAAATTTTGTTGTCATAAGAAATAATAAAGATATTAGTCATTCGAATGTGTCATTAGGATTAAGCAAAAATGACAGGGCGCAGACGGGGGATTATTTTGTTAGGTATATATATATATATTTTGCAAATAAGTCTTTCAAAATTTTTAAACTTTACAGTAGCTGCCTAAACTCCGGTATCGACTAGTGCCTACGACCGGTACTGAACACCTGTGTTTTGTACCGTTTTATGGTACGAAATTCAATTCTTTGATTAAGAGGCAATAATGATCATGTAAACTTTTTTTTTTTTCTGTTTTTTGTTTACCTTCCACTTCAATGCATGTTTCACATAATCTACGAAATGACATAGTTTGGGAGCTAGACTCTACCTTCTTCATTGGACAACTAACAATAGATGCAGTGATCTTGATGATGTGTTTTAGCAAGGGCATTGACATGACTCGATCAGTAGAAGCCTAATAATTAAGCTTTTCTTGAAATCAATCGCCTTATATCATTTGCCTTCTGCTCCTCTGTAGGAAACTATGTCTAAGATTTCCTCCTCCTTGCCTTATCATTTGGTTCCATTATTGAGATGGACGTGAATCAAGTAAGTTGGAAATACTAAATTTTTTTCTAATTTCATCAGATCCAGAAATGATGTATACGAGATATCAACGGTTAAGACGAATTTCAAGGCTTTGGCCTCATGTTTTCAAAGGTTATGATTTTTCTGATTGTTGTGGATATTGAACGTATTAAACGATTATTGCTTAAATTTTGTATATTTTTGGTTCCAGGTAGTCATCATTTAAAGCCATATAGAGCCATTATAAACCTCTCAGTTCTCTGTGTGATGCCTCTAGCCAGCTCAAGTGATAATGGGTTTAGTGATTTGAAGAGAGTGATTCAGTCTCAGAGGTAATTAGTAGATTCATAGTTGTTGCTCTTTGCTTATTGTGTTTGTTTAGTTCTTTGAAAGAAAATTTGTTCAAAAGAATATTTTGGTAGTACTTTTGGGCTTTGAATTGTGCATAGTACTGACTTTCAGGTACTCTACAAGAATGGAGGTTTCAAATGAGTCTTGTCTTAAAGAAGCCAGTGGCATATTATCTTTCATTGAGTCCACCTTACATGAGATTCAAGGTTATTTATTTTGAAATTAATGAATATTTATATTTAATGTTGCCTCTTTTTCCTATTTTTGTTTTTAGTCTTTTGAGTGTTAGAGTTGCACTTGAAAGGCAATTAAACTTTTATCTCTTTGTGCTCTTGAAATGATTTCATAGGGCTAAATCACCGTTGGTTTAATTTAGCTAAGGAAAGAATCGATTCTTTAAAAAAAGGAGGTACATTTTTAGTTCTTGCTGGGCAGTTGCTTGAGAATCCTCGTATAGTTGCTATGCTTGAGAAAGTGAAGTCAGTTCAGCAAAGGTAGTAAATTGTTCTTACTTCTCCTTGGTTGTTAGTTACAAAAATTGCTTCTCCTTCATGATGATGTTTCTCTTGTCCCAGATTTCCTCAACTTAATGTTATAGGCTTTCATTCTGGAAATTCAATTAACTCTGCTGGTGATCAAGCTCTCCTGCTTCCCTTGATAATGTCAGAATTTATCACGTTTCCTATTTTGTGGTCTAACAAGAACTTTTCAAAGGTGAGCTATTGATGAATTAAGTGTTGCCAGCCTTGGACTTTGGATCTTTTTTTGGAACATGAAGATCTTTAGATAGGTAGGCAGGCTTGGGATTGGTTGGATATCAATATTGATTGATGGAATGTTTTTGATGTTTCTGTTAAGAGAATTCTCTTTTAATATCAGCAAAAGAACGTTCTCTTGTGCTTCCAGACATGCTGAGCTCCATATATTCTTGTACAATCAAAAGGGGATCGATTTCGTAAAAGATAAGATCAGTAAATGAAACTTCACTGAAAGGGGATCTTTGTGAGATCGTCAATATTTTACCAAGGGTTTCTTTTTTGATCGCTTGTTGTATAAGTCACTTTTTTATTGGAAAATTATGTTTTTACAATATTCATTCACCTGGTTATTCCCTAAGTGTCTTAGTAATGAACTCTGTAGCCATATATTGTTCTTGTATCTTAAATTTGCACTCTGTTTTTGCAATTTTGCTAATTAGTATTTTATGGATTCAGATAGAAAATGGGGCATTCTATGTGTTGTTCAGAGATTTTAGGAATCCAGCTATTTTCAGTGAGAACTTAGAGCTTGAAATGCTTAATAAAGGTAATTCTTGTGTATATTGTTCTCTTGTAGAAGTAATTCCCCTGGAAACATTCTAATTTCTCTTTTCTTACAACTGCATACACTTTGTTGTGAATGTTCTGTTATACACTGGTATGTCCCTGTTACCGCCACTTAAGAAGTTAATCTAGCGGATAGATCTGTGCTGTTATTTTGGAAATTTAGTTACTGGATTATCCAATCTACCTATTCTAAAAAGAAATTTGCTTCCCCTTTTGTTGGGTTTGGGTTTGGGTTTGGGTGCAGTTAGGCAATTTCTGTTGGAGGACCTAATATCTGCATCTCCACGTGTGCAAGCATATCTTTCCAGGTTGTTATCTTTAGCGTAATATTATTTTGCAGCCATTTTGAAGCTAAATGAGCAAGTAGATGGGAACCTTGATGAGGAAAATCCTAGTTTGCGCTGCTTAAAAGGCACTTGGTCTAAACAGTCAGAAACCATAACAGAACCAAATTCATGCTCATTATTGCAAAACTTATTTCTCTACTTCCCAGGTATGAGCTTGCTTATGATTTTTTGAGTTGTATTGTTGTGTTTTACATTTGTTGCAAAATAACAGATATTTAAAATTTGCTTAAGATTTTCAAGACTGAATGCCAATTCTGTGCTTTAAATCAAGTACAGACTATAAAATGCATCTTTAACTGTTAAATGACTATATGTTGATGGTTGTACAGGTTGTGTGGAATTCATGCTCTTATAGGTCTGAATGATCAGAAAACTGTTGCACTCATTTATGTATATGCCTTATTTGGATGTTCACTAGCTAGCAAGTCATATTTTAGAACTGAGATTAAGAGCAAAGCTCAAGATAAAAGACTTTTTGAAGTAAATAAAAGACTTGCTCATTGTCTATCTTTAAGCCCATTAATAATGGAAAATGCACATTATGCTATTCAACTTCATAGAAAATTTTACTACCAATCTTAGACCAAGCTCTTCAGTACGGAATTAGCATGTAGTAGGTCCTCGTTATATCTATTTGGAAAAAGCAAGTGCTCAAATGCCATTTATCTGCTTTTAGTATTTTGAGACATAGAAGAATATGTTTTGCACATGATTTCCATCTTGATATGGACAGGTTGCATCTCTGTTGATGAAAATGGGAACAGGTTGTTCCTCTCTGATAGCAATCATCATCGTGTCATCATACTCGACGGCAATGGAAAGATCCTAGACTGTGTATGTATGATAAATCATATGAGTTCAATCAAAATGAGTGGTATTTTTTTTTTATATAAGTTGAGAGTGGAATTGTGTGGTGTCCTTGAGAAGTATTCTTTTAAAGCATTGAGAGTGTTTGATACTTCACTGGAAATATAAACCAAGTAGGATTGACCAATGATTAAAAAATTCAACCGGCTTAGCTGGTTCAACCGCAAAAATCCTGAACCGTTTAACTTTTCAGTTTGGTTTTTAACTTTCTAGTTTGATTTAATTTATATTCTTGTTGTTAAAAAATGATCAGTTTATTAATTAATCAGTCAATTTTTATAAATTAATGAGTTTTTATAAACTAAAATTAAAATATATCAATTAATTTCATTTAATAATCTCTTTTAACATTAAACTTCAAATTCTTCGATAGATAAGGACAATATCTTTCAATCATATTTTAAATTCTTTAATTTTATTCAATCTGTAATCGGTTTTATGATGGTCTAATATCGGTTGAATCTTTTAAATCTTAACCTTCATGTCTTATTGGTTTAACTTATGATCCAGTTTTTAAAACATTGAAATTTACAAATAAACATATGAAGAACAATCTTAAGAAATATAATTTATCGTGTACCGTGAGGTTATATCATTCAACATGTTTGCTACCTTATTTCTCGCGCCCACTTGGTGTAAGACTTTAAGGATGCAGGAGCATTCTACAATTTCAATAGTTTTATTAAGTTTTCCTTGTTTAACACGCTTATGTTATCTTTTTTCTATTAAGTACTATATGGTTGATGGATAGGGTTGTAAGATTGATAGTGCAATTAGGAGTTCTATTTTAAATAATACAAATAATTGGCACCTGCTCAATCACGGTTTGTTAAAAGTTTCAATATTAGTTTTTGTTTCAAACCTAACTCTTATTTCTGTTCCATCTGAAAAATTGCTTGTATTCCAGGCCTAATTTGTTAAAAGTTGTTGCTCTAAATGTTTCTCTACATCATTTAATTTGGATCCTGTTTAACAGGGATTTAACCAAAGTTATTTGGCTTTCCTTTTGCTTCTATAATCATTACAGCTTCTCAAAAAGTTAAATTTAGGTAATACAGTGCTAGATTTTGACTTATTTTATCTGTATGTCAGATTGGTTCTTCCCCTGGGTTCGAGGATGGAGACTTTGAGTCAGCCAAGCTAATTCGTCCAGCAGCTTCATTTTACGGTGATACCGAAGCTTGCCTATATTTTGTTGACTCAGAGGTGAACATCTAAAGTGATGTGTCAATATAGAAATGCTTGAATGTTCGAATAATCAATTTTTTATGTTTTTCCTGTAATACAGTGTGAACTGTAAGCTTTTTGGTAGTTGAGGTGGTTGTCATTTTATTCAGAAACCCTTATAGTATAGCACTGACAGGAATTTTAATTAGATGGGCTTGCATTTATCTAGCTGCTTAAAGTTTAAGCATCAAATTGAGTGTCAAGTATGAATGTTGGTCGTTGTCAACTACATATTTTACAGAAGCATTCTCTAAGGTCTGTGCTGGCAATAATTTTGAAATTCTTTGTCTGATACAACATTCACTTTTCTGATTTCTCCATTCTCTTGTGGATATGCATGCTCCTGTTACTTTTCTTTCTTAACTTTCAATCAGTGAAAGAAAATTAACCATTATTTATTTTCCTGATGATCATTTTTCAGCTGATTGCTTGAAGCTCTTTGTTTTATTATTCTCTGGAAACTTTTTGAAATGATGTTATTTATATTGTAGTGGAAGATAGCTACATTTTCCTGTGTTTTGACATTATTTCAATATTGTGCTTGACTTGGAGCTCACCCTTCTATTAATTTGCCTATCACTGATTTTGCTGTGTGACCCTCATCCCAGAACCATGCCATCAGGAGAGCTGATATGGAGAGACGAGTTTTAGAGACAGTTTATCCT
>JAOQMS010000180.1:34728907-34747803 GCA_027563885.1 Erythroxylum longipes
TGTGATGCTTGGTTGAAGCATACATTATCCATTAAGTTTAGAAATAAATTGGATAATAAAAGGTTATGAGATATCCACAAAATTGGATATAATCTTACAGATTCATTGAACAAATTATTTGTTCCAACGTATAATTATAAGAGAATGGTTCTTAAGGTAAGTAATAGGAGTAAGATGAAATTTGAAAAGTTCAAATCTCATGACAATACATCTAATTGGAGCTAGAGCCTTTAATGATACATTTGATGTATAGTTAAAATGCTATGAGACATTGAAAGATTCACTTTCATGATGAATTCAAAAAAAAATTGTTTTCGAAGATAATTGTGAATTTACGTCTACAAGAAGGTTAGTAGGAGTATAGTTGTCCTCAACAGTAGGAGTATATGGAGACATATTGCTCATAGAGAACAACAGTTCTAATTTTCAATTGTTAAACACATAATTATCCAAGAACAACTTTTGTTGGATATGAAAAGGTAATAACTTAATTCTGGGAATTAGATCTATAGAGATAGATTGGATGTTGTTAAATTATTTTAAATCTAAGTACATAGATAATGTACTAAAGATATTTAGTATTTGAGATATCAGATACTTATGAAGTATTAAAGATATCCATTACTCTATGTGTGAGTTGATATTTAAGTTCAAGATGATAAGGATATAACTTTAGAAGTAAATCCTAATTATAGTTTATTTATTTAGAACAATATGATTGGAAATGTTCTAATGTAGCAATGGTTGTTAATTGAGCCATAATACATTTTTGATTTAGTGGAAATGATCAATTGGATCAACAAGTTCTTTAGTGAACTTGATAGAGTTTCTTTGCATTGTTCAGGACAGTAATGTAATGTAGAACATTAGAGCCATTGGGCATGCATAAGGATCTAATATCTCATCAAAGATCCAAGAATGAGTTTAGGAAAATTTTCTTAATTATGATGATAATTAAGATGGGATTTGTAAGACTTAAGCAAGCGCTCACTATAGAGAATCTTGTAGAATTCTCTCATTAAGCCAGTAGTAGAATAATCATCATATGGTGATATGGTATGAGATACTTAAATGATTGACTTAGTGCAAGTGAGAGATTATTGGTTTATGCCCTACAACCAATCGCTTTGGTTGTAGTTTAGTGACAAATTATTTAAAGGCATTATTTATCTTGTACATGTTTAGATGTATATGATAAAGCCCATGAAATAATAGTACATTGTAAATGAAATTATTATGAGATTATAATTATGAGATTCATATTGCATTTATGTATTATTCCTAAATATTCCTAGTAATTGTTCTATTAAAATTAGACATTAATAGAATGTAAAAAGACAAGCACACGTTTTGTTTTTCCTTAGGAAGGAAGTAGCCGATCTCATAGGCTAAAGTATAGAGATATTTAAATAAACGTGTGGGTGCTTGTTAGAGAACAAGTTCACTGAACTGACCCGATATGAGAAATCTATTTGGAGCATTACTTGTATGTATATGGAATTCTCATTGTGATGATTGTATAAGTGATCCTTTGACTTGAGGTCACCAAAGTTATCTTGTATATGGATTGCTATTGATACTATTTATGGCTTAATTAATCATGGGTTGTTTAATAGGTAGTCATTGGATGTGGCATGAATTATATGGAGATAGTTGTGTGATAAAGATAAGATTCATCACCCTAAAGTAATTAGGGAGAATGTTCTATTGTTCTCGATTAGTATTGATTTCGAAAATCCTTGGCCAAGGTGGAATGACATTTTGTAAATAGTTTACAAATGTCACTAATTGAATCAATAGCTAATGGCGGAGAACTAATATGATTGGACTCAAAATAGAGTAGACATTAATTCCATACTCTATGTCTATTCGGAACATTATATGATGAAAGGATTGAGTTTTATAAAAAAATTATGCATCGAAAGGTTAGTCAAAACTATTTTGACATTCTTAAATATTTTGGTGGTCATGACGCGTTGGTAGACGTCAGTCTTGATCTATGATTATAAATTGTTTAATTAGATAATTAAAGATAAATTAAAAGGAGTTTTAATTTATCTAATTTTAATTATGAATTAGAATTAGATTTTATAATCATTGTCAACATATTTGGGAACCTAATGGGTCTCACATATAGAATGAGTTGAAGAGAGAAAAGTTAATTATTGGACTTGATTGTAAAGTTTAAGAAACTTTATAATTAAATATGAGATATTTAATAAATAAGAATCAATATGAGACATTGAATCTTATATAGGAATTATTGGTATTTAATTAAAATTATTTTTAATTCTAATTAAAGTTTAATTGAAATTAGAATTTAATTTCAATTAAATTACTAAAACATCCAAAGGTTATTATAAATAGGCTTAAGCTATATACAGCTAGCACTTTTTGCTTAACCCTCTCTGTAAGAGTTACAGAGTTCTCTCAACCTGTTCTGTGGATACTGTTAAAGATTGGACACTTGTGCGGCTACAGTGGTTGAGACGAATCAGTTTCGGTAACAGTTCGAGGGATACGACACGACAAAGATCAAGCTTCGAAATAAGGTACGAATTAAGTTTAAGCTTTATTATGATTTGTGTTAATCATTTTATATAATTAAAAAGATCTTAGTTTTAGGGAAATCAAATATTACGAAAAAGTTTCGTAATTATTCTGCTACAATTGGGATCGGATCTTGACCCGATTTCCCAACAATTAATTATCATATTCGTAACCACCACTATTATCGTGTAGCTAGATTGGAAGCATCATGCCCAACCCTTGTTATTAATCGAGTGAATTCCTCGATTTCTAACACTCATTATACTCTTCCAAGATATATATACAAGCCATAGCTTTTGATCACGTTTATATATTTACCTTCTTTTAGATTCTAATATCTGCTAAGAGGCCTTAGAGTTAAGCCTACAAACAAATTTCAGCTTGTTGAACTTGAGGGGTCGACATTGGCTACATTTGATTTGGCCGCGTAAGAGTTTCTGGGGACTTGCACAAACTATATTCTTGAATCAAAGAACGTAATATAATTTTTGAAAAATGAGTTGCTTTTTGTGTTTTTCATCTCTTGGTATATATGTTGTGTAGGCAGTAGAGATATCCTGGTTGTAATAAGTATTCTTTTTCTTCCATGAAGAGTAAGAACAAGGCATAATAGATGGACTTAACAGTTCCATCCTTTAATGTCTTCAGGAGGAGTTGTTGTATGAAAAGAGTGTCGATGAGGCGCGTGGAACACCTTTTGGTAGTTGGTGATCCATTCAGTAGGCATCAACTTTTCAAGCTCCACTGCTGGTAGTTACTTCAGGATATAGATGATAGTATTCTGATCGTTAGAGCGATCAACAACCATGTAAAGAGCATCTGAAGTAGATTTTGGAAAATTAAGGTCCATTGCATGATTTTGCAGACGATAGATCATCTGGTGGTGTAAGAAAGCCATGATGGTTGTTGATGGTTGTTGGATCTTAATCTGCTCCAGTGATCTGGATCTGAACTTATAGTCATTTAGATAAAGTGGGATCATCCAATCTGATGTTGAAATCAGGTGCTATCGTCAGTACAGGAGAGCAATAAAGAACAATACAATGCTCCCTAGCCTTGGCCTGTTAAGTACATTTGTAGCACTACCTTTCTGAAGCTTGTATGCGTTCTCATGTTTTTAAGTTCCATTATTTTTTATACAGAAAACCTCATATTTGACGTGTTTTTGATTAATTGTATATTTGGTACTTAATGTTTTCTAAGTGTGTTTATAAGTTATAATTGCCTTCACGGACTTAAAAGAAAAGAATTTAGACGAAAACACGACATAAAACTAAGAAACTAAGTATAGAAGTGATATGTAGCCGTGCATTCTCTCAGGCCATGCAATTTCATGATTTTTAGGCATTTAGTTATGCACAGTCATGTATTAGCCTGTGTAACTAAACATCCAGTTAGTATTTAACTTAGATGAACCTTATGCTAATACTTTGATATGATTTGATTCTTTTATGAATGCAATTGGTTTGATTGTTATATTAGATCTGAGTACATGTTTTATTTATGTTCTAATTTCATACGTAGAGATTGAGAAATCCCAAGTTTGAATAGATCTCCTGTAATTGGAAAGAGTTTATTGTAGCCCTAGAGATAGGATGACATAAATCTCCCAGATTAAGGTCAAACCTAATAGAGGGTCATAAATCGGTAATGCAATCCTATAAAGTTTAACTTGAGTAATTCAGTTGGAAACCTTAGGATTAGTTATTAGTAGACTCAAGGTCAGCTATTAGCATATCATAAGAGTCTCCACGATCTAATACAAAACAATTGCATGATAAAAGATCAATCTGTTGAGGGTTTGGGGGATTCGAAACCTAGATATTAATTCTCGATATCAATAATTTCCTAAGTGCTTCCTTAATTCTCTGTTCAATTTTATTACCTATTTTATTTTGCTTGCTTTAGTTTATTTTCTTTTAACTAAAAATCTAAAATCAATCCTTAGGCTAGATAATAGGGGAAATGTAATTGATAGTATTCGTAGTCTTTGTGGGATTAACCTGTACTTTTCAGTACTAGCTACAACTATGTCGTGCACTTATGGTTATTATAATATTGACCATCAAAACATTAGTTAATCAATCCTGTATCTACAAATCATATATCCTACATAATTCCTTTTTGACCATAAAATGACATTTTCCTATGTAAATACCAAAATGGGGTCTTTATATCATTATAACACCTACTTTAAATTAAGCAAATAAACATCAAAAGAAGATATAAGGACTAAAAAGTCATTCATGAATACCTCAATTAATTTCTTCACCATGTTAGCAGAAATGTTCATCATACAATGCTAGAAAGTGATTGAAGAATATATAATCCAACAAGCATCCTTTGACAAACAAAAGTGATATAAGGATACGTAAATGTTATTTTCTCTTAATCCTCTAGTTCAATTAATATTTCATTAGTATCCCTTGAGGAAATAATAAGACTCATGTCCTACCAAGCTTTCTAACTTTTGATCAATGAATAGAAGAGGGGAGTAATATTTTTGAGTGTTGGGATTCAATTTCCTATAATCGATATCCATACTCCACTCAATGACAATCATAATGGATATTGGCTCATCCTTTTCATTAGTCACCAAGATCATGCTCCCTTTCTTTGGTATAATACACAAATCTCTCTTAAGAACTATTAGAGATGAGGTATATGATTCTAGCATCTACGAGTATAAATACCTCAAAGTTTATAACTTCTTACATATTTAGGTTGAGGTGTCACTGACTCTCCATACTAGTCTTGTGATTATCATATATAAGGATTCAATGGATTAACAAAGATGGATTAATTCCCCAAAAGATCAAATATGGTTAATACAATGGTCATCCTATTCTCTTTTAGAACCATAAGTAACTTGTTTTCTTGTGTTGAACTTATAAAAGAAGAAATAATAATATGATATGTATTATCTTTTCCTAGATATGCATACCTTAATTAAGGAGGTAATTATTTCAATTTAAGTATAAGTGCTTTTAGTGTAAAGGACAAAAAGATTAGGGTTTCCTTCTTATAAATCCTTAAAAAATTTAAAAATCGTGACCTATGGCTTCCCCTTTCTAAAAGTTCCTTATAAACAACCTTATTCAAGGTCTCATGCACAATAGTGTCAATGATATAAATCCCGCGACATGTACCATTAAGGGTAGGACCTCTCAAAGCCTTGAATATAGTGAATTCATCTTTGTTATTGCTCACCCCTAACGTTAACTTATCCTTATCCACATCAATTATTAACTCTCTAGTGGCTAAAAATGGTCTTGCTAGTATGATAAGGATCCCAATTTCATAATTTATATCCATTGTTAAAAAGTTGGAAGATAAATTGCCCTACTTTAGTAAGTGGGTATTTTATTATCCCATATAGGTACCCAATGAATTGATCCTCTAACTAGAGTGATATTATAATTGACTTGAGTTCTCTAATTCTAATCTTCCTAAAAAATGATATAGACATTAAACTTGTTTCTAAGTTATATAAACAATTATAATCATCTAAAGCACTAAAATAACAAGGAATAAAAAAATCCTTAGATCTTTTAACTTTATAGATAATTAAAGGCAACATCACATTCTTTTGAAGTTTTTTTTAGAAGATCTCCTTAAAAAAACTTTACATAAGATGGCATTTTAGCTAGTACTTAAGTGGAAGGGATGTTGATATGCAACTTCTTGAAAATCTCTAAGAATTTGTTTAAAAATTGTCCTCATTTTTTCCCTTCTTCAACCTATGAGGGTATAAGCTAGGTCTCACATAAAATTTTTATACAGGATCTGGGTATCTTTTAAAAACTAACGTTAGATGTTAATGAGACCAATGCTGATTTTGTTCTGACCAATTCATTGCCCATCTCCAAACGAACACCAACACTAGATGAGTGTGAGACTAGTATCAATTTTATGTTTCCTCCATACTCTTCCTCTTCCTCAAGTTTTCATGATGATTGCACTTCCCTCTTTATATTGGAATCAATACCAAATGTTTTTCCACTCCTCAAATTGATGGCACACACTTAATCTATAACTGTAACGTATTAGACAATAGGCTATGAACAAAAATGTAGCCAATTGGTCCAAAAAATTTCCTAGAGTTATTTGTGATGTTTTAATTTTGTCGTATAAAGTAGCACCAATTCTTCGTAGTTAAAAATTATAGGCTAATTTTTCAAAATTTGTAGATAAAAAGAATTAGGTACAAAATGTTTTCTTAGCTAAAACGTTACAAATATGATGTAACATGATGGAAGGAAAACATTTGGCGCCAAATGATTGGCAACAAAATAGAAACATAGCTAATAATTTTTGGCTAAGTTTTACACATTCATAACCATATAATTTTTCTATGTTTTTTATTTTTAGTAATGTATTATTTTCTACATTTTTATTTTGTAAGTAAAATTTTTAACAACTTTTTAAAAATTTTCCAAGACAAGACTTTTAACTATGAATTTGTAAAACTGTTACTAAACATTATTTGCAACCATTTCCATAATCCATGTTATTGAGCAATTTGCAACTTTTTGTATATAATGTATCAACATATTTTTTATTGTGAATTATTTTATTATTATTATGAAATCAAATCATAGAGAAATATTATTAATTCAAAATGTCGAGCATTCCATATATAAAGTAAAATTATATAAATATTATCAAATTGTACTAATAAAAGTAATATAACATTAAAAGATGATACTTTGTTCTCATAAAAGATATTAATAATAGTTTGAGCAATCCTTCTAAACAAAACAATACAGAGAAAACTTCACAAATTAGAATATGTCTGATATATTGATAAAGATGCCCAAATTACGAAAACATTTGAGTATAACTTGAATAACTACCAAGTGTTGTCCAAGTCCATAAACCTGTAACAGTTAACAAGGTTAGTCAAAATCAACTAAAATTATTGTGAGAAAATTGATACACTAATTATTTGGTTCAAATTAAAGCAAACACCACTTAACTTTACCATTCACAATATGATCACTCATCAATTACATCTTCATCGATTATGTAATATAAAAAAAAGTTTTAAGATTAAATTATAGTGTATATAGGAAATGATATAATAAAGCTAAGATGTAAAATTAATAGATTCTAAACCCATTTGATCTTTTACAAATTTCATGAAAGTCTTCACTCATTCTAAGTATTGACTGAACCATTTCTGATAAATCATCCAACTTTTGTCTATATAGCTATATAATTATAAGTCATTTACTAAATTAGTGAATGCAATTTAAGATGTAAATAACATAAGGGTAATCAAAATTGACATACCAAGTTTATATTTTACCAAAGAATGCAATAGTTGGCAAACTGTGACAAGCCCTGTAATAGAAGAAGATAAAATATCGTAACCTTGGAATAATATGTTATATCAAAATTTTAACTCAAAGATAACTTATAATGAATATAAAATTTATATACCTACAAATGCATTAGAATTACATCCACGTAACATACAACATAAAAAGAAAAAATTATTAAAAACTTTTTTTCATAATTTTATGTAATAAGATACATGACAACATAATATTATGTAATAAGCATATGGTGAAAAACTCTTTTCAACGAGAAAAAAAATAGACTTTGGTGTTCTTTAATTTGCTAGCCGTAGAAGTAACTCATTTTAGATACATGTTCTTTTCTTTTTCGTAAGAAATAGCGAGCAAACAAGGCCGCATTTAAAAAATTCAAGTCTTAATTTATTAAATTTAACCTGATCTTAGGCACCAACTTAACCTTATATAATATATAGCTTGTTTAATAATTCATAGGTTTCAATCACATCAAAGAAAAATTTTATAAGGCCAAATAATAGAAATCGTCTTCAATATCATCGCACTATTATAATTTTAGCTATAATTTGTAAGAAAATATATATCAAGAAACAAAAGAGTTATTGCAACCAACATAAAGGCATAAAGAAAGTAAAGCTGAATCTAAAATCCACCGTAAATGTAATATTTTTTATAAAAAGAAAAGGAATTAGCAAAGAAGTTAAAGGAAAAGAAGGAGAAAATTATGAATCGAAAAAAATAATGGGAACATTATTCAAGCAACAAATTTAAATATTGGTGGGAAAAGGAGAAGAGTGGAGGAAAATATTGGTAGGAAATGGAGAAGAGTGGAGGAAGGTAATTTGAAGTAAAAGGAGAGATTTAAAATAATAAATGAAAGATAGGATGAGAAAACAACAAAAAGGATAAAGTCTCTCTCTCTCTCTCTCTCTCTCGTGTTTAAGAAGTGCATTTATTATTGATGAACAATGGAACTCGTATTCAAGGTTATCCATGCTCAATGTTAATGCGACAATGTCATGTACAATGCACATAATTGAGCTTATTAATTAGTCAACTAGCCATGGACACTACTTTAATTAATTTAATCATCTACTATTGATATAATAGCAACTAGATAAGAAGCCTCTCCTTTGTGTTTTGTCAAAGTTCTTAGCCTTTGAAAATTGTCTAATGTAGGCTATCTAGAATTCTATGAATAAGTATTGATAATTTATTTTTATCTAATTATAAAGAATATTGTACCAATCAATGAATATTAATGTGTGAAATTCCTTGACAAATTAAATATTTAATGTAACCATGAAGATAACAAACCAACAATCTATTTTATTCAAGTAGACAATTTTTTAAATCAATTTTGTTATAAGAATTACCGTTTTAGGATTTACTTATGTCTCCTAGTTCAAATTAAATGTATTGGATAGATCTACTATCTTAAACTAATCGAGTCCTAAAATTATCATTCACATTGAAAACCAAGCTTCATATGTCAATATAAAAAAACTGTAGAAAGAAACTTATATTTCTAATTAGTTCTTTAGTAACAACTTAAACCACCAGAGAGATATTTCTAATTCAAAATTTCATGTTAAAGTACACAAGTACAAAAGAACAAATAATTAATACAAATTCCACCATAATTCTTCAAAAAAAAAGAGAAAGAATAGTGGAAGAACCATCGCCCTGAGAGAGATAAGAAAGTACTAGAAAAGCCATGAGTTGTTGATCTGCAAGCTCCCTTTTCAGAGGTTAGTGAGGTAAATCGCTTAGTACTTCAAAATAGATACAAGGTTCCAAAGCAACATTGTTATAGCTCTTCAAGAAGCTACTGAGGTTTGCCTTATCGAACACTTTGAAGATAACAATATTTTACCCAAAACAAAGTTAATAATATAAAATAATTTAACAAATGAGATGTTCTATATATGATTCCTTATCGAATCGATAATTAAATGAGTGAAATGGAGGATTATTACTTATAAACAAGTTTTAAGAGGGGAGAGAGAGAGATTGGGATCATTTAGAGCTCCTTTCTTTTTACTAAAATAAAAAAAACAAACCCTAAATCATAAAAAAGATAAAACAACAGAACCTTAAAGAAACGAAGATTTAAATCTGAAGTAAATAAAGCTCTAGAAATCTCTAACACTTTTGAGACCTAGAGGAATTTAAAAGCAAATGTCAAAGGCACTACAAAGAGAACAAGACAGATAGAGAGTTAAAGTGAGAGAGAGACCAGAGAAGAACCTGAGTACCAGAGAGTAAGACTGCCACAAAGTGGAGTCGAAATAAGGGTACAAAGTTTCATATCCAAAATAATAAGAGAAGAAGAAGAATCAGAGGAAATGATGAGAGGAAACAAAGTGGTCAATTAGGATATCAACTAAAAGGGACAAGTAGGATTGGCCTAATTGGTTTCAACTCCTCACTTAAGGCTCTCCTTTGTAGGAGGTCTTGAGTTCAAGTCACCAAAAATGAGGGGAGAGGGGGAATTTTCCCTGTTGATGATTCTCTAGCCCCTTGGGCATGCTCCTTGGTCGGATCAATTGCGGAAGTCTCGCTTCCAGCGGCAGTGTGGGAGTTGGAACTACTAGGGAACCTAATGTTGTGCAGGGCAGTGATCAATCAGTAGCTGACCAATCAATATGTGATGACTCCTTATGTGCAGAAGTGTACAAGCTACGTAGGAATCGGAAGGACCTTAGGGTTCCATATTTACCTCCTATAGGGCTCTTGAGGTGGGGGCCTAGGGGCTTAGGATTAGTCCGGCGAAGCTGGGATACCTAATGTATATAAAAAAGGATATCAACTAAAAGGAAATGACGTCATTTAAGTGGTTTTTGGGGCTTTTTTCACTACGAAAAGATTTTTGTAGAAAAAAATGTAGCTGAAAGCTATAAGTTGAGGCGAATTTGTGTTGTCATAAATCAACTTTTTTTGCTACAAAATTTTATTTGTATTTAAAAAATGTTGCTAAGAGTTATTAGATTTGAAAATTAAATGTAGCTTATTCACAAAATAACTTTCACCATAGTGAAAGTAAACATAGTTAATAGTTTTTAAAAATCCACAAACCATTAATTTGTGGGGTACTACTTCAATAAGATATGATTTAGAAAATTCATATTCAAATACTTACTATTAGCTATGAAATTCAAATTGTAGAAACAAATATAGCTAATATTTATATTTGTTGTAGTGTATGTGATCTATCTAATTACTGCTAAAAGGTTGTCCTTAATGTCTTTCAATTTTCATCTTTGGCAATTGGGTAAATTCCATGTCCAAGTTGTGAATAGACTCATTGTTTGATTGAATCACTTTTTCAGATTCTTTAAATTATCTAATCTTTTTGATTGTACCCCCAAAGATGATATAAAATACTTAAGCACCTCTTCCATATTATTTCCCTATAACAGTGTGATTATAAAAATTAAGGCTTTTATTAGAACCCAGATGTTCGTATAAGCTTACCTACTCATTTTCCTTACTCTTTCCATATGGGATTTGAATGATTCCTTTACCCAAACTGTATGTGTGGGAATAGTGGTCATTTTCCACTTGCTTTCCTTTATAAGGAGCCATGTAATTCACCTCTTCGTAATAGTTTGAAGTTGGCTCTAATTTCAAACATGCGTAGGAAGAATGCCATATATGCCATATTGATGTCAAACCTCTTTATTACTTATATCATGCTATGTAATTCACCTCTTCGTATACTCTAAGTGTTACGAGCAGATATCAAACGGATCCTGGTGAGGGTCACTGGGTGGCTGTCAAGAATATCCTAAAGTACTTGAGAAAGACTAAGGATGTATTCTTGATATATGGAAATGGAGATCTCGTAGTGAGCAGGCTTACAAATGCCAATTTTCAATCTGACCAGGATGACTCCAAATCCCAGTCAGGTTATGATTTCACACTGAATGGTGGAGCAGTCAGTTGGAAGAGTTCTAAATAAGAGACAACTGTAGATTCGACGAACGAGTCAGAGTACATTGCAGCTGCAGAAGCTGCAAAAGAAGCTGTTTGGATTAAGAAGTTCGTTATGGAACTTGGAGTGGTTTATAGCATAGTAGACCTAATATTGTTATACTGTGACAAATAATGGGGCTATTGCTCAAGCCAAAGAACCGAGGTCTCATTAGAGGTCCAAGCACGTACTCAGGAGATATCACCTGATTAGGGAAATAATTGATAGAGGTGATGTGAAGATAGAGAGAGTGCCCACAGATCAGAACATCGCTGATCCTTTGAGTAAGCCACTTCCTCAAGCAAAATTTGATTCTTGTGTACTCGCCTATGGTATTAGATACAAAGGCGATTGACTTTAGTGCAAGTGGGGATTGTTAGATTAGTGCTCTAAAGGCAATCACCTTTAGCACTTTTTTACAAACTTTATATTGATTAATAAGAAAAAGGCATTTTTCATTGATTTGATATTTGTTTATATGTGAATTGATATTGATCTTAAATCGAATTAATGAAGTCTATGATATAAAACATAGTATGAAGGAAATCATGATGAGATCATGATAATGAGATTCCTATCATATGCAATTATGTTAGTGTCTAAATAATCCCTAGTCATAGGATTAATAAGACAGGAATCTCTGACCAGAGTAGTTATATGTCATGAAGAGAGTCTTCAATGACACATAGAGTAATGAGATCCCAGAATAAGAACTAACATCACTTAGACTAAATGTGACGTAGCCAGTCTAGTGGGAGTTGACACATAACCTATACTCCGAACTAAGTGGGGTATAGTATGGTGAAAGGACAAATTACATAATAATTGTCTACGGAAAGGTTCATAAGTTAGATAATTAACTATCGAAGAGTTCATGTGTTAATCCACTTATATTCTGGCAAATTGGTATCATGAAACCCTTTATGATTTGATTGAATTAAGAGTTAATTCAAGTGCCTAAAATAACTAGGAACCTAAGGGTCACACGTATAAAAGATCGGATGAAAAATAAGTGTGTATGGCCTAATAGGCTACGATTGTGGCTGAAGGCGAGCTAGGCCACGATCGTGACAGAAGCCACGAAATGATATATAAGTGAGTTCTTCACTTATGTACACGAACTTCTTCCACTTTTTACACACACAAGTGATATCATAAGGGCTCTAGAAGAGTTCTAGAGTGAGAGTGAGGTGTCTTGAGTCTTGTTCTTGTAATTCATGCAATTGTTGCATGAATCAAAGTGCATGCAACAAGATTCTTGACCTATCTTCTATCATCTTGAGCATCTACTAGAACTCATCTAGTTTGGTGCTTAAAACCCCCTTATACATTGTTTCTTCATCTTCTTTTTATGTTCTTGGGTGATCAAGGAAAGGTTTGGTGTTTGCAACAACCCAAACAAAGAGAAGAAACAAGAAAGGAGGAGAAACAAAATGTATAAATGTTTTATATTTCATGTTCCTTACATATCCTTTTATGCCTGTTAGATTCTGTGGTTTAAGGGTTGTCATGGTGTCGGAATCTTGATTCCGACACTTCCTCTGCATCTGCATGCATGTGATACATGCAACCATGGCTAACCCTACAATATTTATTTTGGTTTTTGAGTTACAAAATTAATACTTTCGTTCATTTAATAAAATATAAAAATTTATTATAAAATATCAAATTTTAATATTTTTTAAGAAACTTATCAAAATTTTAAAAAAGTGAAAAGATTGGAAAATAATGAAGGGCTTAGATCTTGGGAGTTATTTCGCCAAAGAATTTGTGCATATGAGAAACAATTGAAAATTTTAAGATTAAAAAATTTTAGACATTTAATATATAATTGGCATGTGCTTCAAAAAATAATAGCGAGTTGTTAGAATGTGAAAGTTGGAAAAATGTAGAAGATAGGAAGCTGAGTGAGTTAGAAGGTAAAAGCTAGTTAACAAGAAGTTAAGAAGTTATTTGAAGCAAAAGTTTAGAACCTAAAAGTTCAGGAAATGGTAAAAAGTAGTTAGCTAAAATGTAAATAAGTGGGCAGTTATAATAAAAAAATTGTTTAAGGATGAGAAGATTATAAATTCACTAGCATCATGAGAATGGAGGAGACAACATAATTGCTATACCAGTATAATAATAGTACAACAAAAATTACTCTCTAGAGAGATTAATAAACATATTTTGAACACATTTTGTTGTTGTTCTTCATTTTATGTTTCATTTTATAGCATTTTGGTAGCTTAGAACTCTATTTTCTAGGTTTTTCGAAGCCTACTTATATCGTCAATAGAGGTGAGGTCTAAATTTTGGGAGAATTTCTCCCTAGAATGTTCGAATTCCAGATTAATACCAAACAGTTTGGTATGCACAATGAGATTACGATGCCAAGAACACAAAATAGAAAATAAATCTCTTTTGGAGGAAGAGGTCCCAATAGTTGTAGGAAATGAAAACTTTATCCCAGATGGTAGAAAATATTGAGAAGACAACCTCGCTTTTAGTTAACTTCCTTGTAAGTGAGATCCTAAAATTGCTGCTGCAGAAGAATGTTTGTATAAATGAAGTTCTAGAGTTGAAGTCTAACGTGGCCTCCATGGATAACATAATTTAAATATTGACAAAGAAGATTGACAAATTATCTACCTCTCTAATACAATTTATTAGGTGGACTTTGCCCACTTTAGCAAAGAAAATATTCAAGTAAAAATATGGAATTCAAAGAATGTAGCCACCTTCCACCTACTTCCTCCTTAGATGAAAGGGATGTCCCTCCTCACAAGAGAGAGGATATTCTTATGGTGCCTTCTTGTGTTAAACACTGTAATGGCTGACATGCAATCATGCCTCAAATTCTTGGTAGACAAGGATTTGGTGGGGGCTAAAGCTAATGGACTACAATATTGTTTAGGAGGTAACATTGCAGTTGTAAACTACAATGGACTATAATGGAGTTTAGGAGGTAACATTGCAGTTATAAACTGCAAAACCCATTATTTACCCACTAAAATGAGATTACAGGTTAATATAGAAGTAATTTGGGAATTATACGAGCTTGGTTTAAGATAACTTGGCTGTCTAAAATTTTGCAAGCCTTATCCAGAATAGATTGATCAGGAGAATCCTTATCATCGTGGCTATAGAATTCCCTAAGTCAACTTGTATTATAATGAATATGGACAATCCACCATTAAGCACATAACTAGATTCAACATACGGTATAAAGAATTAGCCAATTATAAAAACTTTAACTACTTTAAGCTCAAGTCGTTTCCAAATTCATTAATAAGAATTGTTTCTTTTGTGGTATGTTTTGTTAGGGATTCTATTTTTTCTGGGCTGAAGTGAAAAGATTTTTTCATACTTAATTTTTTAGGATTGAGCTCAAAGTTAGTATAGTTAAGTTGTCAAGGGTCACTTAGAAAAATGGTGAGAATACTGATACTCGTTTTAAGAAAATAAGAAGTTGATGATGGATCACACTTCCAGAAACTAAATATGTGAAATTATCTTAAAGAGGGTTGCACCTTAAACTATAGAAGAAATTCGTTAGGCATTGATGCTACAAAATTTTTACAATTCAACAGTAACCAAAGCCAACATTCCAGGAACTTGCGTTTGCCCATCTTTGGAGCATAAAGTCTTGAAAGTCAAAAAAAATACAAGCTTTTTTTACCCAAGTTTAACGCACCTTTAAAACCTATAAAACAAAGTAATTTTTTATTATTTCAAAGGAACTTTTTATTATTTATTACAAGAAAATTTTATCACTTAACCCAGAGTATAGAATTCCTACAAAAGAGGAAATTAGAGGTAGAGACTATTGCAAATATTGCAATACTTGGAGCCACTCAATAAATTCATATTGGAGATTTGAGAATATGATCCAAGATTAGATCAATAAAGGAATTCTCATGTTCACTAAAGCTGACTAGATTGTGTTGATAAATGAAGACTTGTTCCCACTAATGGCAACTGCTAATGCCACTAATTCAATTTACAACTATTGTTAGATGTCAAAAAGAAGTTGAAAATTATGGAAGATCATTTAGTATCAGCATCAAATTTAGGAACATGGGTTTTTGTTCTCAAATATAATACCAATTTCATGAATTGGGTCCAGTGAATTCCTAGGATCCAATATAAGGTAGAAATCTCAAGGAAAAATCACTAAGTATAATTCACCTAAATTTATAGGCAGAGAAATCAATCTCAAATTTCAAGTTACGAAGACAACCCAGATTTATGGTATCACCACGAGTGCCACCACGTTAGCAACAAGTAAGACATACAAAGAATCCAATACCCTTAACTCAAACTTAAAAAAGAAGACTAACATTAAAGTGATATATGGACCAATATCGAACTCATCATGCTTTTACATAGAAAATCATATAATAAAACTGGCATCAATTGTAACTTGATGTTAGGAATTTGACTTTACGATGCATAAAAGTTTTAGATCAAAACTAAAGTTAGTGTTAATGTTGGTTCGATGTTGGTTCTTGTGTATAATTTTTTAGACATGTTCAAGTATTTTAGAATTCTATTTTTGTAATCGTAACTATAAATATTTTTATTATGTTTAACCTAGGGGACTTTTGGAATGTGTTCAATAGCTACCTTGCTTTTTTTCATATTTTTATTCTTTATGAAAATCAAAAGAGGGTTTGAAACAAGATCGGAGGAGATTGTGACAACTTATCTAACTATTTTCTTCTATTCTTTTCCCTTATATTGAGATTGATTTATTTTGATTTTGTTTTTGTTTTTGTTATATTTAGTAACTGGGACGCCTACTTATGACTAACAATGTAGCTTGTAATGGATATTTCAATTATGAATGCATGATTTGGTTACTTGTTACTTGAATTTATTTCTTTTGTTCTTATTGTGAGTTTGTGATTGGCCATCATAGAATTAATCTTAAGGATTATGCGAAGGATCGAGAGGTGAATTCATTAGCAAAATAAATTTTAGCATTAGAAAATGAATGTATCCTAGACTATTGTGATAACCAACTCGGTTAAAAACACTTAATTAATTTAATTAGGTTAATTTACATATCAAGAGGTGGTAGTTTCTTAATTAGATATACATGTGTGGCTCGGAAGAGAGCACATACATATTGGTTTAATTGTTATTTTTACCTAGATAATCAATCTCATCTAATAATTAGAATCTTATATAAGTGAACCACAATGCCTTAATATTTGCTTTATGGATTTTCATTTCTTATTAGCTTATTTGCATTGTTTTCATTAGTTTAGTAAATTAATTATCTTTCATAATCTTTTACTTTATCTAATTTTATTGTTTAATTAAAATTAATAAATACAGTGATATTATTCCTATGAGATTGATATTTGTTGCAATTAATTATGTATGCTTACAAATAGATTCAGTGGGTCAATCGTCCTCCCCTACCTCTTCTATTACTATTGTTGTTATGGTTGGTGGAGGTAGTGGTGCCATTAGCACCACTTATTATTGAGGTGATGGCAACAATAGCCTTCTCTAGTTATCTAAGAATAAGCTCTAAGACATTGATTTCCTTTGGCCATTTTTTATCCATACTTTTTCTATTGCACGCATCAGTGATCTATGTTCTTTCAAAAACAAACTATCAATTCCACACAAAATTTTGAGATGATGTCTTGTACTTAACTCAACTAAAGAATTAGTAGCCAAATGAAATGAAGTAATGAAGAGGGAAAGAGAGGAAGAGGCGAAGGACAACATCGTCAAAGGAGGAGGGAGGGGGACGATGATGATGACGATGATGGGGGAGGTAATCAATTTGAAAATTTAGGATAATCAAAGTTTTTAAAATTTTAAAATAGTTTAGTAAAGCAAATCATACTATTTAACTTAAATTGTAGAACAGTTGTCACTTAACTGACTGGTTGTAGGTTCAATTCCTACTTAGGGTTTTTTGAACTCAAGAATGAATTCGAAATGAAAAGGAAAAAGTACAGCTGGACAACTTTGCTTGGTTTAATAGTCTTTCTTACCTCTTCATGCAATTGATGAATATGATCAATGGTTACTTCAACATCATCACTGACTGGAATTGTAGTTGGTAAAGGAACCAAGTCCAAAATATGATTGGAAAATCCCCTATAGGTTAGCTCAAATGGTACTTTCCCTGTAATGGTGTTGTTGTAAGCAAATTCTAGTTGTGGTAGTGTTCGATCCCAAGTAGCAACATTTTCTCCAGCAAGACAACGCAACAGATTACCTAAAGTGCAGTTGCTCACCTCTATTTTTAAAAATTAAACAAAACTAAAGAAAATAATGTTAACATTAATTTAAGTTTAATCAAATAAGTGAGTCTTACTTTGTTAGATGATATATATATGGTAAAGAGGGATTCATATGTTCAATAAAAATAATAAATTTGTATCACATCAGTAACTATGTGACATATAACAGATAAAAATCAATTGTCTAAATTTTCATATATTTTAAGTTTAATTTAAATATCTTGCAAGCATTAAAATTCATTTTAAACGCTTTAAAACTTTAAAATATAGTTGATACTTTAGTGAAAATGTTAAAGTTAAATTTATAGGTTTTTAATCATTAATAGTTAAAAAACAAGTAAATTCACCACCCCTGTAATATCACATATTCTCATCATTTTTTATAAAATTTCAAGTGGACATTTATTGGTCTCATCATTTCTTATAACATTCAAAGAGGACATTCATTGATCTGATAACCGGCTGAATTGGAAAATAATTTTAACTTTGAGTATAATTACCAAGAAGGAATTGAAGACTTTTTATCACGTTATAAAGATTGGATAATTACCATTGCCATTAACTAATAAAATAAGGGGATGCTTGGTTCAAATTGGATAATGGTAATAAAAATGAGAATAAATATAGTAAGGAATGAGAATAAATATAATTATTATAATTATGTTGGTTGGTTAAAACGAAGGAATGATTATCAATTTTATTGATAGTAGTTGGTTTGTTAAAAAATTAAGAAATAAAAGTTTGTTAAATTTTTGTTTTACATCAAATTTTAATATATTTTAATTAGTTATATTTAATTGC
>JAOQMS010000180.1:34754473-34766810 GCA_027563885.1 Erythroxylum longipes
GGGCTATCTATTTTCTCACTTTAATAGATGACTATTCTCGTTATGGGTATGTGTACCTTTTAGCTCATCGTTATGAAGCGTTTGATGTGTTCAAACATTTTGTGATTGAAGTTGAGACACAATTGGAAAAAAGAGATAAAGCTCTTCGGACCGATCGTGGTCGAGAATATCTATCTGATATGTTCAAAGAATTTTGTGAGAAAAAGGTTATAATATGACAACTAACGATTCCTCAAACTCCACAACAAAATGGTGTTGTGGAGCGTAGGAATCGAACATTGCTTGACATGGTCAGGTCAATGATGGCACACACTAGTCTTCCAATTAGTATTTGGGGAGATGCGTTGCTCATGGCAACTTATATTCTTAACCGTGTGCCAAGTAAAAGTGTACCCTCCACTCTATATGAGTTATGGAATGGAAGAAAGCCCTCTTTGGATCATTTGCACCCATGGGGTTCGGCTGGTTATGTACACAACCCGACTCATAAACATAGGAAACTTGGTTCAAGAGCCACCAAAATGGTGTTTATACGATACCCCAAACATTTTAAAGGGTATATTATGTTTGGTAAGCACCCGAATGGTGGCATGATGGAAGTTAATTCCCATAATGTGGAGTTTCTTGAGGATGAGTTCCTAAGCATAGGTGAAATCAAAAAGGACCTAGAGTTGTATGAGTTACAACAAGATAATCTCGGTGAGGGGGAGAATTTAGTTACTCGCTAAGTCCAAGTCACTGAGATTTTTTCTGCCCCAGAGAACCAAAATGAGAATGAGGCTCATCTTCAATCTCTAAACCCAGAACGTGTAGATAGTCTACATGTTTACAATCCTACATCTCAAAGGGGATAGTGGAAGTGGTTCTCAACATGATCAGGACCCCATATCTCCAAGAGATAAAGGGAGAGATTTTGAATCAGGGTAGACAAAAGTAGGTCCTAGACTCCGAAGAAGTGAGCGTGGAAGAATTCCTCGACGATATTTTCAAATCAAAGAGGAAATATTCCTTTTTACTCCTTTGGAAATAGAAGAACCAACCTCTTTTCAAGAGGCTGTTGATTCACCTAACCACACAGAGTGGATGGATTCCATGAGGGATGAAATGGACTCAATGGCAAGAAATCAGGTTTGGGAACTAGTTGATCTTCCGCCCTAACGAAATTCAATTGGAAACAAGTGGGTTTTCAAGATAAAACGTCAAACGGATGGCACAATTGACAAGTTAAAGGCCCATTTGGTAGCGAAAGACTATACCCAAATAGAGGGTATAGACTATGAAGAGACATTTTTTCCTGTGGTGAGATATGCCTCTATTCACTTACTTCTGGCTCTGGTTGCCCATTTGGACCTAGAGTTGTTTCAAATGGATGTAAAGACTGCTTTCCTCAATGGTAACCTTGAGGAAGAGATTTATATGAATCAACCCATTTGTTTTGTTTCAAAAGGTCAAAAAGACAAAGTGTGTCATCTTAAAAGATCCATATATGGTCTCAAGCAGTCTTCCAGATCGTGGTATTTCACATTCCATGAAGCCATTACTTCTTTTGGCTTAGTCATGGTTTTAAAAGACCATTGTGTGTATGTCAAGAGAACAACAAGTGGAATTATGTTTCTCACTTTGTATGTTGATGACATATTACTAGTTGGCAACAATATGGAGATGCTAAAAACCACTAAATAGTGGTGTCCTCTATCTTTGATATGAAGGACATAGGTGAAGCTAGGTATGTCCTGGGTGTGGAAATAACTCAAAATCATCCCAAGAAACTTCTTGGTTTAAGTCAAGAAGTGTATATTAATAACATCTTGGAACGTTTTCGAATGCATTATTCCAAACCCGTTGATACTCCAGTTGAAAAGGGTCTAACCTTGAGTCTTAATCAATGCCCCTAAAACAAATAAGGAAAAAGAAAAACTGAGTAATGTTCCTTATGCTAGTGCCGTAATAAGCTTAATGTATGGTATGTTATGTACACAGCCTGAAATTTGCTTTGCGGTTAGTTTGGTAAGTTATTACCAAAGCAATCCAGGACTTGCTCATTGGCAAGCGGTCAAAAGTATTTTTCGCTACCTTCGTGGTGCTTTAGACCTTGTCCTTTGCTATCAAGGCGGGGATTTAAGGTTAAGGGGATATTCAGATGCCAATTGAGGTGGTGACCCGGATGAGTCTAGGTTAACCTCAGGATATGTCTTCACCTTGAGAGGCGGAGCCATATCTTGGTACAGCAAGAAGCAAGACTGCATAGCATTATTAACAATGGAAGCAGAATACGTTGCTTATTGTCTTGCTGCTCAGGAAGCAATATGGTTGAGAAGTTTTCTTTAGGATCTTAATCTTACTCCTGGAGTTAATGATCCTATTGAAATGTTATGTGACAACACTACTACCATATGGTTTGCTAAAGATCCGAAGTTTTATAGAAAATCCAAGCACATCAAAAAGTGTTATCATTTCGTAAGAGACGCCATAAAAAATGAAGAGGTTGCCATAAAGTATATACCTACTAACAAGATGGTAGCTGATCCTTTAACTAAACCTATTCCTCGAGATTCATTCAGTTTTTCATTGAATTGTATCTTGTTGTATATTGGTCGTGTTTTAATTGTAATGAGCATTTATTTAATAAAAGCTTTTCTCCAATGTTCATTGGTACGCAATTACATGATAAGGCACATTGTAATGTCATCAGGCTTCTAATTGACCTTGTTACACAGGTAATCGCCCTAAGTAGCGTGTAGGATGAGACTTCACAATATTAATATTGAGTGTATATAATATTGTGTTATCTTCATACTTGTGTAGTATGCATGATAAATTTTTTATTTGAATAGTCACCTTAGTAAGTCTAAGATGAGACTTTGATAAGTCAAATGTGCAAGATTTAGATTTCATATTGAAGCCTTAAAGTCAAATCTCGATTGTCAATATTAACATTAGGTATGTTAATCTAGTGGCTCGGATTAGTTTTTTAGTAAAGCTAGATTTATTATTTGCATGGCATAGAAGAGTGGCATGCCTAGCTTAGTGGGAGCTATGGTATGACACACATTTTATACTGTGTGTGCTAAATAACGACCTACTTGTGAAATGACAGTTCAATCCCTTTCTCTGTCACTGTGTGATCCTATAGACTTTAGTGTCTAATTGAATGAAACCTTTCAACTTAGAACTATGATATGAATTCAAGGCTTGGTGTTGCTACTTTAATGTGTTTTTCTAATGGCTAAGATGTATACAGTCCAGTGGAGCATATTAGGAAAGCAGTTAAGCTAAGACGGATTATCAAGAGTGTCTAAAGAAGAATCTTTCCTTCATCACCATATCAGCCCGGGCGATTATACTTGGTGTATAATCATATGATATCTATAAGCATAAAGGGACAGTGTATGCGTTCAGTAATGTTTTTGGATGATTTGGGGTATCATGAATATGTGAAAGTGTTATGTTGGTTAGATGGTGACTTAATATAACACTATTGGTTCTTTAATGATCGCACGCCCCATTCTCAGTATGACACGTGAAAGTTTAGAAGGAAGATGTAACTCATGGCTTATATGGCTGAGTGGGAGTTATTGGTAGTTTAAACGGCCACTAATAACTTCTGTAAGTTATTTTGTTCCTTTTATATAAGGAAAGGCTTAACAAATAAAGAAGGGCAAGACATTATTCCACACAATCATAAAGAAGAGAAAAATAATTTTTTCTCCATCATTATCTCTCACGTGAAGCAAATCATCAAAAGGCTTAGAGTTTGGGGTGTGACTTACATAGAGAATCGATCGACAGCTTCCGTATTAAAGTCAGTCCTTATATTTTTCTTCATTATTAATAATGGCAAAATATATTAATAAACTTATAATATGTCTTGATCTTATAAATACATTATTTAGAATAAATTATAATGTATTTGGATTTTTGAAAAATATTTTATTAGGATGTGTGGTGAAAATATATATACATTATAAAGTAGAGTCACTTTCACATATATAAAGTTTTAATGTAGAATTTTAGCTCTAAAGTACATTAAGAATTAAGAATGTATTGATACATTAATTTTCTTTCACATTAAATACACATGCATCTATGTATTAAATTCACATAATTATTTATTTACGTATTTAGAAAGAATAAAAATATAACGTAAATATTAAATGATACTTAATTTGTAAAAAATTTAAAATGGTTAAATTTTAATAATAATCAAATATTTTTATATTTGTGAATCAATGTTGTTTTTTAAAATAGATTATTATTATTTTTAAATTAAAATTAATTTAATATATATTTAATTTAATTTCACCATAATTTATCTATGTCAATATTTGGTTAAAATGTTTTAGTGTAACTCTTCCTTATGCATTAATTAGTTCTAATGGAGTGCTTTGCACAATTTTAAATAGCTCACATAAATAAGTAAAAATTATTGTGTGTTTATTTACAATGAATGAGAATGTTTTTATTAAAATGATATTAATTTAAATTAAACAGAATTCTTTTAAAATAACAATTGTTAGGAATTGCATAATAAAATCTTATTTTAATTCATGGGAATTTATAATATTAAATTCACTTTTAAATAAATATTCATATACATCTTCTATAATTGATATTGATATTCAAAATTTATTAAAAATTTGTTTTATTTTCAAATGTAAAGAAAATTTTAATATCTTCTGTATATTTCAATAACGTGTATACAACTTTTTTTTTGGAAAATAACTTTTTCATTACTATATACAAAAAGAAGAGCTACATTACAGAGAACACTTCGAAATCAACATAGTATCTGATTAAAATTTCCATCTAGAAATTATGTCAAGAGAGAGTGAATAATGCAAATTTTTAGCAAAGATTGCTACTCAAATCCAATTAACAATTTTATTAGCTAGCTGATACTTTCCTTCTTTTGAGTTCGTAAATCTTTTATTGTTTTGCTCCTTTCACATAATGTAATAGTAGTGGTAAAAGTAACTTTATAGAGTATAACATTTAACGTGTGTACAAGGACCCTTCACCCAAGCGGTTTGTTCATAACTGCATCTTTTCACCAGATTTCCATACAAGATCTACCGATAATCTCATGGTTCAACCTAGTTTGGAAAAATCTTTTAATCCCAAAGCATCCGTTATAACTTGGCTAGCCATTAAAAATAGGCTGCGGATAAAAAGTCGATGGTTTAACTCAGATGACACCTGATGCGTACTTTGTCAGAATGCTGAAGAAGATAAGAACTATTTGTTCTTTAATTGTGCTTATTCCAAAGCCATTTGGAGTCGTATCCAAGAAATAGTGGGTACTGTGAATAATAACTATGATTGGGAACTTAGTTTGAAATAGTCCATTAATCTCACTAAACTAGGTAATGAAAATGCCATCCTTCTCAAATATACGCTCGTATCAACTATTTATATGATTTGGAAAGAAAGGAATCACCGAAAGTAATTGAAGATGAGTATCAGGTAATGAATAAGCTGTTGAACTGAATAAAAGAAATGATTTTAATTTGATTTCACAGCAGATGAAAACAAGATGGAATATCTTAGAGTAATGGGCTATTAAACATCTAGTGTATATATCAGCAACTCTTCTGTTTGTTTTCTACTTCATCCATTAATGCCTAGATAGACAAATACTTTGCATTTTGGTTATTGGAATATAAATGCATATAGTTATTTAATGACAGTTAGAGAAGTTAGTTTTGTTCTGTTATAACAGAATGCTTAGCTAGATTTTCAGCTAGTATTCTGATAGGTAGTTAACTTTGTATATAAGGTTTTTCTTCTTTATTGTATTCTTCTTACTTGTTACTGAAATGAATGAAAGTTTTTCATTCGCAATATCATCTCTCATTTACTTTCCATACTTGAACATGGTATCAGAACCAATTGGTTGAGATTGATGAGAGATATTGAATCCGTTTGTTACTGTGAAAATTTTTGCTAATTGCTCACATATCAAGAGTCGATTGCAATTTGTTTTAACTGAGCAAGTTAAGAGATGGCAGATTCACGAATGTATGCAAGAATAAATGAATTTCAGGAGGAAGATCCTTATCGACAACACAATTCAGATCATCCAGGAATGGTGTTATTAACATCACCATTGACTGGATCCAATTACATGAGTTGGAGTATTTTAGTCATGAATTTGTTGGAAGCAAAGGATAAGTTAGGGTTTATTGATGGTTCGTTGACTGCATCAGTGAACAATGTAGAATATACAAGATGGAGGAAGGTTGATTGTATGATAAATCAATGGATTTTGAATTATATGGAGAAGGAACTTGCTGATACTTTTATCCACAGCACCAATTCCAAGATTCTTCAGGATATAATAGAAGAAAGATTTGGGGATAAGAATAATAGTCCTCATATTTATCAAATACAAAGAGAGATTAATGTTACGGAACAAGAAAATAATTCTCTGTTGTGTATTATAGCAAAATGGAAAAATGTTAGGATGAGATGAATCGATTGGAACCTATGCCAATGTATATGTGTAATGGCTGTAAATGCGAACTGTACAAGAAACTAGAAGCAATAGAGATGAAGCATAGAGTGCTACAATTCTTGATGGGACTTAATCAGTCTTTTGAACATATTAGGAGTCAAATCTTAGCATCTGATCCTTTACTGAGTATCGATGAGGTGTACTCTATGTTTGCAAGAGTTGAAAGGAAGAGACACATACAAATACAGAATATTGAGTATGCAGAAAATAGTGTTATGTTTGTTCGAGGCAGTAATGTTAGCAAAGGAGGTTCAAAAAAGAAAGATAACAAGAAGAAAGAGGATAATCATTGTGATCAATGTAATATGTAGGGGCATGAGAGGGATAAAAAGGGATCATTGGTGGAAGAAATTGAAGCAAAAAAAGGGAGTTCAAGCAGACAAAAAAGGCAAACAGTAGGTCCATTTGGCAAAAGTACCTCTTGATGAGAATTCAGAATAGAAGAATTGTGCAGATATCACAAAGCTGATTCAACAAGAGCTTTCAAAGATTTTGAAAGGCAAATAGATTGTTGATACAGAATGAATGAATTTTGTCAATATTGAGCATATAGGTATGTTGCTAGTGAATTCACATGCAAAAATGTCTGTGTGTGCTAAGAGGATGACTGGATAATTGACACTGGTGCTTCTACACATATGTGCACTAGGAAAGAATGGTTTCAGAACTTGATTGAGGTTATAAAACTGACTAAAGAGCATTTACCTAATAGTGTTCATTGATGTCAAGTATAAAGGAGATATGGTGTTGAGCAATAATCCGGTGCTGAATAATGTGTTGTTTATTCCTAGTTTCAGTCACAACTTGATTTCAGTAAGTAAATTGGTTAAGTCTGTACCAGTTGTGCTTAAATGTTATTCCACTCACTGTGATTTACAGGACCTCTCGACTAAAAACAATATTATTCTTGGAGAAGGTAAGGACAATTAGTATGTCATCAAAGGAGACACATTCAAAAGTAAGGCAAAATGTGACTTGTTTTGTACTGATTCAAGCATTGTAAATAGAGACGATGGAGAAATTGCTCCTGTGATAAATAAGACAGCAGTAGTCAGATGTGATGTTTTGCATAATAGGCTAAGTCATCCATCTACTTCTGTAATGCAGCATTTTTCATGTTGTAAGGGTTTACAGAAATCTCTTACAAACTTGCGTTGTGAAGTATGTCCAATGGCCAAACAAACTAGATTCAGTTTTCCAATCAGTGATACTGAATGCTTTAAAATTTTTGACTTAATACATGTGGATGTGTGAGGTCCTTATGCTCAGGCATCTTTGTTTGGAGCACATTATTTTCTCACGATTATGGATGAATATAGTAAAAGCACATGGACTTTTCTTATGGCTTCAAAGTTACAAGTAAGTCATATCCTAAAGGCTTTCTTTGCTATGCTGAAAACTTAATTTTCTAGCAATATAAAGATTATGAGATATGATAATGGCACATGATTTTTATGTGAAGCCACTCAAACTTTATTGAAAGAAGGAGGTATTCAACATCAAAGGAGTTGTCCATATACTCCTCAACAGAATGGGATGGTAGAAAGGAAACACAGACACATTCTTGAAGTTGAAAGGGCTTTGATGTTTCAATTTGGTTTACCAAAGAGGTTTTGGGGTGACAGTATCTGACATGCTACTTATTTGATAAATATGTGGCCTTTTGCACCTCTAAAAAGGAAGACTCCTTATGAATTGTTGTCAGACAATGAACCTAACTATGATATTATTAGATCTTTTGTCTATTTGTGTTTTGCTAAAGATGTGCAGCCACAGAAAGATAAATTTGCAGCTAGAGCCAAAAGATGTATCTACTTGGGATATTCTGTAGGATAGAAAGGCTACAGGTTATATGATC
The DNA here is from genome assembly GCA_027563885.1 of Erythroxylum longipes. Classification (NCBI taxonomy): domain Eukaryota; kingdom Viridiplantae; phylum Streptophyta; class Magnoliopsida; order Malpighiales; family Erythroxylaceae; genus Erythroxylum; species Erythroxylum longipes. The sequence goes on from JAOQMS010000180.1 coordinate 34,762,846, forward strand.
TTGAAAATAAAGGTTATGTCACTGCCAGAGATGGCATTTCCTATGAAGAAAATTTTTCTTTCTTTTCTTCTTCAGAAAATTAATAGCAGTCACAGCAATTGCCCCAAAATGGTGTTATACAAGTTCCAATCTCAACTCAACCAAGGGACGCAGATTCGATGTTTCATGATAAAACTGAACCAGTGGAAGAATTTAGTTATGTGGGTTCAGACACTATTTTGACAGATCAGGCAGAATAGATGCAGACATCAACAGATATCAGAAGAAGTTCAAGACCAAGAAATGCACCTTCTTGGTTAAATGATTTTGTAACAAACACTGTTACTCAATCAGGACAAAGGACAATTAATGTAAAGCAGCCTAATAATTACACTCCTAGTGCTTATCCTTTTATAGATTCTACACATTTCTCTTAAGAATACAAATGTTTTCTGGCAAAGATTGATAAATTTGATGATCCTTTGTATTAGTCAGAAGCTAAAGGAAAGCCTCAATGGGAGAATGCAATGAAATAGGAGTTAAAAGCTTTGGAAGACAATCAAATATGGGAATTGGTACAGTTACCTTCAAGGAAGTTAGCTATAGGATAAGTGGGTTTTTAAGACAAAATTGCATCCTGATGGATCAGTTGATAAATATAAGGCAAGATTGGTGGCAAAGGGTTATAATCAAGTGGAGGGTGAAGATTATACAGATAGTTTTTCTCCAATAGTTAAAACAGTGACTGTGAGAATTGTTTTAGCTTTGGCTTCTACCAAACAATGGATTTTTCATCAAATAGACATCAATAATGCTTTTTTACATGGTTTTATTGATGAAGAATTATACATGTTGCCTCCTGATGGTTATGACAAGGCAATGGAAGGGGAAGTGTGCAGGTTGAAGAGGTCCATTTATGGTTTGAAACAGGCCTCAAGACAATGGAATGTTGAATTGACTACTGCATTATTGGATTTTGGTTTTAAACAATCAGTTCATGACAACTGTTTGTTTGTATACCATGGAGGGACTGATTTTGTGGTAGTGCTTATTTATGTTGATGATATGTTGTTGACTGGTACCTCTGAACATGTGATCAACACTTTGAAGTCTTTTCTTGACATAAAGTTTACTATAAAGGATCTAAGACCAGCTAGATACTTTCTTGGATTGGAAATTGCAAGGTCTTCTGATGGCACTTATGTGAATCAGAGGAAGTATACTCTGGATTTGATTTCCGAAGCAGGTTTAATGGGTGCAAAACCTGTTACCACTCCGATGCAAAAGGGACTGAAACTTAGTACTGAATCAGGAGATTTGCTTGAGGATGCTTAGAAGTATAAGAGAGTAGTAGGAAGATTGTTATATCTGGGTTTTACAAGACCAGATATAACTTATGTAGTGCACCATTTGAGTCAATATGTGCAATCTCCTAGAACAGTTCATTGGAATTGTGCTATGCATGTGTTGAAGTATTTGAAGGGTTTGAAGGGATGTCCTTCGTTCGATTTATTTTATCCAGTTTCAGTAAGTTTTCAACCTGTAATCTACAGTGATGCAGACTGGGCAGCATATGTAGATAGTAAACGTTCTTTAACAGGTTATTGTGTTTTTTTGGGCCAATCTCTCGTGTCTTAGAAGTGTAAGAAGCAAGATACAGTTTCAAGATTAGCAACAGAGGCAGGAGCGTGGCGGATGTTGTAACTGAGATTATGTGGATTTCGTATATTCTGAGAGATTTGGAAGTAACAATTTAGCTTCCAAATTCTCTGCATTGTGACAACAAAGCAGCATTGCATATAGCTGCTAATCCTGTTTTCCATGAGAGAACTAAACACATTGACATTGATTGTCATGTGGTTTGTCAACAGACAAAGGAAGGTTTAGCGGCACCAGTTCATGTTTCTTCTTCTCTATAAATAGCAGATATATTTACCAAGGCCCTCAATGCACCAATGTTCAAAATTTTTAAGTTCAAGTTGGGTTTGGTCGATTTCTACCAAGATCCAACTTGAAGGGGGGCTATCGGAATATAAATGTATATAGTTATTTAATGACAGTTAGAGAAGTTAGTTTTGTACTGTTATAACAAAATGCTTAGTTGGATTTTCAGTTAGTATTTTGATAGGTAGTTAACTTTGTATATAAGGTTTTTCTTCTTCGTTGTATTCTCAAGACTTCTTACTGAAATGAATGAAAGTTTTTCATTCGCAATATCATCTCTCATTTACTTTCCATACTTGAACATTGGTGATTGGTATACAATTGTAATTTTGCAATAGCTTGGGTATTATTAATATAATTTCTTATTCATTTTTCAAAAGAAAAGTTGTATCTTTAAAGAATTAAAGAATGAAGGGAGGAATTTGAAACTGCTTTACTTTTTAATGTCCTCTTTATGCGAGAAGCAACTGCAAAATGAATGCGACTGACGATTTATTCTTTAAATCATTAAATGTCTATCAATCTATCTATATATATAAGTAAATATATTCAAGTCACTATTTATATTATTATATTATGCAGTGCTTATATGTTTTTTAACATTAAATAAATACGTATTTATGAATTAATTTTGGCATAATGTTTTATTTATGTATTTAGAGTCATTAAATATATCTTTAATTCTTTATGATGCTTTATTTATGCATTTGGAATTATTAAATGTATAACTTCAGTATTATATACAGAGCCGGTCCTGAGATTTTATAGGCCCGGGGCAAAAGAGAAGATGTAGGCCCTTGACTTTAATTAAAAATAAATTTAAAAAATCTTTTTTTTAATAAACTATATTTTACATTATTAAAAGTGGGCCCTGGGTAGGGGCCCAGCTTGCCCCTGCCCAGGGTCGGGGCTGATTATATAGTAAATTAATATATATGTGCGAAAATTTCGTAATAATGGAAGTTTAATAATCTATAATTTTAAATTTGTTTATAAACAAATATTTATTATCTTAAAAATTATAATTAATGAATTATTTCCTTAAATAAGAGTTAGTTTTATTGAATTTGACATGTAGTGAATGAGGAAATTCACAGTAGTTAAAATTCATTAAAAATTAAAAATTTTATATACTAATTTATATCACATATATGTAATAGATATATATACGTATATGCATTAATTATGGATAACATTTTAATTATACTTTTAGAATTTAATAAATGTATAACAGTAATATTATATTATAGGGTAACATTTTAAGGTTCACAAATTTTAAAATGTTTAAATTATTCTAATCATTAACTAAATTTTAATTTTTTAAATTGACCTTAATCTTGTAAATAAACATTTGCTATCTTAAAAATTATTATTGATGTAATATATATTTTAAATAACACTTCTTTCACCAACTTCATTTAATTAATTAGTAAGAAGTTGTAGTGGTTGGTAATTAGATATTTGTGACGTTTCCTGACATTGAGGTATCCACGTAGTACTTCATCTGTTGTTTGCAGTCAAAACCTTGCATCCAAAACCTACGGGCAACATTTATTTTTTGCCTCTTTAATTTATATTTCAAAACGTTTATGTAATGTGGACCAAACATACGTTTGTACGAACTTGGTTTGGATCATGAAACAAAGGGAGACCGAAGTCTTTGTCAGCATTCCTCTCTTACATCTATACAGAGCTACTAGATTACAAGAAGCATCGTTAAGGATGTGTAGCAATTATGCACCAGTAATTAAGATGTATTACGCATAGTTCTCCCTGCTATTTTAAAACTATCTCCACTTAATTATTTATTATCGTACAGGGACTATGGTGTGAAATGATCAATCTGAATGCATCGCCAAAATGGTTAAACTACTGCTATTTCTGTGTAAAAGATGACTGGCTTGATCCATTAGCGAGCAGAACTATGTTATTTCCATATTAAATTAAGTGGGTAGTCCACTAACTTAGTGTTTTAATTTATTACCCACTTATAAAAGTTTGGCCAATTAAAAGAATGCCCAAAATAATAATAATTGTTGTAA